>JASDDO010000022.1:249902511-250228538 GCA_030015575.1 Agapanthus africanus | reverse complement strand
ATGATTCTGGGGTACTGATCTAAGTCTAGTCGAGTCGATACCGTCTATATAAATAAAAATCCGTGTGTAGAACACACGTCCAAAGGCCCGCTAAAATCACATGTCGTATCCCAAATACAAATCACATCATATCACCGATTCATGGCACTATGCCCAATCTCATCGACTCATCTCCAAATATCATCCACAATCATCATCATCTAGGTATAACCATAACAAATAAGCGTGTGTGTGTGTGTGGGTGTAAACCTATTCTAGGGTTCGCAACTAGGTAGTATACTAGTTTACTTCTACGCCCTAATATAATCATAGTACACCTAATCTCATCTCAAATATCCACGACACACAATAAGCTATCATAAATATAAATATAGTATATAACTAGTATACTAAGTATCGAACTGCGGGGGTGCTATACGCCATCCACCCGACTTTCCCCGTAGATATAGTCTACTCACCTTGCTTTCGCTTTCCGTTGCCGACGCCGCTACGCACTTTCTTGTCGTCTCGAAGTCTTCGTGGGGTACCTAAACATCATAACGTATCGCAAAGCGTATTAAAACCAAATTCGAAGACGAAACGACATACGAAAACCAAAACGACATGCTAAGGCCTATAGGTTAGAACCTATAGACTACGCTTTCTAGACCATCAAACAACCCTCGATGTCGTCGTGCAAACGTCAAGCGATCGAGGTAAAACACAAATACACAAATCCAGAATTCAAAATACGAAACAAAAAATGAATCCAAAACAACAACTACAGAAAAGGGTCCCAGATTTCACCCTTGGTCAAATCAGACAATTTTGCATATGCCAGGGGTCTAATTTATAGATGTAGGAGCTACAAAACGAAAACGAACCAAAATGGTGGGACCCAGGCCACAAATTGTGGCCAAACAAATTAAATCTGCGGCCAGAAAGAGGAGATAGGGTCTGGGATTTTGGGTTTAGCTTCCTAGGTGCTTGCACATCTCTATATGTTCGCAAAATAATTTTCAGAGTCTCGAAGTGATAGCAGATTCCATATAACCCTCAGAGATTCCTCAATTCTTCCTATATCGGTTTCTAAATCCGTATTCCTGCTTTCTAGTTTCTAGTTTGAGTCTTAATTCTAGCATTATGGGGTTTGTGTGGCCTCTACTGAATTCAATTTCACATCACAACTCTCAAATTCCCATAAACCCTAACTAGAATTTTCTAAGTCCACAAAACCACTCGATATCGGTTCTAATCGAATATGGGGGTATAAGTAATGTGAAAACTAAGCTAGTAGTTCAGAAAATACCTCATTTGGCAACTCAAGAAAATTCTTGAGTTGCCCCAAGTGGCCAAAATCCTTGCTTTCTTGGTCCAATGTGTTTCTCTTGAGCTTGTGCATCTTTTTTGTGAAATAGGGGTGGGGTTTTGAGTTGCTTTCCAAGGTGTTTTTGTGGCTTGGAGATGGAGGAAGAGGGAAGAGGAAGTAGTAGCAGGAACAAAGGAAGAGGGAGAGAGGAAATGAGGTAAAATTTGAAGGAGGAATGGTTCAAAACAAGTCAAAGGTAAACCCCCCATTTTCTCTCTCTCACGCATACCTATATATTTTAATCCTTTTCCTTTCTTTTCTTTTCTTTTCTCCACTCTAATAAACCAACAACCATGAAATAAAACATGTAGGAAAGCCATAAGAAAATGTAACAAGTGAAAAAAAGATATGGTCCATGTTTGCACAAAATAAGCTTAAAATGCGATTAACGATTTTTAATCGCGATTAGCACTAAATTAGTGTCAAATTAATCATAAAAACTTAAAATTTGCATAATTCACATAAAACACGCTCTTTCTAGTAATTTCTATAATTTTCCAAATTTCCCCCCATTTTATCGGTATTTAATTATACCGAAATATTAAAATATTCATTAAAAATTAATATTAAATTATAAAAATTCCCAAAAATAATATTTTATTTTTTTGAAATGTTACACTCTTCTCCCCTTAAAGAAATTCGGTCCCCGAATTTAAATTTTAAACCCCCAAATTCTAAAACATTTCAATAAAAAGTCCTACTCGTCGGGGCTCCGAAATCATCAATACATAAAACACATCATAGCGCAATGCATGCTCATGAACAATGAGCAAATAACTCAAAATAAAATTTTCGTCAAGCATCTCGCAATCATCGGAGTCATGATAAAGACGCAAATGTCAAATCTTTTTAAGTCGCTGTGCGATGCGCATAAAACTGCACAGTGGCGGACGTCTATTTTGAGAAAATAACCATATACGTATATATATCTTTTGTTTAATATGTACGTTCAGCCGTTTTGAAAACAATTTAGAAGGGTTTCCTTGTTTTAAACATTTTGTGTCATATCAGACACGTAGGTAAATACTGAGACTATAGCTCTCTTTTTGGAAATCCCTACGATAACTATCAATGCATGCAAAATATATCCAGGTACTGTCCGCTGACTAGTCCTGCTCAGAACGAAAACATATAGCAAATATCATAAAACGTATAGATCTATAAGGAGTCAATCCCAAAATGTATATAAGAATACCCTGTGCGTCTGGTGCGCACGGAAATCAAAATCCATATATGTGCCATACATGTGCACATAAACAACATCTAGGTGCAACGGGTGTGCACGAAATATCTGTCATAGGCAACGTGTGTGCCTGAGAGCAAAATCAGGTGCATCTGACATGCACAAAGAATCCCGATTTAGCGCATCTGGTGTGCACCAAAATCGTATCTCAAAACATGCGCTCATCATGCACGAAAATCTAAATCTAATGCACGGAGTGCAAAAAATCAACATCAATATCAGAATCAAGATCGACGGTATACAATACGGCTCAACCAAAAGAAGGTATACAACGGTGTATAAGCTCACAACTATGTGCATCAGCGTGTACAAGTCAAATCAAAACACTAAAAGTGCATGAAAACTATGTTGGAAGCGTAAATCAAATCACCGGCATAAAATAGGCATGAAATCACAATCAATACCTCAAGGGTAATAACTATGTGCAAAATATAAATACCCAGTAGGTGCAATTATTGTAAGTCTACAGTAGCGCCCCGGCCATCTTTCAGACGCCAAATGCGGAACAAAAACTTTTATAACTGGCGCTATCGCATACTATAACCCGGATCTGCCATTAACGCAAAACTAACAAACTACAAAGTGGGTAGAAAGGCTATACCGAACGATCCAAGTCCTTCGTTCTTTAACCATCATCCCACGCTTTGTTGTGGCTGCTCCGATCTCGCTCGATCTCCGGTCTCCTCGTCCAGGTGGCACCACATCTACGGATCTTTAAACGGGTTCCCGCCTCTGAACCGAGGCAACTCAGTCATCAAGTTTTCTAAAAAAGATGACCAAGATTGATGTAGAGAATGAGTAGAACACTTTGTCTCATTACATCCAAAACCATGGATGAACGGTTAAAGAGGTTACCTTTTGGATTGAATGAAATGAGAAATGAGCAATCCAATTTCCATGAACCCAAAACTATAATAATCTTTTTTCCAAGCAACCATATCCTATGCAAATGAGGGGCCGGCCCCTAATATGAGCAAGGGGGTGAGTGTAGGAGCTAGGGAGAGTGACCATAACATTAATGAAGAGAATGAGTCATTTAAACACCTTGCATAAATAATCAATGCATACAATGAATCATTTCATCAAATCATTTAATGCAACCTATGAATTACTAATCCTAGTCACAACTTCTAGAAGCTTCCACACTCATCACCCTCATGACTCACCCAAATGAAGAAAAGATAAATCCGTATTAAACCTAATGTTTAAGACGGGTGATAGAAAACTGAAAACTTCCAAAAGCGACCCGAAACGAATTTCAGGATAACCCCGTAACAGTATAAACATACCCGCATTTATATTACGTCCGAATACAAATGCAAC
Source organism: Agapanthus africanus (assembly GCA_030015575.1). Classification (NCBI taxonomy): domain Eukaryota; kingdom Viridiplantae; phylum Streptophyta; class Magnoliopsida; order Asparagales; family Amaryllidaceae; genus Agapanthus; species Agapanthus africanus. The sequence continues at coordinate 250,224,624 of JASDDO010000022.1, read as the reverse complement.
TGAGACAAAGATATTTTATCTACAAAGTATAATACTCGAATCCGGCTTAAACCAAAGCCTACCAGTATTATCTGACAGAAATATGACATGTGCGTTTTTCCGAACCCTGCCATAAAACCATACGGCCTCTACAACGTTTCGCCCGAACTTGGGAAACTATCTGTGGGAGACTCTAATGACTCGTCAGTACCCTGGCAGTGGGTTTAACTACAAGCCGTCAGCGGCACTAGCTGTGCGTAACGGCTGCCCATGTACTGACCTCAAGGGAAGCCGATGAGCGAACTCATCCAGGAACCCTACTGAGTCTAACAGTGACAATATGCATACAGTCCGGTCCGTTCGTCTATGAGTATCGCATATCGTCCTAGGGGGCTGGTAACGTCAGACCCTCAATAGCGGTATAAGTCGTGTCGGAGTGTAGCCCAGAACATCCTGAGATACTACTGGTGTACCTACCAGTAAATCTCCTACCTCGGCCGAGGGTTTTGTGTAATGGCTTTCCTAGACACAGCGCGATCTCACCCCCAATACCGGGAGAGACGAATCCCTTGCCGATCCGCTCACTTGCCTCCATGTGGCTCGGGACTGTACCTAAAAAAGACCTGTTTGCACGACTCCTTTGAGCCGTGGTAGGGTAGAAATCAAAGTACAGTAGGAACTCACACGAGACAAATGACGACCTCAGGTCGATGAACTAACCTGTACACATGTCACCAGGGAACTGCTATCTGATGCTAGATATAATACCAACTAGCAGGTTCCCGGCGAGTCCTGTCTGGTGTACTCATAACCCAATGAGCACCTGTATACATCTTAGGTGATCCAACTGACACCAGTAGCTTGTAAGACCGGCTACCGCCCCTTGTCGGGGTCTCGACTGTATACACTAGTCTACTCCGGAGTATCGATGCCCTGTGTCGAAACTCCCACGACTAGGGACCACTATTAAGGATATGCTAATAGACTACCCAACTCTCACGTATATGATCGCTATCATACTGTTGGTAGTCAAGCAAGATCCTAAGGGCTCTATCAACTTGTAATAGTGATCGGTCACCTGAACCTGTACACGACTGATGAAGGCAAACCAGATAGCATACTATCATCTCGAGTAAGACTGTCCTACCGGTACATGCCCTCCTCAATCATTGCAATCACGTGCCTGCGATCCAATAATTGACTTTGAGGACACTATATCCAACAATCTCCCACTTGCACTTAAGGCTAATTATTGCGATGTCGCATACTCACAGCCCGTGTGACACCGAACATTCAACTCCTCTACTAATCAGTTTCACAAAGCCCGTTTGTAAAACTATTGTGTTCGAGAAATAGCCTCAGTGTGTAGATCCGTCCTGATGTTTCTTTTATATCTCTCTTAATCTCAAATTCGCGGAGAAAGCCATCTCCCGAATTGAGTAATACCTGTCTTAGAATATGTCTGGATATCTGATGGGACCTAGTTCATAAATGAATTCCAAATCCAAACTTCTTAGATTGTATCGATAATTGAACCTAATCAGTATCCTGCACCATGCCTCCCACAGTATCCTCTTGGACCACCTGTCCATAATATTGTCCCTCATCAGAGGGAAAACTATAACTCTGACAATCACTCTGTCATCCATGTCACCTTTGAAGCCTGGAATGATAACCGACTCCAAAGGAGGCTGCCATCATCAAATCCGTAGAACATGAACTTATGTTCTAAAACTACTTCCTTATGTTTCTCCAGGATTGGATTAATATAAACTTATCGCATCTAGTGCAAAAACAACATCTGGTGTCGTACTTGACATCTCACGATTGACTCAATTGCCTAAGCAGGTGATCTACCAATCATGCACATCCCTCTCCCCTTTAGTCTGTAAGACACCTTTTGAGAGGGTGACTTCATCATCTGCAGGTACACCATAATGCCAGGAATCATCTATTCTAAAATACTATTAGAATTCTGTCAAAGTACCTATATTGGGAAACTACCCAAATCTAGATCTTAAACCATAGATCTAGAAACCAGAATGTCAGATATTATATCCATATCCTTTGTGGAGAAACAACTGTATGACGACCACAGTATAATCGATTATAGTATAGGAATTTTACTTCCTACTCTGTGTATGTCATCCAAATACCAGGACATCACACCCTACTACCTTCTTAACAGATCCATCCCTTATTCTGATGAAGTCAAACCCATGACTGTCACAAAATAGATGATCTATCTCCGCTATATCTGCTCAAGTTTATAAATAGACATAAGCTACTTGCCCACTATGCTTCCACTGACCACAACAACCCTCTGGAAGAATAATATACACGTGCACTTCTAAAGCTAATTTAGAACGACGCTATACTTAACCTCCTGCCGGGTCTCATAGCCTGGAACAACAGTAGTGTCAAGTCTGGGTAAACAAGAACCTCCCTGTCACCGTCCTTGAGGCTACCGGAGTACCTCTCGGGTGTCTGAGGTTACCCACCATATCTGCGGAGTGGCTAATGGAATGTCAAACCTGATTGAATCTTTAGGTCCTATTAAATTTTCCGTAATCGTTTGCGGTTCTGGAATCACTTCTAGTTCTACCATACTCCCACTACTGTTTCCTGAAAAAATCCATTTTACTAAAACTGTGGCGAGTCAAGAACAATATCACAATTGATCTTCCAGATGGTAGAAAGTCAACCCTCGTCATAGCCAGGGTCAACCCACAAACTGCCATTACAGAAACGTGCCCTGAGTTATCCAGAGTCTGGTTTTAAGCATAAGCCGGACAACTCCCCGTACCTTAACATCGTTAAGATATGAATCATTCTATATCCAATATAGAAACTTTGGCACTTATTTAATTGGAACCAGATTCAAATCATGCAGCTGTCTCCAGTGCATATCAACTTAATGGAGAGAGGCTAATCATCATTACTCAACTTAGGAATGCATCCAATTATGAGTAATCTGAAAGAGAAACAAGTTTCTCAAAACCATTAACTAAATACCAATCACAAGTATCTACATCTTCGATCTCTTTGAAGAATCCCGATACTTGCGACACCTGGTTCTCTACTTTATTCTTATACCCATAACTTCTCAAAACTTAGACATTGTATTTCTACGAAACACTTGTCTAAAAACTAGAGAAGTCACAAGTAAACAGAACATAGTACGAGGACCAACCCCTTTGTCCTGATGGACACTGGACAACATACAATACTCTGTATAAGTCCGTTGAGTTGAATAACTCAAAACCTGTGCGTCGTAGGTTGAAAACTGTACCCAGGCGATTTCCTCGAATATCACTAATTACAACGAATTCTGATATAATAAGGATGATCACCTAATTCCCAATAAGTTACTCCCACTCATCATCTGTAAAACTATACACATATGAGAATGAAACCTGGTAAATACATACCCTGGAGTAAGTATCTAATCGGAAAATCAGTTTTCCTTTAACAATGCACTAAAACATGAAAATGTTTCGTAGGGGTATTCTGGTATTCCTAGTAATGCCTCTTCCATAAACCAATTCATGACTATAACCGTATATTTCTTTTCCATCTCACCAAATCCCTTTATTTGTCTTTATTCATTACCTTCTGTACGCCGTCGTTAGGCTAAATGGTTTTCTTCCTTCCCTACCGTTCGGCACCAGCCTATGGTTTGGGAAAAGACTATCCAGTAAGCATAATAGGTGTACTCTCTTAAACTAAGGAGTACTCGCCACTTGAGAGAAGGTGATAATAAAAGACAACTGAATAATACCGTATTCTATTTCTCCCGAACTGGGGAAAAAAAGTAAAGGTGAAATAGGAGTGGAGATGAAGTACGCGGTTTGGTCGTGAATGATAGCAGTCGCAATTTACTTTGCCCTCTTTCTAATCCCTTTATTTTGTCTTTAGTTATTACCTTCTGTACACCCTTCTTAGGCTAATTGGTTTTCTTCATTCCCTACCCTTCGGCACCTGCCTATGGTTTGGAAGAAGATTATCCAATATGCGTAATAGGTGTACTCTCCTAAACTAAGGAGCCCTCGCAACCTGAGAGAAGGTGATAATAAAAGACAACTGAATAAACCAATTCTATTTCCTGAACCTGGATCTATCCTCGAAGAAGTCCCTTCGAGTTCCTATATAACCATACGATGGATCTATCCAATAGAAGTGGATGTCCGTAGTAATACGGGGTGTTCTGAGAAATGCAAAGGGTAAAAGAAGGAGCGGCAATGATTTATGCAACTTAGACAATCCAAAAGCCAGTATTTTAAGAAGCTTCGGTCAACTTGGTCACCGAGTCATAGTCTAGAGTCGATCATTAGTCGCTGCCAAAGAGAGAGAGAGAAAAGAAACACTCTGCATGCACTCTAACCTAGATCAGAATGGTTATCACTTTATCTAATCAGGAAACCTCCCACTGTACTGTCAAATTCTCCTCCAAACCTGAAAGAAGAATCAATAGTGATCACCCGAAGAGTAAACCAACTTATCAGTGGGAATCGGGATCCAACTCTCATCGCATGATAACGTGAAGGAATCCACACATGTTATCATACTCCAGAAGGTATGCGGATACTTGGCAAGTTTCAGTTTCTTTAGAAACTCCCGATATGATTTTTGCCCCGTGTTCTTATGACCTTGGCGTTAGGTCAAAATGTCATAAGTCACATGCCAACTTCTACCCATCATTATCTTGTCAATTTGAACCCACCCGCACATGCTCTTGACTTTGGCCAAAATGGCAGAACGACTGTCCCAAACCAACTCATCTATCTATGCAACAAATGAATACCCAGCAGCTACCAAACACGATGCCTTGGCGTTAGGTCAAAATACATAGCTTGAATACTATTGAATACCCAAAAGAAATGACGGAGGGCTACGGCTGTTTTTTGGCGAAAAACCTTTAACGTAATGAACTTGATATCGCTGAAGGAACTTGATAGCTTTTTATACAAATATAGTGGCGAAAACCTTTGCTAAAGAGGTCACTCCCGGTGAAGGGATCTCAGCTCTTTCTTTGTGGAATGAGGTGCAGGATATTCCAACCGAATACCACTATGCAAAGCAACTTGTAATCGACTATAGTGAAGTTATTACCCTGACACAAACTTCTGCCCAAGGGGTCACTCCCGGTGAAGGGATATCGGCCCTTGCCTCGTCGAATGAGGTGCATGATATTCCAGCCGAATACCACTATGCAAAACAAAAGGAAACGTCTTTGTAATAATACTTTTTAAAACTGTTCCAACAACTTCCAAACAGGTTTGTTTTCCTTTGCATTGATCAGAATCAACGTAGTCCCGTCAATTAATCACACCAAAAAAGAACGAAAATAAAATGTTCGTATATGCCATCAGCATTCGTCACTGGGTCCCGTCATCACCCGTTAGGTTACTTAACTAACGACAGAGCGGGGACTGGACTAGAGCGGGTGTAAAACATATACAAAATCTACTAGTATATATACTAATATACAATAATCGCCCCAGGCATGATAATATGCAACATTAGAGAAAAAGTAATAAGCATCACAGAACAATACAGATAAACTGGGATCTCGGGTTTCACAGAGCCGCTACTGAAACCCGACGTTCCCCTGGTCGTGTGGATAGCCTGTGCAATGAAAGCTAGACCCCTACGGGTGTGGAAAGTTACCCGCCAAAACCTGAAGCGAGGCAGCCCCTACAGCATAGTGAATGGACCACCCGACACTTCACGGAATCCGGTAACTTGAGCACCCCTCCTCGGGTCAACCTGTACCCCCTACAAGTGCGGCGAATAGTCTGCTAATTCTATAGTGAGGCCCCTCTGCCTCTCAAAGCCATGAGATGCGGACCCGTTGCCCTCTAGAACCCGGCTATCCGTGCACTCCGTCGCGGGGTAAACCTAGTACAGAAAATAAAAAATATGTACAACGGGTACATCAACCTCAGCCCGGTCATGCCCCAAAAGAATATTATACAAATAGGCAGTGACGGCAGTCCACATGTTGGACGCTCGCCCCGCAATATCAAATGTACAAATAAATTCAAACTGCACTACCATCGCACACTGCTATCCACCACGACAAATCCGCAACATCACAGCACAACACAGAACATCAACGCGAATGTCACGTTCGAAAATCCGTCTAAAAGAACTATTGCACTTAGACGCAATTTACCGCTCGAATGACATTCACGGTTGGAGATTTTATGTAAGAACTGTAAACTAACACGTTTAAATTTCGATCGACAAAACTTCCTGAAGTGGGCCCTACGTACATCTGCTGTACAGTAACAAAATCCGGGCCCAAAAGAAATATTCCAGAAACCACAATTCACTTTGTAGAATCCCTAGAAGAAATTTGAACCTCTGAAGCACCAAGATGGCTGCGGATCCGCGGCCAAAGCATGGCTTAGCGGTGGTTCCACGGCCGTACGGTCGAGTCAGAGGGTAAAACATCTGCTGTGCTCTTCAAAAAGCCTGCTCGATTTTCTGTGATACTCAAAATAATTTTTAGACCAGATTTAAAATCGACAGAAACTTTAACACTGAAAATTGTAGTTTTCGAAAATTCGTTCGATCGATATTTTAAACACGTTAGCACAAGTTAGTAAAGCTTAATGGCGTGGCTCTGATACCACTGTAAGTCTACGGTAGCGCCCCGGCCGTCTTTCAGATGCCAAATGCGGAACAAAAAACTTTTATAACAGGCGCTATCGCATACTATAACCCGGATCTTCCATTAACGCTAAACTAATAAACTACAAAGTGGGTAGAATGGCTATACCGAACGATCCGAGTCCTTTGTTCTTTAATCATCATCCCACGCTTTGTTGCGTCTGCTCCGATCTCGCTCGATCTCCGGTCTCCTCGTCCAGGTGGCACCACATATACGTATCTTTAAACGGGCTCCCGCCTCTGAACTGAGGCAACTCAGTCATCAAGTTTGCTAAAAGAGATGACCAAGATTGATGTAAAGAATGAGTAGAACACTTTGTCTCGTTACATCCAAAACCATGGATGAACGGTTAAAGAAGTTGCCTTTTGGATTGAATGAAATGAGAAATGAGCAATCTAATTTCCATGAACCCAAAACTATAATAATCTTTTTTCCAAGTAACCATATCCTATGCAAATGAGGGCCCGGCCACTAATATGAGCAAGGCGGGTGAGTGTAGGGGCGGGTGAGTGTAGGAGCGGGGGAGAGTGACCATAACATTAATGAAGAGAATGAGTCATTTAAACACCTTGCATAAATAATCAATGCATACAATGAATCATAATAACACATCATCAAATCATTTAATGCAACCTATGAATCACTAATCCTAGTCACAACTTCTAGAAGCTTCCACACTCATCACCCTCATGACTCACCCAAATGAAGAAAAGATAAATCCGTATTAAACCGAATGTTTAAGACGGGTGATAGAAAACTGGCAACTTCCAAAAGCGATCCCGAAACGAATTTCAGGATAACCCCGTAACAGTATAAACATACCCGCATTTGTATTACGACCGAATACAAATGCAACTGAGACAAAAATATTATATATACACAGTATAATACTCGGATCCGGCTTAAACCAAAGACCGCCAGTATTAACTGCCCGAAATATGACACGTGCGCAAACGCACGTGCATTTTCCGAACACTGCCATAAAACCATACGGCCTCTACATCATTTCTCCCGAACTTGGGAAACTATTTGTGGGGGACTCTAATGACTCGTCAGTACCTTGGCAGTGGGTTTAACCGTAAGCCGTCAGCGGCACTAGCTGTGCGTAACTTCTGCCCATGTACTGACCTCAAGGGAAGTCGATGAGCGAACTCATCCAGGAACCCTACTGAGCCTAACAGTGACAATATACATACAGTTCGGTCCGTTCGTCTATGAGTATCGCATATCGGCCTGGGGGGATGGTAACGTCAGACCCCCAATAGCGGTATAAGTCGTGTCGGAGCGTGGCCCAGAACACCCTGAGATACTACTGGAGTACCTACAAGTAAATCTCCTACCTCGGTCGAGCGTTTTGTGTAATGGCTTTCCTAGACACAGCGCGATCTCACCCCCAATACCGGGAGAGACGAATCCCCTGCCGATCCGCTCACTTGCCTCCATGTGGCTCGGGACTGTACCCAAAAAAGACCTGTTTGCACGACTCCTTTGTGCCGTGGTAGGGTAGAAATCAAAGTACAGTGGGAACTCACAGGAGACAAATGACGACCTCAGGTCGATGAACTAACCTGTACACATGTCACCAAGGAACTGCTATCTGATGCTAGGTATAATACCAACTAGCAGGTTCCCGATGAGTCCTGTCCGGTGTACTCATAACCCAATGAGCACCTATATATATCTTAGGTGATCCAACTGACACCAGTGGCTTGTGAGACCGGCCACCACCCCTCGTCGGGGTCTCGACTGTATACACTAGTCTACTCCGGAGTATCGATGCCCTGTCTCAAAACTCCCACGACTAGGGACCACTATTAAGGATATACTTATAGACTACCCAACTCTCATGTATATGATCGCCATCATACTGTTGGTAGTCAAGCAAGATCCTAAGGGCTCTATCAACGTGTAATAGTGATCGGTCACCTGAACCTGTATACGACTGATAAAGGCAAACCAGATAGTATACTATTATCTCGAGTAAGACTATCCTACCGGTACAGGTCCTCCTCAATCATTGCAATCACGTGCCTGCGATCCAATAATAGACTTTGAGGGCACTATATCCAACAACCATGGTGCACGAAAACAGAATCATGGAACTCAGCCATCAAGACTAAATCATGCGTATAGGTCTCCCAAAAATACCGAAATCTAAAGTGACGGATACGTATTAATCGAATCACAAAATCACAAATCATAAATACTGCCATTGATATATCCTCCTTCAAAGTCGAGAAGGTGTTGGTGGATCCAATGCTAGCAGAGCAAGATATCTACTTGCCTCCTTCTCACGGTCTGGCGTCCTCTGTCTTTAGGCCCTCATCTTCTCTGTGGATTACCTATCTCGCAATCAGTCGGCTAATCGGCCCTATTAGGTGTGCTAATAGGGGCGATTCCGTCCTGGCACTTCTCTTGTCATCTGCATCCTCAGCACAGCATTTCCTCGGAAACTGGTCGCATCCCAACGCCTCTGTAGAGATATCCGACTTTTAACCTTAACGGGGAGCAACAACAGCCCGTCAGCAACTCGCACGAACCTCTTGTCCCACTTTGTTCCAATGTCGACTGATTCGGACTCGTCTTCTCGTGGCTGCATGGACTGTGCTCCAATGGCTATACTTGTGTCTGGAGTCTCCCAAGCAATGCACCCTATCGTATAATATCCGAAAGATGTCGAACCATCCGATCAATTTTTCAAAACCTCATAATCCCCCAAGATCTCAACATCTTGGGTATAGTTTAATAGTATCGAGTACCTACCACAGCATCGGTGGTCCAGCCGTAGAAGGGCAAACCCAAGCCTCATTAATGGCGCCGCGGAACTGCCGCAAACCCTATGGTTCAAAGGCTTTAACACGGTCATTATGTCGAGTTAAATTTCATTTTTCTAGAGGGTCCATAAAATCTCTTGCATGTATTTCCGAATACTTTAAACTTGGAATATGGGTTTCTGACATTCGATCGTCTCTATCGACTCTCAACGGATCTGCGTGAAGTCGTCTCTAGCTGGTATCAATCTATCTGATGACCTCGCATCGGGGTAAGCGAACGAACCACATGTCCTAGTCATTCATCCTCGGGTGACTAGCGACCTTCCATCATATCTCTGAGTATATGCTCAAGCTGTAGTAGCTCCAACATCTGGGCAATATCTCATCATTTGCAGCAGCAACTGGCTCATTCGTCTGTACGCTGAACAGCGCCTCAATCGTCGTGAATAAGCGATATATCAATGGTCATCACATCTTGGCTAGCCTCTAGCAGTAGCCTGATACTTTGTTGCCGATCAGCACATACTGAAAATCTCGTAACAGCGATCTGTCAAATACTCATGGCGCGAAAACACAATAAAACGATGCCTATATATGCAATCGTATGTCCCTGGAATCACATCCTGGTCAGTCCTTGTCCGTAACGAGCTCAAGCCGATGCAACTCTAGCCGTAGCTCTCCCTCTGTCCATGTAATCGTGGCAGCAACATCATAACCAATATCGATGAGGATAGATCATAGGAATGAAAATAATACTGTGCAAGGAAATGTACATCCTAAGATCTCTTAAGCGGAGTAGCGTATCGTAAATATGTCGCAGAACATACGTACGGTACGTCACTCTACTCAAGCTACCTACTCCATTAACCAAGGGTCATCCTACGCGACGAAAGTTTGGGTATAATACCCCCTCGACTAAGTCTAAGTTCCCTAAGGTCAAGCCTAAGTTCCGTATATATATAAACGCTCTAGGCTCCACATAGTTAAACTTAGACTCGAACCAAGGTTAACCTAGCGCTCTGATACCAACTTTGTCACGACCCGAAATAGCCCGTGACTGGCACTTGAATCATATGAAGTCTATAGGACCCCATCTAATTCAAGTAAGCCAAAAAGCCCAGAAATCTAAAACCATTTTTAAGTAATAAGTAAAGGAAATAGTTTTAAGAAGTGAAGAAAACAGGTTTTTAAAACAAGAGTTTTAAAATAGGTAAGCCGAATATGCATTTTAAAAATCTCCAGTCTTTTATGAAAATTTCGGCAGAGTTCCTTTTGTAAATACTGGCCCCAAACGCGGTACAACATGAAATATATTATATATATATATATATATATATATATATATATATTCACAATAAAAATGCATCCCCAAACGGGAGCTAGCCTTCGTCAATCGACGGTCACAACCACGTAAACAATATAATATACAACGCCGAAGGGCGAGGATTAAACTCAAAAGAAAACTCAAAATCAGCTTGAAAACTATAATACTACAACGCGCAACTCTAAGATCGAAATAATACATAACTGGTTTTCTAAGTCTGAACAATATACAATTTTTGGTTGATGGAATTACTAGATACAACTGAATAAAATAATACAAGGGTGGTCACGATGCGAGTGAACCCACCTACCAACGCAATCACCCAGAAAGGGAGCAGTGTGCCGGAAAAGCCGTAATGAAACCTGTACGGCAAAACCTGCAAGAACTATGGCACAATGGGGGTGAGTTGCCAACTCGTGAATAGAAAACATCGCAGAGTAGAAATCGTATGCATGACATAATCCTAGGTCAATACGATCAGTAATAATATATCCTCAAACGAATAAGTTTGAAGCATGATAAGGTGGCAATATAACATCTATACACGAGAGTAGTGCCAAGTGCTAGTGCCAGTGCCTCAGGTAATAATATATCATAAATATGAGGTATGATCAATGTAATCAATGTCTGTATGTATGTGGATCTCGTCCACGTGTCACCCAATGACAGTATGCATCATACATGTAAATATCATAAACATATGCATGGAAGTATGAGGATGTAAATCAACATGTGTCGCTCGCGACATATCAAATCATGGAACCTGAGTGTCTAGCATCGACACTCGAAAACATCATAAAAACTGTGCCTAGCATCGACACGTAAATCCTCATATATATAGGGCCCCGTCCGTCCGGATCGGCCTATATCATCTTTCAACTCCGGTCGGTATCCCCCACATATCCTCTGAGCTCAAATAATATCACCGGTAGCTGTTCTTCCCTGCCGGGCTCACCGTCTAGCATATACGAGTCTTCTTGCCCCGGGGTACCTCACCGGGTCCACCATGTACCCGCAGACGGTGCCTACCGCTCTTCGAATCAGGTTTCACATGCCACTCTCAGAACCAAGGAAACACATGGTGGACGCACTGAAATATCATATCAAGGGTAACCGGGTTTTTAAAACAATTACATATTCTCTTTTGAAATATCCACGGTTCCTAAATACAGAAATATCATGGAACCAATAAATCTCAATGTGTATAATCAAAAGCATGATGTATGCGACATGTAAAAGAAATGTAGGCATATCAGTATATCATGCAATATGGAATAATAATATGCACATATTGAGGGAAACCGCTCTTTTAAAATGAATCAGTTTTAAAGTGTATCTTGCGGTTCCCAAATCTCTAATCAAGCTAGAATCATCTATGTATGTGCAGCTACTTATGTATGTAAATATGGGTATACAATGGGTATGTACACAAGTATTCCATGCGAGAGATCATATCCTGAATGCAACAGTACTACAGTGTAGTGACATGGCTATTATCAATGATGAAGTGTGTGAGCCGGCAAGCAGGTGTACGTGGAACATATGCATCATCGATAATGGTGCTGATGTCCTAACAGCATGAGTTTAATATAACAATATCCATTTGCACATGCAATGCGATGAGAATAACAATAATATGCAGAAATCGACTAATAAATGCAACAGTGACGTATCTGTATCAATATAAAAATGCCCTACAGTTTTCCTTTTGAAATAAGACGAATTGGGGTTTTTAGTAAAATAAGGGCTACGGTGTTTTTAAGAAAAGATGCGTCTTTTGAAAAAATCCGTAGTATCCCTGTGCCTATTCTTGAAATACTCCCGATTCGTTAGTTTTGAAATAGGTATGACATCAGCCTAGCCTAACCTTTACCAGCAACTATAGATCTAGCTAACACGCTAATCGGGTGGGGTATAGAAACCACCTAAATTTGAGTCGATATATATGTATATACATAAATATAATAGTCGGTGATCCCGCCTCAAAGGTACCGCGTACGATACAATATCATATGACATCCTCGAGTCATGACTGCGGATCTATCATCAATATAAAGCTCGTACGGTAAATCATCGTACGGCATCCCAAAAGCTGGGTACAGGTCAATATCACATTCATCTCATCAATTATCAGGTATCCTTATCATCATATCTCATGATCTGGGGTACTGATCTAAGTCTAGTACAAGTCGATACCGTCTATATAAATATAAATGCGTGTATAGAACACACGTCCAAAGGCTCGCTAAAATCACATGTCGTATCCCAAATACAAATCACATCATATCACCGATCTCATGTCACTATGCCCAATCTCATCGACTCATCTCCAAATATCATCCACAATCATCATCATCTAGGTATAACCATAACAAATAAGCGTGTGTGCGCGTGTGGGTGTAAACCTATTCTAGGGTTCGCAACTAGGTAGTATACTAGTTTACTTCTACGCCCTAATCTAATCATAGTACACCTAATCTCATCTCAAATATCCACGACACACAATAAGCTATCATAAATATAAATATAGTATATAACTAGTATACTAAGTATCGAACTGCGGGGGTGCTATACGCCATCCACCCGACTTCCCCCGTAGATATAATCTACTCACCTTGCTTTCGCTTTCCGTTGCCGACGCCGCCATGCACTTTCTTGTCTTCTCGAAGTCTTCGTGGGGTACCTACACATCATAACGTATCGCAAAGCGTATTAAAACCAAATTCGAAGACGAAACGACATATGAAAACCAAAACGACATGCTAAGGCCTATAGGTTAGAACCTATAGACTACGCTTTCTAGACCATCAAACAACCCTGGATGTCGTCGTGCAAACGTCAAGCGGTCGAGGTAAAACACAAATACGCAAATCCAGAATTCAAAATACGAAACAAAGCACGAATCCAAAACAACAACTACAGAAAAGGGTCCCAGATTTCACCCGAGGTCAAATCAGACAATTTTGCATATGCCAGGGGTCTAATTTATAGATGTAGGAGCTACAGAACCAAAACGAACCAAAATAGTGGGACCCAGGCTGCAAATTGTGGCCAAAAAAATTAAATCTGCGGACAGAAAGTGGAGATAGGGTATGGGGTTTTGGGGTTAGCTTCCTGGGTGTCTGCACATCTCGAGGTGATAGCAGATTCCATATAACCCTCAGAGATTCCACAATTCTTACGATATCGGTTTCTAAATCCGTATTCCTGGTTTCTAGTTTCTGGTTTGAGTCTTAATTCTAGAACTAGGGGGTTTGTGTGACCTCTGCTGAGTTTAATTTCACATCACAACTCTCAAATTCCCATAAACCCTAACTAGAATTTTCTAAGTCTACAAAACAACTCGATATCGGTTCTAATCTAACATGGGGGTATAAGTAATAGGAAAACTAAGCTAGTGGTTCAGAAAATACCTCATTCAGCAACTCAAGAAAATTCTTGAGTTGCCCCAAGTGGCCAAAATCCTTGCTTTCTTGGTCCATTGTGTTTCTCATGAACTTGTGCATCTTTTTTGTGAAATGAGGGTGGGGTTTTGAGTTGCTTTCCATGGTGTTTTTGTGGCTTGGAGATGGAGGAAGAGGGAAGAGGCAGCAGGAACAAAGGAAGAGGGAGAGAGGAAATGAGGTAAAATTTGAAGGAGGAATGGTTCAAAACAAGTCAAAGGTAAAACCCCCCCCCCTTTTCTTTCTCTCACCCATACCTATATATTTTAATCCTTTTCCTTTCTTTTCTTTTCTTTTCTCCCCTCTAATAAACCAACAACCATGAAATAAAACATGTAGGAAAGCCATAAGAAAATGTAACAAGTGAAAAAAAGATATGGTCCATGTTTGCACAAAATAAGCTTAAAACGCGATTAGCGATTTTTAATCGCGATTAGCACTAAATTAGTGTCAAATTAATCATAAAAACTTAAAATTTGCATAATTCACATAAAACACCCTCTTTCTAGTAAGTTCAATAATTTTCCAAATTTTTCCCCATTTTTTCGGTATTTAATTATACCGAAATATTAATATATTCATTAAAAATTAATATTAAATTATAAAAACTCCCAAAAATAATATTTTATTTTTTTTGAAATGTTACAGAAACCCTAACTCGATTATGTGACCGTCAAAACTGCCACTAAACTGTAGGGTTAGTGGCAGTTTAGCGGTGCCACATGTGAGGCATTGGTTGACCCTTCTACGGCTGGTTCATAGGAGCTGTGGCTTGTTCCGGGACTTTTTGAACTTCGCTCAAGTGTTGATCTCAAGTGGGAATTTTTGAGTGTTTGTTTATTCGATCGGAAAGTTTAAAATTGTTTAGTTATCTGGAATCTGATACAATATGTGGAATTCATATAGTTAGGCATGAAATCTATAATATGTGATATTTCGGGTTTATGATATCTAAGATGATTGTGGAGTCCAAATATTGTAGTTTTTCACTTTCTTTTCTGCGACCATAAGTGTAATATGTGGTGTATCACCGGTTTCGTTGCTATACATCAACGACAATTGGGATACGCATATTTACTTACGTTGATGACATGTGATGTTATGTGTTGCTGTGATATGTTATATTGGATCGTCGTGATTTGCATAGCCGGGTGTTTTATGTGAGATAAGAGTTTTTTTTTGTTCATGTAAAATTCATTGTATGTAATATTCTTTTATTGGGGCACTTCCAGGTTGAGGATGATGTCACATTTGTATATTATTTACTTTTCCGCATTAGGATAGACTTATGGAGGAGAGTACAAGCAACCGGGTTCTAGGGTCCAGTTGGAGGCCATCTCGAGAAGTCGAGACCGGGTCTCCTAACCCTAGAATTGGTAGAATTGCTTGCCGCTCTCGTAGGGGTTTAGGGACGTGGGTTTGTCTATTCATTGCGACCGTGGAATCCGTATTTTATACAGGCTCAAAATAAAACACGGACCTCCTAGTATATCCAATATTTCATATGTTATCTTCTGCTACTGATATTTGTGATGTGATCATTTTATATGCGTGAGACTAATGATTTATTATTGTATATATATGATATAAAATAAACGTTGCTTATTTTTTGCACCCGGACTAGCCCCGCCCCGGTATGCCGTTAGTTAAGTAACCTAACGGTGCATAACGGGACACTGTGGTGAATGCCGATGGCATAAGAGTACATTGTATTTTCGTTTCTTCTGTGATGCTTAGGAAGCATAAATGATGGGACTTCATTAATGAGATTAATGAAAGAAAAAGAAACCTAAAAGATGTTGTAGAATCAAATTTTCAATAAGGGTAGCTCTAGTTTTTGCTTTGCATAGCGGTATTCATTGTAGAATATCCAGCACCTTATTTGATAAGGAATGAGCCGTTCATCGGCAGTGACCTCTTTAGCCAAACTAGAAGATGCTACAACTCACTCAGTTATGTTTTTGATTGCTTCTATAGTTCGTACTTTGCATAGTGGTATTTGTGAAATATCCTACACCTTATTCGATAAGGAAAGAGCCGAGATCCCTTCACCGGGAGTGACCTCTTTACCGAAACTATTAAAAGCCTCAAAAACACTCCTTTTCAAAATCACTTGTTTCTACAACGATATCAAGTTCATTACGCTCATGGTTTTCTTAAAAACCTGCGTAGCCCTCCGTCATTTCAGATAAGTCCTACTTAGTATTTGTGCTACGTTTGTTGACTATGTTAAGGCGTAGTGTGCGGTAGCTAATTAGTCTTTATCTGCTAAAGCATGAGATGTGATTGGATTAGGGTAGTCGTACGACTTTGTTGACTATGTTAAGGGTCATACGTGTGGGTTTAATTCAATCAGAAAATGACGGGTTGAACTGGGCTAGCGATTATGATTTGTTGACTATGTTAAGATCAAAAGTTGCTAGGGGCAAAAGATATTATCGGGAATTTCAAGTATTGAAATTTTCAATGAGATTGCATACATTCTATGAGATAGTTGGATCTTGATACCCACTGCGAGTAAGAGTTAATCCTGAGAGAGTTTTACACATGACAATTAGCCGATCAAGTAGGTGTCTAGAAATGTGTTAACGGGGTTATGCCTATAGGAAAACAAGGTTTAGTTTAATTAGGTCCGTGCGAAAGCACGGGAAACCTCCCCCAAAGTACCAACACTGACCTGTCCTAAAGATTGGCGAACTTGTAAGGTGTAATTAATCCCGGTTATTCTTACCTTTAGGGTTGGAAGGAAGATTTGATAAAACCAGTGGGAGCCATCCTGATTAGATATGATAACAAACCAATCTAATCTTGCAAGAGCATACGCTAAAGTGTTTTCTTCTCTCTCTCTCTAGGAAGCGATCATGTCAGGCGTTAATCAAGATAATAATATGGATGTATTGACCGAACCCGCTTGTTATACTGAGCAGGAGAACGTTGGTTCTGTTCTTTCTTATAATTGTTATAAGACTGAGCGGGAAATAGGGGACTATCTGGATTCCTACGCCGCCCAATCGAAGAACAAGCATGATGATGCATCTTCTTCGGGTGTGTTTGTTATCGAGAACTGTTTCTCAGTTCACTCTACGTCCTAGGTATTAAATAACGGATCGGGATCCCACATATGTAATATGTTACATGGGCTAAAGAAAGGTAGAGAACAGGGAGAAGGTGATCATTCTGTAAGAGTAGGGAATGGTGCAAATGTTGCAGCCAAAGCAGTTGGCGAATATCATCTTGTATTGCCAAATGGTAATACATTGATTCTGAACGAATGCTATTACATTCCGACCCTGATATGCAATCTTATATCAGTTTCTTTATTAAGTAATGAATGATATAATTTTGTAGTACAGGATAATGTTATGAACATATTCCTGAATCAAAAGTTGATTGGATCAGGCTCGTTAAATAATGGCATATACGTTCTAAACAAAACTACAGTTCTTAATGTACAAAACACACACAAGAGGAAGAGTTCAGAAATGAACGAATCCTTTTTATAGCATTGTAGACAAGCTCATATCAATGCGACATGACTAGCTAAGTTACATAAGGATGGATATTTGAATCCGTTCAAATTTTCATATTATGATACTTGCCAGTCATGTCTCAAAGGAAGGATGACCAAAACTCCGTTTAGTGGACATCAAAAGAGTTACGGAACTCTTAGGACTGATACATAGTGATGTATGTGGTCCCAAGTCTATACATGCCAGGAATGGTTCCTCGTACTTCATTACATTCACTGATGATCTCTCAAGATACGGACATGTGTTCCTGTTGAAACACTAGTCTGAAGCTTTCAAGAAATTCAAAGAATATAAGAATGAAGTCGAGAACCAAACGGTTAAAAGTATTAAGATCCTTCGATCAGATCGTGGAGGAGAATACTTGAGCAATGAGTTCCTGGACTATCTAAAAGAGAATGAGATTCTCTCTCAGCTTACTCCTCCTTATACACCACAACACATCGGTGTATCAGAACGGAAGAATCGCACCCTATTAGATATGGTGCGCTCTATGATGAGCACCACTCCAGTTGCCTATTTCCTTTGGGGTTATACGCTTGAGACAACAGCATACCTATTGAATCAAGTTCCATCTAAATCTGTACCTACCACACCATATGAGATATGGAGTGGGAAGAGGCCATATCATAAACGCGTTAAGATTTGGGGTTATCCGGCCTATGTCAAAAGGCAAAATCCGGACAAACTCAAGGTACGACCAGTTCTATGCAAGTTTGTGGGATATCCGAAGAATTCACAAGGACATATTTTCTACCACGCCGAGGAACAAAAGGTGTTTATTTCTCAATATGCAACCCTTTTAGAAAAGGAATTTCTTGTAAAAGAAATTAGTAGCGAAGAGGTAGAGCTAGAAGAAGTTCCAGCAGCATAAACTGCAATTGATGATTTATTGGAACCAGCGGATTCAGTAGTTCTCGATGAACCCCAGCCGCTCTGCTGATCTAGTAGGGTTCCTTATCCACTTGAGAGATAGTACGGTTTTCTCATTGACGGTGGTAGCAAGGATTGCATCATGGAAGATGATGACCCGACTAGCTTCGAACAGGCCATCACAAGTGGAGATTCTATAAAATGGCTGGATGCAATGTGGTCTGAGATGGAATCTATGTACACCAACAAAGTATGGACTTTGGAAGTTGCTCCTGAAGGGGTAAAACCCATTGGGAGCAAATGGATCTTTAAGAAGAAACTTGATGTAGATGGAAAAGTTGAGACTTTCAATGCTTGACTTGTTGCAAAGGGTTTTCGTCAACGACCAGGTGTGGATTATGATGAATCCTTTTCTTCAGTGGCTATGGTTAAGTCCATCCGGATCCTACTTGCCATTACTGCATACCATGACTACGAAATCTGGCAAATGGATGTTAAGACCGCCTTTCTAAATGATGATTTAGAGGAGTGTGTGTCTATGACTCAGCCAGAAGGCTTCATAGACAGAGGGAGCAGCGGAAAGGTGTGCAAGCTGCTTAAATCTATCTACGGGTTAAAGCAGGCATCGCGGAGTTGGAACGTCTGTTTTGATGTTGTAATCAAGGAATTTGACTTCAACAAGAACGTAGATGAACCTTGTATTTATAAGAAGGTGGCAGAGAGTAAGGTTGTCTTCCTCGTACTGTACGTGGATGACATACTCTTGATAGGAAATGATGTTCCTATGCGGCACTTGGTCAAGCTCTTCTTATCACATAGATTCTCAATGAAAGATCTTGGTGATGCCTCCTGCATTTTGGGAATTAAGATCTATAGAGATAGATCTAAGAGGATACAGGGATTGTCCCAATCCAGGTACATTGACACCATACTAAAGAGGTTTAGTATGGAAGAATCCAAGCGTGGGAATTTACCCACGATCTCAGGACTCACTCTCTCCAAAGAGATGTCTCCAAAGACTGATTTGGAGAGAGTTCGCAAGCAAGAATACCCTATGCTTCGGTAGTAGGCTCTATCATGTACGCGATGCTATGTACCAGATCTAATGTAGCATAGTCACTAAGTGTAGTGAGTAGGTATCAAGCAGATCCAGGAGAGAGTCGCTCGAAAGCTGTGAAGAACATTCTTAAGTACTTGAGAAGGAATAAAGTGATGTTCTTGGTGTATGATAACGGAGAACTCCAGGTGGAGTCCTTTACCGATTCGAGCTTCCAAAATGATAAGGACGACTGTAAGTCGCACTCAGGATTTGTTTTTACCCTCAATGGAGGGGCGGTGTGTTGGATGAGTTCCAAACAGGAAACCGTGGTAGACTTTATGATGGAGGCCGAATACATCGCTGCCAACGATGCTGCCAAAGAGGCTGTCTTGATAAAGAAGTTCATAACTGAACTTGGTGTGGTTCCGTCTATTGAGCATCCAATACCTTTGTATTATGATAACAATAGAGCTGTGGCTTTGGCCAAGGAACCCAGGTCCTATCAGAGATCCAGGCATATTCTGAGGCGGTATCACCAGATCCGAGAGATAGTAGATCGTCGAGAGATCGAGGTCAGGAGAGTTCACACGAAGGGCAACACTGCGGATCCACTCATGAAGGCCATACCCCAGATACAATTTAAGAAACTCTTCAGGATGGTGGGTATGAGATACTACAACAGCTGGCAGTGCAAGTGGGAAATTGTTAGTTATGTATATGCCCTAGAGGCCATTGTTGTACATATGATGTATATTATAGTGGATGCTTGGATATATAGAGAGAGGATTTTCATGCTCGATATGATAGTATGCTATCTTGTTTCACTTTGTCAAAACATGTTGACTTATAGTGTATTACTGTCTTGCTCTTACATATTGATAATGCCCTTAGGATATGTACTTGACTACTAGGACTATGATGAAGATCATACTAGTGGGGCCAGGGTAGTCTAAAAGTACATCCTACAACTGTTCCTAGTCGAGGGTGTATCGAGACAGGGCATCGATACTCAAGAGTAGACTAGTGTATACGCACCTTGACCCATATGATGGGCGATGGATGATCCCGCATCCATTGGTATTTGACATCAAAGATGGTATACGGGTGCTCAGTGGAGACTGAGTACACTGAACGGACTCGCCGAGAACTCCTAGATGGTATTATACCTATCGTCAGATAGCAGATATCTGGTGACACTGGTACAGGTTAGTCTGTAGACCCGAGATCATCATAGAGCCTTGTGTGATTCCCACTGTGCTTTGATTTTCACCTTACCATGTTCATGAGAACGTGAAAAATGGTGGCTTTTGGGTACAGTCCTGAATCACATGGCGGCAATGAGCGATAGGAGGAGTTTCGTCTCTCCCGGTACTGGGGGTTGATGTTGCGCTGTGTTCGATTGGGTATAACTGGAGGGCTGATATGGAGATATACTGGTAAGTGTTATCAGTAGTTTCTCAACCCGTTATGAGCCTCATATCGACACTACTTTTCAGTTACTGGGGTCTGACGTTTACCACCCCTAGACTGGATATGCGACATATCAGACGAAGAGACCGGACTGTACGGTAGTGTTACTGATTGGATTCACAGGAGTGTGAGCGGGCTTACTTGTTGAATTTCTGATCGCTCAATACCCGGGTGGTTGTTACGTTTAGCTGACCGCTTGTAGCTTGTGGGTGTTTGATATGATCATCACTTACTGCTGGCGCTTTGACCAGTCATTAGATTCTTACACAGAGTTTTCCTGGCGCAGGAAAAACGGAGTAGGAGCACATATGTGATATGTGCGGGACCGAGAATAATACGTGTATATGATACCGTATTCTATTCTCACGATATGTAATATCGGCCGGGTATATGTGATATATCCGGGTTATCAGATCAAGTGTTTCGATAAAATGATACATATTATATTAGTCGATTATATGTATTATAGCCGGATTATTAAATCAAGTGTTGATTTAATAATTTAATTTATAATTATATATGTGATATATTACATTACATTAACTAATATAAGCTCAATTAAATTATTCTTTTCCTCACTTGATGATACATTGATATATATGTGATATATGTTAATTATATTATTTTCTTTTGTTACAAAATTGTATATATGAGATATGTATAATTGTAACATGTTAGGTTACAAATGCAACTAGGGTTTATGAGATTAAACCATGCTAGGATTTAGATTAGGGTTAATGTTTTGTTTTAGATATATCAAAATTGTGGATTATGCTAAGATATTTTGCTCTTGTTGACTTAGTCCACCCTTGTTGATATTTCTAAGATATTTATTAACCTAACCCTAACCCTAGCCCATGGTTTATTCTCTACAAGGGTTAAGCATAACATGCTTAATCTTTGGTTGCATTTCTAAACTCACACAATTATTCATTTATCACTTCATCTTCTTCTTCCTCAAAAAGATTTCTAGCCTTTTCATTTGTGATGAATGTTTGTGAGAAAAAGAAAACTAAAGAGAGTAAAATTCCTACTTCATCATCCTCATCTATACTAGCTATTTAGATTAGGGTGTTTGCTTCACTAATACCTTATTAGTGAAGTGATAGCTTGGGTTTGTGATTCCTCAATGTCGATCACCTTGGATTATGAAGACTTCAAGCTAGTATGGATCATTCACCTCATGGAACCTCTCTAGAGTCCGGGAGTTTAATGATCGCAGCGAAGGGAACTTAACTCGGAGCTTATGAAGTGAACGAATGGACTACAAAGGTTGTAATCCCTCTCACTTAGTTGTAAAGGTGTTTACTTTATCGATTCCATATTGTTCTCTAGTATCGATTCTAAGTTAGGGTTATCTAGAACGGAAAAATTTTAAAATTGGCATGGGCGATGCCTCCCAAAACCTTGCTGCCGCACTAGGTATCCCAACAGTTGTTGGAACCATGTTTTTGGAAACTGACATTACAGACGTTTCCTTTTTACTTTGCACAGCGGTATTCAGTTATGAATACCCAGCACCTCATTCAACGAGACAAGAGCCGAGATCCCTTCATGGGGAGTGACCTCTTGGGCAAAGTTTGCATCAGTGTAATAACTTCACTCTAGTTGATTCTTTTGCTTTGCATCGTGGTATTTAGTATGGAATATCCCGCACCACATTCGATGAGGAAAGAGCCGAGATCCAATTATAGGGAGTGATCTCTTTAGCGAAAGTTTGCGCCACTATATATTTGTAAAACTGCTCGGTTCCTTCAACGATATCAAGTTCATTACGTTAAAGGTTTTTCGCCAAAAAACCAGCCGTAGCCGTTGTAAGTCCATGTTACCTATCCCGGTTC
The DNA here is from genome assembly GCA_030015575.1 of Agapanthus africanus. Classification (NCBI taxonomy): domain Eukaryota; kingdom Viridiplantae; phylum Streptophyta; class Magnoliopsida; order Asparagales; family Amaryllidaceae; genus Agapanthus; species Agapanthus africanus. The sequence continues at coordinate 250,201,675 of JASDDO010000022.1, read as the reverse complement.
CTTCGGGCTTGCGGAAATGGTAAAAAAACAATTTTTACGGAATAGGTAACTTGGACTACAAAAACGGATTTTGGCTAAACAACACACTAGAAACCTAACTAGAGAGTTGTCTACTCGGTTAGGGGTTATACCTCAACTTGAACTCCTTCGTCTTAGATACTTTGTAGTGGTCGGATGGTTCCTTCCTCGTCGCCTTCTCTTGTCGAAGATCGATCCACCTGAGGGTTTCTTCCTTGAGCTCTTTTCTCGAACTTTGAGCGAACTAAGGTATCCGGCTTGCTAAACCTTCTACCTTAGAGTGAGCAGTGAGTGTCTTAGGGTGTTTTATCTTCAAGGAGATGATTCTCAACACATAAGAATTGTTCTCCTTGAACTAGAGGAGGAAGAAGAAGAGAAGAAGAGAGAGAATGGTTATGATAGAATGAGATGGTTTTTCACAACCATAACAATATAAGTGAATTATCAAATTAATAAAATTAATCAAATGAAAAAGTTGATGGAAGGTTTGATGAGACCATTATCATTTCACATTAAATGGTTTTTGCAAAGATCAAAGAGCATCTTTGATGTGTAATGATGATGGTCAAGGTTTCAACCATGGTCAACTAGTCAACCTTGGTCAACAAGTCAACGAAAACAACCATGACACAATTTCATTTAATTAATATTATTAATTGATATATCACAAATTCATTAGGGTTTGGAAAAAGACGACTGTCAACTGTGCATACACACCCGTTCCAAAACCCTAAGGAAAAATCCTCTTCCTCCGCCTCAAACAACTGTGCATACACACCCGCATTCGTGTCCCGAGGAACATGAATACAATGATATAAAACTAACCCCAAAATATATACTACGATCTGTCTCAAACCAGAGCCCGCTAGTAATGACCGTACGGACACCAAACGTGCACAAGTGCGTGGATGTGAACGAATCCTATCGCAAAACAATGTGACCTCTACTCTGTTTTGCCCAAAGGCGAATAACCCTCTGTGTGGGACTCTAAAGACTCGACACAACGCTGGCAGTGGGTTTAACCACAGACCGCAAGCGGCACTAGCTGTGCGTAACGGCCCCCAGGTAGATGCCGATAAGAAGACGGACGAGGTGAAACCCATCTGAACTCCTACTGAGCCTGAATGTGACAGTCTCCGTACAGTCCGGTCTGTTCGTCTGATAACATCGCATGGCGGGCCTAGGGGGTGGTAAACGTCAGTCCCCTAATAGCGGTACAAGTCGTGTCGGAGTGTAGCCCTGAACACCCTGAGATAACACTGGAAACCTACCAGTATATCTCGCTTGCCCTGGCCAGGGACTACTTGTGTAAAGGATCTCCTAGACACAGCGCGATGTCAACCCCCAATACCGGGAGAGACGAATCCTGTCTAATCGTCTCTGCCTCCAAGTGCTTCGGGACTGCACCCAACTACTACCTATTTGCACGACTCATTTGAGCCGTGGTAGGGTAGTAATCAAAGTACAGTGGGAACACACTCAAGGCGAAGTGTCAGTGTCAAGTCAGCGGACTAAGCTGTACTCATGTCACCTGGGAACTGATAACTGACGATAGGTATAATACCAACCAACAGTTCCCGACGAGTCCTGTCTAGTGTACTCATAACCTAACGAGCACCCGCATACTACCTCAAGTACGACGTACTGACGGCTGTGGGACAGACCGCCTCCCGCACTGGGATAAAAAGCGCATATGCTAGTCTACTCCGGAGTATCGATGCCCTGTCTCGATAATCCCACGACTAGGGACGTGTGTATAAGGATGTGCTTGTAGATTACCCAGCTCCCACGAGTGTGACTGCCATCACAACGCTGGTAATCAAGCAAAGATCCTAAGGGCTCCACTAATGCGTATAGATGATACAATAAAGAAACACAAGTACACATTAAAGCAAAGACAAACCAAGTAGCATACTACCATTTCGAGCAAGATTGTCTATACAACTGTGAATATCCCAAGCTTCCATCAAGTAATATACATACTAGTATGATACAGTAATGGCCTCTAGGGCATATACACTAACAATCTCCCACTTGCACTAAGGCCATGTACTGGCGTATCGAAGACCTATCATCTCAATCAGCCGCTCGAACTGAGTCTGGGGTAAGGCCTTCGTGAATGGATCTGTAGTGTTATCTTCTGAAGCAACCCTCCGAACCTCGATCTCCTTGCGATCCACGATCTCCCTGATCAGGTGATACCGCCTCAAGATGTGTCTGGATTTCTGATGGGACCTGGGTTCCTTCGCTAAAGCTATAGCCCCATTGTTGTCGCAATACAGAGGTATTGGGTCAACAATGGACGGAACCACCTGAAGTTCTTTCAAGAACTTCCTTATCTAGACGGCTTCTTTTGCGCCATCAGATGCAGCGATATATTCCGCTTCCATAGTCGAGTCAGCAACGGTTTCCTGTTTGGAACTCTTCCAACACACCGCCCCTCCATTGAGGGTAAAGACAAAACCCGACATGGACTTGGAATCATCCATGTCACTTTGGAAGCTGGAGTCAACAATGGCCTCAATCTGGAGGTCTTTTCCGCCATACACCAAGAACATCTCCTTAGTCCTTCTCAGGTACTTGAGAATGTTCTTTACCGCTATCCAGTGTTTCTCCCCAGGGATTGATTGATACCTGCTTACCACACTCAGTGCATAAGCCACATCTGGTCTGGTACACAACATCGCATACATTATAGAGCCTACCGCAGAAGCGTAGGGTATAATAGACATGCGATCCCTTTCCAAATCAGTCTTGGGAGACATCTCTTTGGAGAGGGTGATCCCGAGACAAGCCGGTAGATTACCGCGCTTGGAATCTTCCATGCTGAATATTTTCGTTATGGTGTCGATGTACCTGGACTGCGAAAGTCCTAATATCCTCTTGGATCTATCACGATAGATCCAGATCCCCAGAATGTAGGAGGCATCACCCAGGTCTTTCATAGAGAACCTGTGTGATAAGAACCCTTTGACAGATTGTAGCATAGGATTGTCACTTCCTATCAAGAGAATGTCATCCACGTATAAAACGAGGAATACAACAGTTCTCTCTACAAATCTACTATAGATGCATGGTTCATCTGGATTTTTGATAAATCCAAATTCTTTGACCGTCTCATCAAAACAGATGTTCCAACTCCACGATGCCTGCTTTAGTCCATAGATGGACTTAAGCAACTTGCACACCTTTCTGCTGCTCCCACTCTGAATGAAACCCTCTGGCTGGTCCATATAGACACACTCCTCTAAATTTCCATTTAAAAAAGCGGTCTTTATGTCCATCTGCCAAATCTCATAATCGTGGAAGGCAGCAATGGCAAGAAGGATCCGAATGGATTTCAGCAAAACCACTGGAGAAAAGGTTTCGTCATAGTCCAAACCAAGTCTTTGACGAAAACCCTTTGCAACAAGTCTAGCTTTATAGGTCTCGACCTGTCCATCTACACCAATCTTCCTTTTGAAGATCCACTTGTGTCCTACGGGTTTTACCCCATCTGGAGAAACGTCCAAAGTCCATACCTTGTTGGTGTACATGGACTCCATTTCGGTCTGCATTGTATCCAGCCGTTTTACCGAGTCAACGCTCTGAATGGCCTGCTGGAAGCTAGTCGGCTCATCACTATCAATGATGCAATCTTCTCTATCCCCGCCTATGAGAAAACCGTAGTATCTCTCGGGCGGATGAGACTGCCTACTACTCCTGCGGAGCGGCGTAGGAATGTCCTGATCTTTTGTACTCTCTGGTTCTACTATGCTTTCAGTAATAGCTTGTGGTTCTGGAATTTCTTCCAGTTCTATTGCGCTCCCACTTATTTCCTTTTCTAAGAACTGGTGTTCCAGAAAGTGGGCATTACGAGAAACAAAGATCTTTTGTTCCTCTGCGTAATAGAAAAGATACCCCCTGGAGTTCTTTGGGTATCCCACAAACTTGCACAGTACTGAGTATGCCTCGAGTTTGTCTGCATGCTGCTTTTTGACAAAAGCTGGACATCCCCAAATCTTCAGGTATTGAAGATAGGGTTTCTTCCCACTCCATAACTCACATGGTGTGGTAGGCACAGTCTTAGTGGGAACTCGGTTCAAAAGGTATGCGCCTGATTCTAGCGCATATCCCCAGAATGATCGCGACAACTCAGCGTTACTCATCATGGACCGTACCATATCCAATAGGGTTCGGTTCCTTCTCTCTGATACGCCGTTATGTTGCGGAGTGTATGGAGGAGTAAGCTGAGAGAGAATTCCATTCTCTTTTAGGTAATCCTGGAACTCGGCACTCAAGTATTCACCACCTCGATTCGATCTCAGTGTCTTGATACTTTTGCCTGTTTGTTTTTCTACTTCATTCTTGTATTCTTGGAACTTTTCAAAGGCTTCAGATTTATGTTTCATTAAGAAGACATGTCCGAACCTTGAAAAATCATCCGTAAAAGTAATGAAGTAAGAATAACCATTTCGCGCATGTGTAGACATTAGACCGCACACGTCGCTGTGTACGAGTCCCAAGAGCTCGCTCGCTCTTACTCTGTATCCATAGAACGGAGTTTTTGTCCTCTTCCCTGTGAGACAGGATTGACAAGTTGCATACGATTGATATTCGAATGGATCCAAATATCCTTCTGTATGTAACTTCGTCAACCTTCTCTCATTGATGTGACCGAGTCTACAATGCCATAAGAAGGCCTGATTGATTTCTGAAGACTTTCTTTTGTGTGTATTCTGGCCATTGAAAATCTGTGGTTGGTTTAATACGTATATACCATTGCTCAATGTACCTGACCCAATCAGAACTTGATTAAAGTGAATGTTTACAACATTACTTACAAACGCAAATTCAAAACCTTCTTTAGAAACTAAAGATACAGAAATGATATTACAAGTTGCATTGGGTACAAAAAAGCAATTACGTAAAACCAAAACATGTCCATCTGACATTCCCAGGTGATAGTCCCCCACGGCCTCAGCATCCATGCTAGCTCCGTTTGCAACTCTGAGGGTCATGTCACCTGCTTTGAAAAACCTACGCTTTCTCAATGCCTGCAAAGAATTACAGATATGAGATCCTAATCCGGTATCCAATACCGAGGAAGTAGAGTTTATTGATAGACAGTTTTCAATAACATACACACCTGAAGCTGAAGCCGTAACCTGCTTCAGATCCTGTGTTCTGGCCTTCCAAGCCCTGCAATCTTTCTTCCAGTGTCCACTCTTATGACAGTAAAAGCATTCTTCCTTATCCACAAGCTTCCCCGCTACCTTTGTTGCTTTTGCCTTTCCCTTCGTATCCACTTTACTAATACCGCCCCTTGGTTTGGCGGGGGCTTTCTTCTTCTTTCCCTTGGCTTTTTCCCTGGACTTAGAAGAGGAAGATCCTCCTACAAACAAAGTGGATGTTTCCCTACCTTTCTGTAGGGTGCCCTCTGCACTCCTCAACATGTTGAGGAGCTCCAGAAGTTCAATTTCTTTTCCTTGCATGTTGAAGTTCAGGATAAACTGGGCGTAAGTGGAAGGAATGGACTGGAGAATCAAGTCCGAATAGAGCTCGTTCTCTAACGTGGTCCCAATGTCCGCGAGCTCCTCAATGAAGCCAATCATCTTAAACACGTGTTCCCTACCGATGATCCGATGGCCAATCTTTCCGATAACAACTTCTTCGACATTTCGTATCTTGCGATACGAGACTACTCTCCATACTGTTCTTTTGTATGAAGAAATATGGACTCCAGGTCCATATTCTCATCCCTCCTCTGATGGTCATTGTCCATAGAGGCAAGCACGAGGCACTCGGCTTTCGCGCAATCGATCTCCCATGTCTTACGGATTTCCTTATCCGCGACGCTGGAGGTGGGTCCTGGGACAGGGGGAGCTTTGGTGGTAAGGAGATACCCCAACTTGTCGTAAGTGATTGCCATTTTGACATTCCTGAGCCAATCTTTGTAGTTTGGCCCTGTCAGTATGTTTTTATCTAGTAATAACTTAAGTCTGGTCATGTCGAATGGTCGCTGCAATTAGGAGAGAGAGAAGAAACACTTTAGCATGATGCTCTTGCAAGTTTAGAGTGGTTTTTAGTTTTTCTAAACAGGATGGCTCCCACTGTCTCTCGAATCCCTCCTCAAACTATAAAGGAAGAATCAGTCGGGATCAATCTCACCGCATAATACTTGCTTAACCGTTCAGCCAGGCAAGTGTCGGTACTTCGAGGGAGGTTTTCCAACGCTTTCGCGAAGTTCTTTAATTTAAGAACCTCTTTTCCCTGGGGGCGTAGCCCCGCTAAGACCTTTCTAGAAACCTACTAGGTTTATAGTATTGATTGTTTAGTGAGAAATTTCCCGAGGAGTAGCATATACTCACAGTAGGATCGGGATCCAAATATCATCGCGTGATGAAACTGAAGGAATCCTACCAGAATCATCACACTCCAAATGGTATGCAACACTAGCAAGTTTCAGTATTTTTGAAACTCCCGATGTGGATTTTTGCCCCATGCTCTTATGACCTTGGCGTGAGGTCAAAATGTCATACGTCACATGTCAAGTTATACCCATCATTATCCAGGTTAATTTGAACCCACCCGTACCTACCCTTGACGTAGGCTAAAATGGCAGTACGACTGTCTCAAACCAACGCATTCTATCTATGCAACAGATAAATATCCAGCAGCTACCAATTACTATGCCTTGGCGTGAGGTCAAAATACATAGCTTGAATACTACCGAATATTTAACTGAAATGATGGAGGGCTACGAATGGTTTTGGCGAAACCGTGAACGTAGTGAACTTGATATAATCGATGGAACGAGATAGCTTTTAAAAGGGGTGGTTCAAGCTCCGCATTTAAAAGTTGGTTTTTGAAAAGAACCGAGTGGTTTTAAAAGTGTTCCAACGACTTTTACTTGGTTTATTTTTTCTTGCATTAATTCCAGTGCGTCCCATCAATTAATCCTACCATTGCAGAAAACAACCAAAATATGGCGTACGCTTATGCCATCCGCATTCGCCACGAGACCCCGTCATCACCCGTTAGGTTACTTAACTAACGACAGAGTGGGGGCTGGACTAGCGCGGATGCAAAACATAAGAAATACCTAAATAGATATCATATATAGATATATAGCAATGATAGTCAATCCAGATCACAGATGAACACTTTGGATATACTAGGAATCCGCGATTCGTTCGAGCCTGCAACGAGAAGCGGATTACACGGTCGTGATGAATAGCCAAACCCCACCCTAGACCCCTACGGGTGCGGCAAACTACCCGCCAAGTACCCTAAGCGAAGCAACCTCCCTCCGCTCGTGAGTAGGCCACTCGGCACTTCGAGATACCCGGTAGTTTGTGCACCCCACCTTGGGTCTATCCTAGGAGCAAAAACGGTAAAAAGAAATTATACAATGACGGCTACAACCCCGACCCGGTTGTGCGGCCATACAAATAATATTACATCAAATTACATGTTACATGAATTGAAAGAATAAGAAAACTCTAATCTCACAACCCCCCGGCTATTCATCCGCGACAATCCAACGAGTTCATATACACAAACCATCAACATCACAGATCATAGATATGTATAACCGCCACTAATCGACGTATAGCGATTAGCAGACGTTCAATACATATATAACATTACAGATACAACCCATTTGCCAAAGTCTACAGAAAATCGACCAAAATACGGATTTGTAACCACCCCAAAAACAAATTTGTTCTCTGGAAATTCTGGGCAGAAACAAACCATCTCAAAATTCCTAAAACACCACCAGAAACAAACTGCAGCAGAAATGATCCACGGCCGAGTCAACTCGGCCGCGGATCCGCGGCAGAAGCAGAAGCAAGCTTCTGCCGCGGAACCGTGGTGAGTTGGTCGGTTCACACTGGATCATTTTTCTTGCAGTTTCATAAAAAAGCCTGAGCCGATTTTTAGTACATGATTTATTATTTTTAGAGCAGAAAAAAAATCGGCAATAACTAGGGTTTTCCGGGGAATTTTGCGGTTTTTTCGTTTGGTCGATATTCTAAATACTTTGCTAACATGATAGGGTGTGTTTTGTTAGGCTCTGATACCACTGTAAGTCCATGTTACCTCTTCCGGTTCTTTCGGGCTTGCGGAAATGGTAAAAAAACAATTTTTTACGGTATAGGTAACTTGGACTACAAAAACGGATCTTGGCTAAACTACACTATAGCAACCTAACTAGAGAGTTGTCTACTCGGTTAGGGGTTATACCTCAACTTGAACTCCTTCGTATTAGACTCTTTGTAGTGGTCGGATGGTGCCTTCCTCATCGCCTTCTTTTTTCGAAGATCGATCCACCTGAGGGTTTCTTCCTTGAGCTCCTTTCTTGAACTTTGAGAGAACTAAGATATCCGGCTTGCTAAACCTTCTACCTTAGAATGAGTAGTGAGTGTCTTAGGGTGTTTTATATTCAAGGAGATGTTTCTCCTTGAACTAGAGGAGGAAGAAGAAGAGAAGAAGAGAGAGAATGGTTATGATAGAATGAGATGGTTTTTTACAACCATAACAATATAAGTGAATTATTAAATTAATAAAATTAATCAAATGAAAAAGTTGATGGAAGGTTTGATGAGACCATTATCATTTCACATTAAATGGTTTTTGCAAAGATCAAAGAGTATCTTTGATGTGTAATGATGATGGTCAAAGTTTCAACCATGGTCAACTAGTCAACCTTGGTCAACAAGTCAACAAACCCAACCATGACACAATTTCATTTAATTAATATTACTAATTGATATATCACAAATTCATTAGGGTTTGGAAAAAGACGACTGTCAACTGTGCATACACACCCGTTCCAAAACCCTAATGAAAAATCCTCTTCTCCGCCTCAAACAACTGTGCATACACACCCGCATTCGTGTCCCGAGGAACATGAATAAAATGAGATAAAACTAACCCCAAAACATATACTAGGATCTGGCTCAAACCAGTGCCCGCTAGTAATGACCGTACGGACACCAAACGTGCACAAGTGCGCGGATGTGAACGAACCCTGTCGCAAAACCATGCGACCTCTACTCTGTTTTGCCCAAAGGAAAATAACCCTCTGTGTGGGACTCTAAAGACTCGACACTACGCTGGCAGTGGGTTTAACCACAGACTGCAAGCGGCACTAGCTGTGCGTAACGGCCCCTAGGTAGATGCCGATAAGAAGACGGACGAGGTGAAACCCATCTGAACTCCTACTGAGCCTGAATGTAACAGTCTTCGTACAGTTCGGTCTGTTCGTCTGATAACATCGCATGGCGGGCCTAGGCGGTGGTAAACGTCAGTCCACTAATAGCGGTACAAGTCGTGTCGGAGTGTAGCCCAGAACACCCTGAGATAACACTGGAAACCTACCAGTATATCTCGCTTTCCCTGGCCAGGGACTACATGTGTAATGGCTCTCCTAGACACAGCGCGATGTCAACCCCCAATACCGGGAGAGTCGAATCCTGTCTAACCGTCACTGCCTCCAAGTGCTTCGGGACTGCACCCAACTACTACCTGTTTGCACGACTCCATTGAGCCGTGGTAGGGTAGTAATTAAAGTACAGTGGGAACACACTCGAGGCGAAGTGTCAGTGTCAAGTCAGCGGACTAAGCTGTACTCATGTCACCTGGAAACTGATAACTGACGATAGGTATAATACCAACCAACAGTTCCCGACAAGTCCTGTCCAGTGTACTCGTAACCTAACGAGCACCCGCATACTATCTCAAGTACGACGTAATGACGGCTGTGGGACAGACCGCCTCCCGCACTAGGATGAGAAGCGCATACGCTAGTCTACTCCGGAATATCGATGCCCTGTCTCGATAATCCTACAACTAGGGACGTGTGTAAGGATGTGCTTGTAGATTACCCAGCTCCCACGAGTGTGACTGCCATCACAACGCTGGTAATCAAGCAAAGATCCTAAGTGCTCCACTAATGCGTATAGATGATACAATAAAGAAACACATGTACACATTAAAGCAGAGACAAACCAAGTAGTATACTACCATTTCGAGCAAGATTGTCTATACAACTGTGAATATCCCAAGCTTCCATCAAGTAATATACATACTTGTATGATACAGTAATGGCCTCTAGGGCATATACACTAACAGCCCTCTATCATTTCAGATGGGTAACATATGTAAGTGCACGGCGGCGCCCCGATCGTCAATCCAACGGCTAAATGCGGAAGCGGTGATAAACTTTAATTTTGCGAACTTAGCAAATCGGCACCACCGCGCACTAAACACCCGGATCGGGCCATTAAACTAGTTCTAGCTAACTATAAGACGGGTTAGAAATATACCGAGTGATCCGAGTCCTCCGGTCTTCTCGTCGTCGTCCCGATCTCCTGCGGAATGTTCGGTCGTCGCCTCCTCGCCGGAAGGGCACCACATCGCCTGCATCTTTTACGGGCTCCCACCTCAATACCGAGGCAACTCGGGCGCGAAGTTGGCTGGCCGACGCGTCCAAGATTTGCTGTAGAATGTAGTGTAGAGGCTATGTCTCATTTGGGGTTTTTGTTGCCTTTGAAGATGATGGAGGAATCAAGATAAGGAAAAATGGTGCTTGCATTTTTCCTATCATGAAAATGAGATCAAGAAAAATGCCACAAGCTCAAAATGAAACTCTCTCCTTCTCTTCTCTCAAGTGTAGCCTCTCTCATCAAGTGAGAATGGTGGAGGAATAAAAACCAACACAAGAAGGAAGGTGAGTGTAGGAAAAGGTGGAGGGTGAGCACAACCAAACATCATGATAACAATATCATATCAAACTCTAATCAACTCTAATCACAAAAAGCAAGTGATGATGATAGAAAAGAATGGTATCAAAAGATGCTTTCATAATTAATCCATATGCAAGAAACCCCCTCCACAAATGTTATTTGCAAACTTGCAAATAACCCCCTCCATCGGAAAAGTCCGGCCGGGAAAGAACAAAGGAAAACCGGCCGGAACGGTATGCAAACTGGCAACTCCAGAAAACTGGTCCCGTAATAAATTACAGGAAAACCCCGATACTGTGCTTACACACCCGCATCTGTATTCCGACCGGATACAAATGCAATGAGACAAAATCTGCACATTACTAACCAAAGCCGGCTAGTAATATCCGTTCGATCCTGATCCGTGCAATACAGCACGTATCCGATCGAACCTTGCCATATATCTATACGGCCTCTAGTACTAACTGTCTGATCCTGATCCGTGCAATACCGCACGAATCTGATCGGACCCTGCCATATCTCCATACGGCCTCTACAGCGTTTCGCCCGAAAGATTGAGTAACTGAAAGTGTGGTGGACTCTAAAGACTCGTCAATACTATGGTTGTGGATTTAACCACCAGCACGTCAGAGGTATAAGCCAATATGTGACGGGCCACCAGCTATTGACCAAAAGGGACGTCGATGAGCGAACTCATCCTGACACCCTACTGAGCCTGTCAGTGACAATATCCGTACAGTCCGGTTCGTTCGTCTATGAGCATCGCATGGCGGGCCTAGGGGGTTGGTAAAAGTCAGACCCCCAAAAGCGGTACAAGTCGTGTCGGAGTGTAGCCCAGAACACCCTGAGATACTACTGGAATACCTACCAGTAAATCTCCTGCCTTGGCCAAGGACTTCGTGTAATGGCTCTCCAAGACACAGCGCGACCTCACCCCCAATACCAGGAGAGACGAACCCCTGAAGATCCGCTCACTGCCTCTATGTGGCTCGGGACTGTACCCAACTAAAACCTGTTTGCACGACTCCTTTGAGCCGTGGTAGGGTAGTAATCAAAGCACAGTGGGAACTCACACGAGACAAATGACGATCCCCAGGTCAATAAACTAACCTGTACACATGTCACCAGGGAACTGCTATCTGACGTCAGGTATAAGACCAACTAGCATGTTCCCAGCGAGTCCTGTCCGGTGTACTCATAACCCAATGAGCACCTGTATACATCTTAGGTGAACCAACTGACACCAGTGGCTTGTGAGACCGGCCACCGCCCCTCGTCGGGGTCTCGACTGTATACACTAGTCTACTCTGGAGAATCGATGCCCTGTCTCGAAACTCCCACGACTAGGGACCTTTTAAGGATGTGCTTATAGACTCCAGCTCTCACTTATATGATCGCCCTCATACTGCTGGCAGTCAAGCAAGAATCTTAGGGGCTCTATCAACGTGCAATAGCGACCTGTCAGGTCACCTAAAGCAGTACACGATGATAAAGGTAAACCAAATAGCATACTATCATCTCGAGTAAGACTGTCCTACCGGGATAGGTCCTCCTTCAATCATTGCAATCACGTGCCTGTGATCCAATAATCGACTCTGAGGGCACTATCTCCAACAATCTCCCACTTGCACTCAAGGCTAATTATTGCGATGTCGCATACTCACAGCCCGTGTGATACCGAACACCCAACTCCTCTACTAGTCAGTCTCACAAAACCCGTTTGCGAAACTATTGCGTTCGAGGAATAGCCTCAGCGAGTGGATCCGCCTTGATGTTTCTTTCTATGTCTCTCTATATCTCAAGTTCGCGGAGAAAGCCATCTCCCGAAATGAGCAATACCTGTCTTAGAATGTCTGGATGTCTGTTGGGACCTAGCTCATAAATGAACTCCAAATCCAAACTTCTTAGACTGTATCGTCAACTGAACTTAATCAGTATCCTGTGCCATGCCACCCTCAGTATTGCCTTGGACCACCTGTCCAAAATACTGCCCATCGTCAGAAGGAAAACTATAACTCTGACAACCTCCTTGTCGTCCATGTCACCTTGGAAGCCTGGAATGATAACTGTCTCCTTAATGAGGCTGTCGTTATCATTTCCCTAGAACATCTACTTATGTTCTAAAGTTGCTTCCGACTGTTTCTCCAGGATTGGATCAATATCAACTTATTGCATCTAGTGCAAGAACAACATCTGGTGTGGTACTTGACATCTCATGATTGACTCAATTGCCTAAGCAAGTGATCTGCCAATCATGCACATCCCTCTCTACTTTAGTCTATAAGACACCTTTAGAGAGGGTGACCCCATTACCTGCAGGTACACTACCGTGCCAGGAGTCGTCCATTCTAAATACTCTTAGAATGCTGTCAAAGTACCCTGATTGGGAAACCACCAAAATCTAGATCTAAAACCATAGATCTAGTAACCAGTATGTCTTATATAATGTCCAAGTCCCATGTGGAGAAACCACTGTTTGACGACCAAAGAATAACCGATCGTAGTATAGGAATATCACTTCCTACTTTGTGTATGTCATCCTAAACCCGGATATCACACCCTACTACCTTCTCGACAGATCCATCCCCTATTCTGATGACGTCAAACCTATGACTGTCACACCAGAAACAGATGATCTATCTCCGCTATATCTGCTTTAGTCTATAAATAGACATAAGCCTGATGTCCACCAATGCTTCTGCTGCTCCCACTGATTACGACAACCCTCTGGCAGAGTCATATATACGTACGCTTCTAAAACCAATTAACTGAAGTTCCCCATTGTATGGCGTATAAGCGGTCTTTTTCTTGTCGAACTTTCGATTTCTTTGGTCGACATGAGTGGTTTTGGTCAATCACAGAGTCCTAGACTTTTCGCCAAACCCTATGAATTTGCAAGGAGAGCCGCTGACGAGGCTGCTCCTTCTTTTCCTGCACTGTAACTTCTACAAGTAGAGGTGATTCTTTAGCACCACCGATGGGGAGTTTTTGCGCACCCTCTTTAGTGGATAAAAAGAGTTCCCGGTTGGAACAGCAGCGTCGACTTCCACCAGTGGAGCTGGTGGGATGAGTCAAGAGGGGGAGTTACCCCCAGCTTCTCTCACTCAGTGCTAGTGGCGACGTCGAGCGTGCCTTGTTGAAGGAACCGCTTTAGTTTTGAAAGCGACTTAATCATGCCCCCGGCTTTGTTGAGGGATTTCAATCGGTGTCAGCCTGTTGAAGACCGACATTCTTGATAGGTTTTGAGGAGATTCAGGCACTCTTTTGAAGATCAACCGTCTGATTGGGGAAGCACCTTTGACGTCTTCGCCTGTAGCAGGAGTAGAGAGGGCTAGCATTTTATGGGTAGCTCCTTCTGGAATCATGAGCTTCTTCACAGGCCCGTTGGAGTTCTTTCTCATCTTGTTGAATACTGAGACACCAGAGTTTGAAGGCTTGCTGATGAAGGTCGTCGTGGTTGTCAGTCGATCGAAAACCGACCTTCTAGGAGCTTCTTCTCGCGGAGTTGAAGCACCGAAACTCACAGGTGGGAGCATTTCCCTGAAGAACAGTCCGGTAGTGGCTTGTGTGACCTGCCCTACCGGCATTTAGAAAATAGAGGCTGTGTTGGGCCCATAGGTCACTCCTCCAGTTGGGTCGGAGCGGGAGTTGCTGTTGCATGAGATGCATTTGAGAGCCATTGATTTTCTAGACATGAACAAGACACCAAGTTTTAGTATCTCGAATCGAATGGCAACCATAGCAAACCACAATTTTGTTCTCGAAACACGACACACGACGTGTGGAGTGGAATGAGGAAAAGGTCCCAACGGACGTGACAGAATCTGCTCACCGCCGAAAGACCGAATCGAGACGTTGGGACGTCTAGCCTGAATTTTGGGGGGCAGATGGTATTTGGATTTCTCCATCCACCTCTCAGAAGATACCAAGTTGATTTATGATACCGTATATCGGAGGTTTGGACAGATGCGACCGTTGTAGAAGACTATATAAGATTCCCCCTCGTTTATGAGGGGTTTTTTTAATTATAGGGGCACTCTTCCCTGCAGGCTCAAACCCCTGCAGTTAATTGCGTTGTCGCATTGCGATAACCACTTTCTCCTGCTCCAGTAGTTCACTTCGTGTCGTGTGTATTTTTGTTTATTTTGGTTGCCCGTAGATTGTATACGGAGACTATTTTATGTCGTCGCCCGTTGGGCGCGGATTAGTCCAAATCCGTATATTTTAGATTTGGGTTTGGGTTTTGAACTTAGATTATATTTTCCTTTAGTTCAAAAATGTTTTTTGTTTTATTTAAGGACCGTTAATCTAGTTTGAAATTAAGATCAACTTAAATATATGATCATTTTGGCTCAACATATTTTTAACTAAGGATACATTAGTCATATTTTAGACTAAGATAAACTTAGAAATATTTTACGGATCATTTTTTTATTTAAGATCCAACAACAGAGCATTTGAGCTTAGTTGTAAGTAACTTCACAGACTTGACCAATTTGGACTTGGTCTGCTCGGTCATTTCTTTTTGTTCAGAAGTCTAAGCCCTTATTTGAGTTCTGTTTGCTCAACACTTTTTCTTTTATGCAAAAGTGCTAAGCACTTTTTTTGGGGCTCTGGCGCTAACGTGTCTATCATGTGTAGCCCTCAGTTATAGGCGCTGCCCAATAAGTGCTAAGCACTTTAGCCATTTTGACTGAATATGAAGTGCTAAGCACTTTTGTATGGCGTCCACGTGAGGAGCACGTATGGTGCTATTCCATTTTATTTTGTTGGTCGCCCACGTGTTTTTCACATGAGGCGCTGCCCAACCAGTAATTTTGGTTGTATATAAAGTGATAAGCACTTTTACTCAACGCTCACGTGTATTTCACATGTGACGCTGGCCTTCTATTTTAGGCGCTCACGTGTTTTTCACGTGTGGCGTTGGTTCCTTTGTTTTAGGAATCTGTTCAGCAATCGCGTGTTTTTCACATGAGGTACTAATTCCTTTTCTTTTTCTTTTTTATTAAAGATTGAATCTCTGTTAATGGCATTTTGAATATTAATGATCACCAAGATCTTTGTTTTGAAGATCTGAGATCAAGTTTTCTTTTAATAACTAAGTTCTTATGCTTTTTTAGGGTTCAACCGTATTTTCAGAGGAATTAAATTCCCAGAACATAGGCCCTTTTTTTAATCTAATTCTTTCCCCTACATTTTGAGTTTGAAAGAAAAAAATCACCCCGATGAGAATTAAATTCTCAACTTGTGGGGAGATTTTCTTTGCAAATCTCAGATCAGAGGAAGAACTGAGTTCTTTTTATGAAGGGTTAAACCCTTATTTTCTTTTTTGCTAGGCAAAGGAGATACATTTTATCTCTAATTTTCTTTACCTAGACTTTGAAAGAACAAGTAGATCTTTCTTGAAGGAGAATTAAATTCTCAGTTGCAGTTTCTATTCTTTTGTTTGTAGAAGCTTAGGAGGGTTCTCTCTATGAGACTTGAAGTCTCGGGTCTTTTATATAGTGGAGGCAAATTGTTAATTAGTTTTGAGAAAATCTCTCATTGAGAGATTCCATTTGATTTAATTGGCCTCAAAATTTGTTTAGGATATTTTATCCACGTTGGATCTTTGATCCAAGAATTTTTGTTTCACAAAATATGTTTTCTTATTTTTAACAAGATTGGGAAAATATTTTCCTATATACAGAATTTTATTCTGTCAAACGGTGATTTTTTAATCACCATTGGATTTTTAATTCAAAGGTGCTTTGTTTAACAGAGCGCAATCTTTCTCTTTTTAGAAAGATGTAAGAAATATTTTCCATCTCATTGGATCTTTGATCCTACAATTTTCTGTTTAACAGAAAATATCCTTCTTATTTGGAAAGATCAGGGAGATATTTTCCCTTAATAGAATCTTATTCTATATTTGGTGATTTTTAATCACTCTTGGATCTTTGATCCAACAGTTCTCTGTTGACAGAGAATATCTTTTCCTTTTAGCAATATTAAGGGTGATATTTTCCTAAGAATAGAATTTAATTCTATATAGGGAGGCACTCTCACGTGTTTAACACGTGACCCTTATATGGGTGTTTAACCTATTTTATTTAGCATACATATACTTTGCATATGGGCGCTCACGTGTTCAATACGTGATGTCAATTTAGCTTTCAGCCATTTACTCTTACTGCTTATATGCTTTTCATACCAAATAGAATTTAATTATATGTATGGAGTTTAACTCTATCTGAAGCTAATGCTTCAAAAAAGTATTCTCACGTGTTTAATACATGATCCCAATGTGGGTTTTTAATCTGTTTATTTAGCGTTTATATGCTTTGCATATAGGGCTCACGTGTTTAACACGTGAGGCCTACTTAGCCTTTAGTTGTTTGGTTACAGAGCCTATATGTTTTTCATGTAGACACTCACGTGTTTAACAGATGAGGCCTATTTAGAGTTTAGTTGTTTGATTGCGGCATTTATATGTTTTGCATATAAGTGTTCACGTGTTTAACACGTGAGGCTTAAGTCGTGGGGAATTCTCTTCTCTTTTCACTCCCTTTTTAAAAGGGGACACCTTCAACTACCGCTTCATCTAGCTTCCAAAAAGAAAAATAGAAAATATGTATGTGTGTGTGTGTGTGTGTGTCCATACACAAACTCTTATATGTATCAAGTGCATATACCGGTATTCGTATCAAAATACAAATATCTGTATTCTTACCAAAATACAAATACCAAAAGTGATATATAATACTAGCTCACATATCCGGCTATCTTTCAAACCCGCTAATATTATCAAAATGTTCGATTAAAATACGTGCTTCAAATACAAGTATTTAATCGAACTCCCGTATGTATCGCCATATGCACACAACAATGTTTTCCATGTGCTGGGAAACCCTTTGTGTGGGACTCAAAAAATTCAAAAATATGTTGACAGTAGATTAGGATCATATCCAATTGATCTGAAACACTTTCAGATCAATTCTCGACCAGGTTAGCCTACAATCACGTCAGCGGTACTAGCTGAACGTAACGGCTACTCAGGTATTGAACGAAAGTAAGGTCGACAAGCAAGCTTATCCGTACCCTGCAGAGCCTATCAGTGACAGTTACCGTATAGTCCAGTCTCTTCGTCAAAGAGTATCACATACCGGGCCTAAGGGCGGTATCTGTCAGACCCCCAATAACCCAATAAGCCATGCCGATTTCTAGCTTATAACCAACCGAGAAACTACCGATAACACTTATTAGTAAATCCCATCTGCCCTGGCCAAGGAATTATGTTTATAGCCAATCCTGCACCATGCGACATCAACTCTCTATACCGGAAGAAACGAATCCCTTCCGATCGCTCACTGCCTCCTTATGGCTTGGGATTGTGCCCAACTAAAACCTATTTGCATGGATTTTTAAAGCTATGGTAGGGTAGTAATCAAAGTACAGTGCGAACCATACAAGACACTATAATGATCTTAGGTCTACAGACTACCCTGTACTGATTTCGCTAGAGAACTGCTATCTGATGATAGGTATAATACCATATATGAGTTCTCGGTGAGTACGTCCAGAGTAACTCATAACCTAATGAGCACTTGTATACAATCTTCGGTGTAAACACCAATGGCTATGGGATCAACCAGCACCCCATATAGGGTCAAGAA
Organism: Agapanthus africanus; assembly: GCA_030015575.1. NCBI lineage: Eukaryota > Viridiplantae > Streptophyta > Magnoliopsida > Asparagales > Amaryllidaceae > Agapanthus > Agapanthus africanus. The sequence goes on along the minus strand of JASDDO010000022.1, from coordinate 250,183,269 downwards.
ATGTATACACTAGTTTACTCTAGAATATCGATGCCCGGTCTCGATACTCCCACGACTAGGGACATTTAAGAATGTGCTTATGAACTACCCAGTCCCCACTATTATTATCCCTATCATAATCCTGGTAGTCAAGCAAAGATCCTACCGGCTTTATCATCATGTATTAACGAAACATGATAATGAGTAAAACATATACACATAAATGATAAAGACAAACCAAATAGCATACTATCATCTTGATCAGTCGTATTTATTGCAAATTTTTACGGTCATTTTCCCTAATAATATTAATTACTAAATGGTGTTATTTGTAATTCAAGAACATATGTGGATTTATGTGGAAAAAGATTCTTTCGTATGTTTCTTAACTTATAATTAATATAATTGGGAGTTAAATGGTTGCATATCTCATTTAAATAAATATCCATGAGTTTCTTAACAATTAAGTAATTTATTTGTGAATAAATTGTTCGAATATTTTATCAAATAAAATAAATGTTATTAATGATTTGATTTGAGATATTGTCCAGGTATTAAAATAACAAATCTGTTTAAGACTGCAAACATGATTATGAAATCCAAATCAAATCAAGTTAGCAAACCAAATCTGCTAAGTTTAGGGGCAAATTGAAGATTTTCGTAACCACAGATATAAGACAGTATTTGCAAGATTTTATCGTCAGAAAGAGTTCCTAAAATCACGAGAAGAAAGAGGGAAAAAATTGGAGACGATATCCCACTAAACAGTGGCGGCTCAGCGGCTGTATAAGAAAATTGGCGAGGTATCAGCGGTCGAATCGTGGCCGTTTGATAAACTTTTTCATGGGCATGATCAGCATTTTATGTGAGTCGAGATAACATCTAGGATTTCAAGTTCAAGAGCCTATATAAAGGACCGAGCAGCAATGAAGAAAAGATATCTAGGGTCTAATGTTTAGTTTTTCTTTTAGCCATTGAAATTTTGTAATTCAAGTTCTTATTAATAAAAGGTTCTTATAATTTTGTGTCTTTACTTTCCGCATTACTTTTCACACTTTAATTCTGCAATTACTTTCCGCAATTTACTTTCTTGCTTTTATTTTTAATTAGTTAGATTTTGTTTTGATCTTCTTATTCCTTATTTCTATTTTTCTTATTCTTTATATGATGATACTCAAAGGTTGCTACTTTCTTTCGTGAGGGCCCTAGTGGTTAGCATACATGTTCTTATTCAATCTTTCTCATCTTCGTTGTTTTGTTTCTAACCCAATGAGCGAGTAATTTCCTCGCTTGTTAGGGTTTGGAGGAGTGGATGGTTTAATTGATGGAAAATTACTTTAAATTCATTTTACAATTTTTAATTCTTTTTAAATTTTAATCAAAGGGAATCTTAACCCTCTTATTTAGGTGCACTTTCAATTCATAAAAGTTACGATCTCGATTTGAGTTTAGTTAAGGTTGCTTTGATAGATAGAGGGACAAGGGTAAATAGAGAGAATCCCTAGTACCCCTTTAAATATCCTAATCCACATTCATCGTTATTTCTCTAGCATTAATTAATTAAAAATCTAAAAAGAATATTTTTATTTAAAAAACCCATCTTTTAAACTACCCAATCCGAAAAACCCTACAAGCCCTTTTATCATTGAATTTTATCTCCTTAGTTTAAAACAAACCAAAATCCAAAGCTTTTTTTTATTAACTCGTCTAAAACAAGATTAGTAATATACTATTTCTCTGTGGACGACCCGTACTCATCTCGGCTAGCTATTGCGACACCGTTATTGATTGTGGTATTAAGAAACACTAAAACACAAATTTTGACATCAATCAAATGGCGTCATTACCGAGGAGACGGTAGTATTATTTTTCTTGTTATTCGGGTTGATTTCATTAAAAAAAATTAAAAAACAATAAAAGAAAATAAAATAAAATAACCGCATCCCGATATGATTTACGATGTTTGTTCAAGTTTTGAAGAAAATCTGGAGCATCTGGATGAGCCTACAACAAACAAAATTGCTTGAACCAGGAGAACAGAGGATAAGGAGGTCAGTGCCTAAGAATTGGAGAGTTCGGCCTAAAGTAGACCGCCGAACCGCGCCAAAACAGATTATTTGGCGGCGGATATGCGGCCTTGTTGTCTCTTCTCGTCTCCAATTTTCTTTGGTATGGTTCTCTCTTCTTCCTCTCTCCTCTGAAGTTCTAATAAACTGTTTTTACCTACAGGATTCTTTGCAAATAGCGCCGTAAATATTTTTTAAAACAAATCTTTTTGTGTGTTTTATATTTTTTGTATGTTTTTGCTTTGTATATTTAAAACAACTTAATGGGCATGAAACCCAAATCAAGATTGGGTGGGGAGTTCATTACCCTTGCTAAACCCAAAAAATCATAGAAGAGCGTAAGCATTAGCTTGAATTAATTAAAAAAAGATCTAGACCAAGCCCCTAAGTACTCACATTGCTCATTAGGAAAAGTTGACTTTTAAGCTAACTAATATTTCGAGGAGTCTAATCAGTTGGTGTCTAGGCAAGTGTGACTAAGACAAGTGGTTTATTTAATTAGCCACGCTATTTCGATGATTCGTATAGCGGATACCTGGCACTTACATGACTGACAGGTTAGTCTACTTTGGGTTTAGCCAGCCTAACGGTGAACTTAGGAGCAGTCTAGTATTGGACTTTGAATACCTTAGTTCTCGGAACTGTTTATGCATCTTTACGAGTGGTTGAGTCGAGTCTCCCTTTTCGTCTAAACAAAACAATTCCAAAAATCCAAAAAAATACTTTAAGAAAAACATACCATTTCCGCCCCATTTTTCTTTTAATCTCAATTTCTTTTCTCGTAACATGGGTAACCCAAAACGACCAACACTTGGCGATTTTTGCTACACACAACTAGATATTTCTTTATATCGTTATTTCTTTGGCATAAATTTCGACCCTACTATTTCTTTGAGGGATAGGATATAGGGCTCTAGAAATAACAATTGGACACCACACTCAAATTCCTATCAACCGTATCAAAATCCAACACCTTCTAAAGTTGATACTCTTTTTAAGGCTAATGAGGAAACTTTTAAACCCATGTCCATTGCTGAACATATTTCAAAAGCCCGTAATCAAAGTATCACACCTTTTACTACTCCAAAACCCTTAGGACAACAATTAAAATCATTTCCATATGAAAATGTTAATATTCTTTTTGAGGCGAATGTGGAAACTTCTAAACCCATGACCATTACTGAGCAAATTGAAAAATCCAGCAGCTAACAATTCAACCAATTTCAATCATCTTCATATTATTGTGTTGATCTTAATCCTCTCTATGACAAATGGATACTTCCATCCAATTCTTATCAACAATACAAAATTTTCACACCTTCTCATGTTGATACTTATCTTGAAGCTAATATGGCAATTTGTAAGCCTATGTTTATTGTGGAACATGTTGACCATGCCCGAAGCTAACAATTCAACCAATTCCAACCCTACCGAACTTTCACATTGTTCCTAGACATTGCTTCTAAACATCAAATAGGGAGTTCGACATTTCTAAATGAATTTTACTCTTTGGAAACTCTTTCACAAACCATGTCTAGTCTTGAAATAGAGTTGGAAGAATTTTTTTTGAAAAATAGAGGAATTGACTTCATCCTTAGCCGCATTGATACAACCGACTGAACCATCAGCTAGTTTCTAAAAGGAGATAGCTCAAGATTTTACCATGTATGATGTGGCAATAGAACAAACTGATGATTTAAGTAGTAAAGCATAACAATGCACCCTTCCGAATCAAACCTACCATTCTCCGACTGAACTCCACATCTCAAATTCTGAAAACCTGTCGAGTAAACCGAATGATATTTTGATTGAGGACAATATGTTTGAAGAGTTGTGTGAGTACGAAACGTTTGATTTACCCAATTTTTAGGGAACCCTTTTAAGTGAAACAGATGCCATTCTTTTTTATCTCTACAACTCCACTCTTGAAAATAAACCGATTGAAAACCATATTTTTGATGTGGTGTTTGAGAAGCTGAAGTTTGACTTGATTAAGGATATCAGGACATTTTTGAAGATGAACCCATAATTTTGGATGAAGTTTTCTCACCACTTCACCACCTATTTTCGATTCCATGTGGGGATCATTCGAAACCTTTAACTGTTTTACCCAAACATTTTTTGCTACTCGATATCGTTAATGACGGTTTGACCGAATGTACGAATGGGCTTAATCTTGAAGGTAATTTTGAGGATATTTTTAAGGATGAACTAGCTATATATTAGATGAGTTGGATTTCCCAACTCATCTTGTCCCTTACATCGAATGTGAACATCCTTCTGAACACTTAACTAAGATTATTCCTAAATTACTTCCCTCTATTTTTTCCATTAATCTATCCAAATTGCAAGACAGCTTTTCACGTTCATATCCTATATCTGCTTCACCAATTTTTTTTGTCCCATGTTTCTTTACGAATCTTGAGAAATTTGATACCATTTCCATAAATATTGATAAATTAGTACAGTTGGAAAATTCCAGATTTACACGTCAATCATTAAAAACTGTACTAATGTATTTGATCAATTTAAAACCTCAAGTTTGTACCCCATTTCGTGCACCCATTTTATTTCTTCCGTTCTTCCTCTCATTTCTGTTCACCGAGACTTCATACCATTTCTGTCTATATACAATCTTGCATGTTTATCATTTCCTTCCTCTACGCATTCTTCCATCAACCAGTGTATCATCATGATAAAATATTTGAATGGTTAGTGTTGAATTTTAGTCTTTGTAAAATCTTATATAGACCAATGATGTTCTCTTCTTTCCCAATTTGAACTCCATAAGCATAAACAGTGGAAACCCTGGTTCAAATAAGTTGGGGGTATGTATATTATTTTTTCTTTTTCTTGATGCATATTTTTCCTTTTTTCCTAAAAAAACAAAAATAAAACTCATGCACAGTTGTGTGCCAAGAACAAGTTTGGGAGATGATTTCACATTGATTCACTCTTGACCCCTTCTATAAACCATCTTATTGAACTTTTGCACTCCAAGTAGTCAGGTTTTGAGCTCAAAAGACGACATCAGTGAGGACACTACTGCAAACAAGTTTGGAGGGAGCTTTGTGATTGTTCTGATTTTGTGCTATGCGCTCTACTTGTTCTATTTGTTCTATTTACCGCAATCAAGTCGGTGTCGCTTTGTAGCTATCCGGTTGAGTACGGGTCGACCACTGGGAGATGGTATGTTTTCGTTCTTATTTTAGATGAGTCAATTAAAGAATGTATATGTTTTTTCAATTATATCATAAGTGTTTGTATTTTATGTTCAAAAGAACTTGTTAGGGTTAGGGTTGGGTACTAGATTTAGGATTAGTCTTGTGCTTGTTTTTTGCCATTCTTAAAATGACGTTGGAATAATCAGAAGTAGCGGGGATTAGGAATACATAGGAGTGGGATTTGTGAATTTAAGCAAGGTTTCCAACGCTAAATCCATTTCTAGTGTCCCTTGTCCGTCCGCTGCTTGCTCTTATTTCTAACCCTAGGCCAAACATACACAACCAAGTCTCCAATTAGGTTACAACTACATGTCACGTTGTAGTACGCCTAAATGAGTTCTCAACTTAAGTCGCGGTATATGTCACTTATAGCGCGCCTAAGTGAGAGGGTTGTGTTTGTTTGATCTAGATTCACTTTGAATTGTTTTGCGAAGAGAAGCACAAGAGATTTTTCCATCCCTTATACTAACCTTCATTAACCCTAACAAGTATGTGAATTATTCACACATTAAAAGAAAAATAAAATAAGAAAGAAGAGAAGAAATAATGGAAAAATACGGTTTTACAAAGATAACAAGCTAATTACATGGGCCCTCACTTAAGTATGGGACTCCATTCAGTATCATGGCTCGAAAATAAGAATTAGAAGAGAGAAAAGAAAACAAGAAAACTAAAAACTAGTTTAACAAAAATAATAAAAGTTGAACTAGGAATTAAAATTACAATGCAAGAAATTTAAGATACAAGATATAAAAAACCCTTATCTTCATTAATTTTCCACTCAAAAAGCCCTCTCTATAATTTTCATGGAGAATAGATGAAGAAGAAGAAGAAGAAACTACACTAAATCTAGGTAAAAAAACATTCTTGGTTTGGCACAAAATATAAGTATTTATAGGCAGAAGAGTGAAACCCTAGGACCATATTCTGAGCTCATAAAAACTTACAAAACTACCCCTGAAAAACGGTCGCAAGATGACACGTAGCGGCCGCGGTTCCGCCGCCCAAACCCTCATTTGACCGTGGTTCCGCCCGTTTTTGGAAATTAGTGCATCGTTTTTCTTGTGCCTCCTCATGTTGCTTTGTTATTCTACTTGACATGTTCTAAATTGCAAAATGGTTCTAAAATATTTTTAGATTTTCAACAGTCCAAAATGGCTACTCTTTTAATCTTTTTGGCCTTGATCTCCTTCGAGCTCCGCGTACCTCTTAATCTTTGTGCTGCCTCCCCCGTTCTCTGTGCTTGTCCCAGACAAGAATGACCATTGATGGATCTTGTTCCTTATACTGGTAAGCGGCACTTGACAATTGTGGACGACTAGAACCCGTATTTTATCTGTATTTGGCAGATATTCTGGATTTTATCATAACTGTAAAGATTTTGCGTGGTTTATGTTATTTTGGACTACAAACCTATAACCTAAAATCACATAGAAAACATGGATCAAAAGTACCTACTTATATACAAACAAGCAAAAGAATGGGCCGTATTATATGTAATATTCCGGTGTGAACAAATACCTCCCAACTTATCTTTTGTTCGTCCCGAGCAAAACTATTTATTTTCAAAAAGTCTTAAGCTCACTTTTGTAGGCATCACGGTTGCACTTAGCGTGTGCAACAAGCCGTTAAACCTCCAGGTGTACTTAGGAGGAGAAATGTTTTCTCCTGAGGATTTCAGCGAATACTACCCACAAAATCCCGTCAAACTAGTTTCATAAGTTAACCTTGATTCTAATCCTACGGTTTAGCATCTAAATTAGAAAATCTATCATTCTATGTTAGAAATATACATCCCTTATTTTTCACGTTTCCTATTCATTCAACCTAAGATCCTATACGTTTTAACTGTTTATAAAGATCTCAGTTTCTCTTGAGTTTTCCTTCTAAAGGGTAGTCTCCAATTTGAAATTTTTATCATCATTACGGAAAATATAAGAATTATTCTTTATCCTTATATTTCCTCCAAATATCGATCATGTATCCCTACGTGTGTGTGAATTTCACACCTACACTTAAGAATTCAATTCAAGCTATAGTACCCTTTCTCTAATACCTAATATTACTTCTTTTCATTAATGCTGGAGGGATTTGCTCACACCCCTTTCATGCGACTATTACTGCATCTTGAGGCACTAATCAGCCGATTATTGAATGTGTGAGCTTATTAAAGCATAAATAGCAGTTTTCAGGTCTTGTAATTTTTTTTCCTTTTTCTCTTTTTTTCTTCTTTTCAAGACCAGATATATTTTTCAATGATACTCTTTTGGTGGTTAGTTTTAAATACCGTTTTTTCTTTCATACTAGGTTTTCAGGAAAGAGTATTTTTAGGTATCCTCTACTATCCCATGTTTCAAAGTGTGTGTAATTGCGATTTGTAGTGTATATATTTTTTGAATTTGGACTCAAGAATAGGAACTATTTTTCAGACTTATCCTTCAATAAAGCATTCAATACTTTTCCTTCATCTTGACTTAACTTAAGAACTAAACTCAAAATTACTTCTAGAAAATTGTAAGGACGTATATTTACCAAGGTTAAATTGAAGGAGGGTTATTTTTAGGGCTTTCAATACTTAAGCCTAGGATTTAGTTATTTCTACCCTATCAAACTAAATTTTCGGAATAAAAATCAAAGTTACCCTACTAGCTAACTTGACGACAAAGTTTTTATATTTTTGGAAAAAAATTCAATTTTTGTGGGTTTTTAAATAAGTATGCGAACGCAAAATATACACATGAATGCAAAGATAGAAAACTTACCGAACACACCCCCAAACTTAAACTTGACAGTGTCCTCACTATCATACTACACCAAGAGGGTCAAAATTGTTGAGGGGTCAAAATCTGTCGGTGCTTTCCTATTTTTTTTTGTTTTTATAAAAAAAAGCAAACAAAATATATACACACAAAAAGGCCCCTCCAAACTTAAGTGAAACAGTATTTCCACTGTTTAAGCGGTGAATTTCAAAATTAGGGGAAGAGAACAGTTTCAATCTATACAAGGCCTTACACAGATCAAAGTTAATACCAACCATTCAAAATTTTTATCGTGATAATACAACGGTTGGAGAAAGAAGGCGTAGAGAAATGAAATGAAGAATGCACGAGACCGTGAGTGGGCGAAAATGGGATACAGTCTCGGTAGATGAGAAGATAGGCGGAGGCGAGAAAGATGTGTAATACGAACTTGAGGGTGGAAATTGATTGAATAGATTAGTACAGTTTTCAATGATCGAAGTGAAAAAATGGAGTGTACTAATCTATCAACATGTTGAGAAATGGGGTTAAACCTCTCAAGATTTGTAAGAAAATATGGACCGACTGAACTTGGTGAACCAGACATAGGAAAGAAAGTTGATATGGTGTCTTGCAAAGTGAAAATGGTGGAAAGGAAGGAGGGAAGTGAGTGAAGAATGATATTGGTTAAATGTTCAAGTGAATGGTCACAGTCAATGTAAAGGACAGGAAGAATTGGAAAATCCGACTCATATAGTAAAACTGGTTTATCCTCAATGATATCCTCAACATTCTCCTCGAAATTCAGGTCATCCATGCATTCATCATCATCAACAACATCCAGACGCATATAGGGTTCGGGAAAAACTGTTAATGGTTCGGGATGATGCCCATACGGATGTGAAAGGACATGATGAATCGGTGAGAAAAACTCATCCAAAATTATTGGTTCATCATCCAAAATATTCCCAACATTGATATCCTCAATCAAGTGAAACTTAAATTTTTCAGAAACCTCATCAAAACCATGGTTTTCAATCAATTTTGTTTCTAGAGTGGAGGTGTAGAGATCAAAGGAAGTGGGTGAGGTTTTACTTGACAGAGACCCTTCATAATCAGGTAAATCAAACACTACATAGTCGCATAGCTTATCAAACGTTCTATCATTAATTGGTGAATTATCTGGATTATTTGATAGACTTTCGAAACTGGAGCTATGGAATTCAATTGGGAATGGATAGGTTTGATTTGGAAGGGTGAACTGCTCACTTACACTACTCAAATCCTCAAATTGTCCTATCGCCACAATATACATTGGAAAATTTTGAGCTGGTTGGGAAATAGCTGCCGGTTCATTAGGTTGTATGAGGGCGGGCATGGATGAATTCAATTCCTCTATCTGGCGGCACGAAGCTACCCAAAACTCTTCCTAAGTTTGTTTTAGGCTAGGCATAGGTTGTGAAAGGGTTTCAGTACAAGATTCGAATTCGTTTGGATACATGAAACTTCTATACTGATGTTCAGAAGTATTGTCTAGGGAAGGTGCAAAAATTGGGTAGGATTGATAGGATTCGAAGGGGTTTGAAAAATTGACAGGATTAGGGTCAACATTATGATAAGAAAGTGATTGAAATTGTTGTCCTAAAGAATTTGGAGTAGTGAAAGGAGTGAAAGATCGACTATGAGATTGTTCAATTTTGTCAACAATGAACATAGGTTTCGGAGTCACAACATGACACTCATGAATGTAAGAAAGTGTGAGAAGTTGAAACGGTTAATATGAAATAGATTGTGATGTCCAATTGTTGGTCCTAGACGCGACTATTCGATCTCTCAAAGAAATTTTGGGCATAGATGGATCGTTTGAAATTCAACCAAAGCAAGAAACGTATGAAGAAATGTCTGGTTGTCGGTACCAAAGTTTGGAAAGAGTTGGTTGTTCAGTTGAAAATATTGCACTTTGGTATAAGTATTTTCCTAACATTTCTTAAATAATAAAAGGTGTTTATTATAAATATTAAACATATTTGGATTTATCTGCAAAATACTATTTTCCATATGTTTATATATTATAATTAATATTATGAAGGAAAATATAGGCATTTTATATTTATATAATATTTTGGTGATTGAAAATATGCATATCATATCAAATATTCTAATCACAATTCTTAAAAGATATAATATCATACAAACGGTTAGAATAATATTTCAAAATATATGCATAATATTTTAGTAATTAAAAGATGCATAGCATATCAAATATTCTTAATCATGTTTCTTAAAGATTTATTACCATATAAAGTGCATAGCATATTAAATATTCTTAATCAAGTTTCTTAAAGATTTATTACCATATATAGTGGTTAAGACACTCTCTCTAATTTAATAAATAAACTAACATTATTCATAAAGATATTGTGCAAGATTTAGCTCAGGTCAAGAGATCAAGATGTTCAAGATGTCAGGATCAAAAATCTGCCAAAATCATAAAATCAATACTGACAGGGACTCAGAATCCAGGCATGGAAAGTCACCATATATGGTAACTCGTTTTTCTTCTTTGAGGGCTATATAAAGGACCAAGGGCTAAAGTTAGAAGGTATCAAGCCGACGCGATCACGAAGCCCCAGACGCTCACGTATCCAGGCTGATCATCAACTGTTCGTCTACCTTCTTAGGAAATATCGAGAACCAACTAGTTTGTAATCATTTTCTTCGGAATAAAGTGTAGATTGTTCAAGTTGATTAATAAAGGTAGTTACTTTATTTAATTCTTTTGCATTTTACATTTTGTTTTCCCTCTCTGTCTTTTCATCTTCTTCTCCCAACATGCGCGAGTAATTCTCCGCTTGTTAGGGTTCGTAGGATTAGGGTAGGCTAATGAACGATGAACATTCCTAAACCCTTTTTAAGTCCTATAAAGTTTATGAACTTTATCAAAAGAATCATTAACATCCTAATCGGGCGCACTAACGATTCTTTGCTAGTTCCGACCGTGATTAGAGATTAGATTAATGATTGTTTTGGTAAAGGCTAGATATGAACAGAGTTCCGTGTCGAGATAAGGGTTAAGAGTGGGATTCCTTTTCCCTCCAGAAACCCTAATCTAAACGCATCACCGTCGTTCTAGTTATAAATATATTTATGGCTAAAAAGGGTAACTTTTAATTAGTCGTCCATGACTACTAAATCCTAACGAATCCTACAAGCCCTCTTATTATATTGTCTACATCTCTAAAATAATCTAGATCTATATTTTTGCATTCTTGCTTAACGTAGATCTAGAAACTTTTCACAAAATTCTTATTTCCTCATCTCTTTTTCAACACATCTAAAGTAAGAGTAAAAGGTTTCACGTTTCCCTGAGGACGACCCGTACTCATCTCGGTCTAGCTATGCGCGACACCGTTATTGATTGCGGTTAAACTACAAACACACTTTTTCGTATCAATCAAATGGTGCCGTTGCCGGGGATAAGTGCCTAATTTTTTATTCTTACTATTTGTGTTGAATTCTTAGACGATTCATATCATTATTAAAACAAAACTGTAAATTGCATATTTAACGATTTGTGTGTGAATTTTGCGAGGGAATCTGGAGTCACGGATTTGAGGAAACACGAGATCTAGGGTTTCACACTTCTCTGGTTTCTTTCTTAACTCTTTCTCTCTCCTCTAAAATCCAATAAAATCTATTTTCTACAGGATTCTTTGCAAAATAGCGCCGCTCAAAAATCTTTTTGCAAAAGTTTTGTGATTGGTTTTGTTTTGCATAATTTAATACGGACTTTAAGGGGCAAAGACCAAATCAAGATTAGGTGGGGATTTCATCACCCTTCCTAAGCCCAACAAATCACAAACCCAGCATCTGCATCAACCCTACAATAATTTAAAAAATATTTAGACCAGACTCTTGTCGCGCTCATTAAGGATAGAGGAAGGTCGTGGGTAATCTATCGTTTATCCGCATTACTTTTGTAGTGCCTAGGCAAGTGTGTCAAAGGCTAGTGGTTTTTAATTAGGCCCACTACCGTGATTCCTTCACACTTAGCTGGCACTTACCTGGCTACAAGGGTAGTACGGTGGCGGTAGAGGATTTATCCTGCGGCTTGTCCTTTGGAAGCCTAGGAGCGGTCTAGAGACCGGACCTAGGTGACCTTAGTTCTAGGGTTGCTTGTGCATCTTAGGAAGATTTGTCTTGAGTCCCACTTTTTCAAAACAAACGAATTTTAAAATCACACACACGCTGCCACTTGCACTAAACCCGCTTAGTGCATGCTCGGCTGGACACGGGATCCTAGTGCCCGTCTTGTCCGCGTTCCTGCTATCGACGCCGAAGTCAGTACTTCTGCATCTTCTTTTCCCCCACCACACACCACATCAACCGAGATGGAAGGCACTCCATCAGAGTATAACACCACGCTGCCACCGCCCGGAGCTGCGCAGAATCCACCGCGCATCTCTCTCTAAGAGAGATGCTATCCTATCCGTGATCCTCTTCCCACTTGTCTATCTCTGCCACCACCTAATGGGGATAATTTCGAAATTAAACCCCACTACATCAATCTGCTGCCCAAATTTCACGGGCTTGAGTCAGAAGACGCGTACGTTTTCATCACCAAATTCGAAAACGTATGCGCAATGATGGGTACTTCACAATTGACTTTAGATGCTATGCGCTTACTTCTTATCCCATTCACACTGTGCGACTTGGCAGAAAAATGGCTTTACAATACTGCCGCACACTCTATCACTAATTGGGATGAATTTGTCATAGCATTTCTTAAGAAGTTTTACCCAAACCATAAGACTGCACGTGTTAGGAGCGAGATCAACCAGTTCACCCAGCTTCCCAATGAACCATTTTGGAAGTGCTTTGAACGTTTCAATGATCTGCTTGTCCAATGTCCTCATCATGGAATAATAGATGGGATTTATGTCGGATTATATATGAGGGAATTAATCCAGTGACAAAGCAGATGCTTGAAACAATATGTCAATGCAATTTCATGTCTAAAGATGATGGTGAAGCTTGGAAATATCTGGAAGACCTTACTGAACACACGTTGTAGTGGGAAAGCGTAAGACCACCTTCAACTAAGGGAGGTATTCACCAGCTCGATGTTTCTATCGCAGTAAAAACCGAAATGGAAGCGATACAGAAGAAACTCGATGCTATTGAAAGCAAGTTCTCATCATTCTCCCTAAATCAGGTCACGCTTCCTAAGACCGTCTGTGGTTGCTGTTCGGATCCTTCACACTTAACGGAAGAATGTCCTATGAATGCATCGTTTCAAGCTAATGCTGCTTTTCAGCAGCGACCTAGAAACGACCCTTATTCTTCCACGTACAATCAAGGATGGAGGAATCATCCTAACTTTGCTTGGAATCAAAACCAACAAAGCAATTATCAAAGACCTCCTCCACAGCAACCACAACCACAGAATCTGCCCCCCTTTCTGTCACAGAATTTCCAAAATCCGGCCAACATTTCTGCACCACAAGTGGCCGGTACTGACAACTCACTTGCACAAACTTTGGATATGTTCATGAAACAATCCATGCAAATTTTGGCTGAGATGAGGTCTTCTATTGATACCATAACGAAAAACTCTGCCTCCCATGGTGAGAGTATTAAATCAATAGAAAACCAAATCGCACAGTTAAACACCGCGATGAGTGCGAGAGAGAAAGGGAAACTCCCATTTCAACCCATACCTAATCCTGGCCACTCACAAAGTTATAATGTGAGTGCTGTTACCACGTTGAGATCGGGAAAAGTGCTGAATAACCGAGTGGGTGAGCAATGTGATGATAGTGATACCAATGATACCCCAGCTTCTTCTTCTTCTTCCCCTAATTCGTCCAGTCTCCCACCTTCACCCAAGCCTATTCTCCGTTTTCCCCAAGGCTCGAACTCTTCTCCCATTTCGCCAAATCTATCTAAGTCGATTCCCACTCCAGTTTTGGGATCGAATCCGTCCCCACAATCCTCTCCAATGTTGGACCTAAAACTTATTGATCAAGCACCTTATCCGAACAGGTTAAGGGGCAACAGACCAAGTCCATAAATGGAGAAGATTGTGGAAATTTTTAAGCAAGTTAACATAAACATTCCTCTCCTAGATGCTATTCAACAAGTTCCGTCATATGCGAAAATCCTAAAGGACTTGTGCACTAGGAAGAGAAAAGTTCAAGTACCTAAAAAAAATTTCCTTGCGAGTAATGTGAGTACAGTTTTTACACAACAACTGCCCAAGAAACGAAAGGACTCCGGAAGTCCTACAATTTCATTTTCTATTGGGGGTAAAAATATCAATCGTGCTCTACTCAATCTAGGTGCTAGTGTTAACTTGCTTCCGTATTCTGTTTATGAGCAATTAGTGATCGGAGAGTTAAAACCTGCGCATTGCTCTCTTCAGATGGCCGATCGATCTATCACCCAACCTAGGGGTGAGCTAGAGGATGTGTTAATCAAAGTCGGGGAATTTATATTCCCTGTGGACTTTATCGTTATAGATACACAACCTGTAGCAAACCCACGCAATCAAACCCCGGTGATACTCGGTCGACCCTTTTTGGCCACTTCCAACGCAGTAATCAATTGTAGAAACGGCTCTATGACCCTATCCTTTGGAAAGAAGTCAATTGAGCTTAACATTTACAAGTTGGGAAGTGAACCCTCCGAACCCTATGCTCATGTGTGTTCTGTCGAATTAATGGATGTCGACAGCAGCGAATTTGATCAACCTCATAATTCTGACTCTTTCATATGTTGTTGCTTGACACAGACTCTTCCACCGAGTTGTCCGGGTCAACATCTAACGCCGATGAGGAACTTTTTATAGAGTCTGACGATCACCCTGTTTTTCCTGATGATATTTTTTTCAGGGTATCGATGAAAGCTTTGAGGAAATTTTCGCTGATGAACTCGCATATTTAAAAGACACGTGTATTGAGATGAATCAACTCCAAGATAATGAAATTGAACATCCACCCCTTCTTCTTGACAATCACGATAATGTGAGTAATCCATCATCACTATCATTGTGTCGTCTCTCCAAATTGAGACGCAATCATTTTCCATTACACCTCTTATCACCTCCCCACTTCTTCACGTCGAAAGGTGACATGTTCTTCCACCAACCTTGGTGCTTCATCGATAAAATTTTCGAATGGTTGGTGTTGACTTTTGGTCTTTGTAAAGATTTACTTTGACCAATAACCTTGACCCCCTCGTGTGATTTTAAAAAAAGATTAAAATTGTTTAACTCATGTTTGGGGGAGGTAGTATATTTTGGCTCTTGAAAGAAAATGATTTTTACAAAATTGTGAGCCAAAAATAAGTTTGGGGAAGGATTTTCACTTTCATATATTCTTACCCCCATTAATAATTTCCTCCCAAGTTTACAGGTTTTTGAGCTTAACGGATGACATCAGTGAGGACACTGCTGTAAACAGGTTTGGGGGAGCTTTGTGCTTATTTACACATCAATTTGCATCATACTTTGCATAAGCACAACGTTTTCAAAAATTTAAATAAAAAAATTCTTTTATAACAAAAGAGTAGAAAGTGAAAAATTACATCCAAAAGATAGGAATAGTTTAAGAAAACCAAGAAAATTAGAACTTTTCTTAAACGAACTAGTAATAAATAGTTTGTATCGCCAAGGCAGCAATAAAAAAATATAGCGAGGGTGCCTCTTCACCTAGTGCCCTAAGGTCAACTGGTCTGGGAGTCACTGCTAAGCCTTAGGTGGGGCAAGACGAGGAAAATATTATCACCTTATCAGCAAGCACATGAGTAATCGGTCGGTTAGTACCTCAAGAAGTATTAACGGTCGCATGAAAAGGTGTGAGCAAACCTAAGTATTGATCAAGTTAATTAGTACTAAGGTGGATGGACAAGAGTATGATAGCTTGAATTGAATTCTCCGAGTGTAGGGATGTTCTACACACACACGTAGGGGTATATGATCAATGTTTGGACGAAAGGTAGGAATGAAGAATAAAGACGATGTTTTATTGAGGGATAATGTGATTTCTAACATCTTTTCATGACTATTAATATAGGGCTCATGACAACTGAAAAGCTAGTATGATTGGAAACTCTTATTTTCAAAGTCTTTCTTTTATGGTTCTTATCTTTATATGTAAATTTCACCATCTCTCTTTTATTATAGGATTTTATGGGTGTAATCCGCTGAAAACCCTCAGGAGACAACACTCCTCCTACTAGGGACACCTAGAGGTTTAACGGCTTGTTGCACGTGCTCAGTGCAATCGTGTTTGCCTACGAAAGTATGCTATTTAGATATTTCTTTCTCTTTTTCTCTTTCTCTTGAATAACAAGTTTGCTCGGGACGATCAAAGTTAAGTTTGGGGGTATTTGTTCAGTTGAAAATATTACACGTTGGTATAAGTATTTTCCTTACATTTCTTAAATAATAAAAGGTGTTTATTATAAATATTAAACATATTTGGATTTATCTGCAAAATACTATTTTCCATATGTTTATATATTATAATTAATATTATGAAGGAAAATATAGGCATTTTATATTTATATAATATTTTGGTAATTGAAAATATTCATATAATATCAAATATTCTATTCACAATTCTTAAAAGATATAATATCATACAAATGGTTAGAATAATATTTCAAAATATATGCATAATATTTTAGTAATTAAAAGATGCATAGCATATCAAATATTCTTAATCATGTTTCTTAAAGATTTATTACCATATAAAGTGCATAGCATATTAAATATTCTTAATCAAGTTTCTTAAAGATTTATTACCATATATAGTGATTAAGACACTATCTCTAATTCAATAAATAAACTAAAATTATTCATAAAGATATTGTGTAAGATTTAGCTCAGGTCAAGAGATCAAGATGTTCAAGATGTCAGGATAAAAAATCTGCCAAAATCATAAAATCAATACTGACAGGGACGCAGAATCCAGGCATGGAAAGTCACCATATATGGTAACTAGTTTTTCTTCTTTGTGGGCTATATAAAGGACCAAGGGCTAAAGTTAGAAGGTATCAAGCCGACGCGATCACGAAGCCCCAGACGCTCATGTATCCAGGCTGATCATCAACTGTTCGTCTACCTCCTTAGGAAAGATCGAGAAGCAACTAGTTTGTAATCATTTTCTACGGAATAAAGTGTAGATTGTTCAAGTTGATTAATAAAGGTAGTTACTTTATTTAATTCTTTTGCATTTTACATTATGTTTTCCCTCTCTGTCTTTTCATCTTCTTCTCCCAACATGCGCGAGTAATTCTCCGCTTGTTAGGGTTCGTAGGATTAGGATAGGTTAATGGACGATGAACATTCCTAAACCCTTTTTAAGTCCTATAAAGTTTATGAACTTTATCAAAAGAATCATTAATATCCTAATCGGGCGCGCTAACAATTCTTTGCTAGTTCCGACCGCGATTAGAGATTAGATTAATGATTGTTTTGGTAAAGGCTAGATATGAACGGAGTTCCGTATCGAGATAAGGGTTAAGAGTGGGATTTATTTTCCCGCCAGAAACCCTAATCTACACGCATCACCGTCGTTCTAGTTATAAATCTATTACTGGATAAAAAGGGTAACTTTTAATTAGTCGTCCATGACTACTAAATCCTAACGAACCCTACAAGCCCTCTTATTATATTGTCTACATCTTTAAAATAATCTAGATCTATATTTTTGCATTCTTGCTTAACGTAGATCTAGAAACTTTTCACAAAATTCTTATTTCCTCATCTCTTTTTCAACACATCTAAAGTAAGAGTAAAAGGTTCCACGTTTCCCTGAGGACGACCTGTACTCATCTTGGTCTAGCTACGCGTGACACCGTTATTGATTGCGGTTAAACTACAAACACACTTTTTCGTATCAATCATTGGTCGATGAGGGATACTTATGATATGAGTGAAAAGTAGGGAGGGTGGAGAGTGGGTAGATTTTTATAAAAAAAATTGATTTTTGAAAAATACGGAATTATGAGACTAAAATTTAAATAAGCACAATCACAATCACAATATGCACAAACAACACCTAAAACTAGAGTTATTAAAGTCCAATTAGATCGCTCCTAGACATCCAAGCGATAAGTTGCAGGATAACTCTCGAATCGCTTCTTCACTCCCAATTGTGGCCAATTAAGCACAAGTAAGTTAAGGAGGGTTCCTCTCACGAATTACCGTGAGACGGGCATTTTAAAATTACCTTATCACTTGTCTAGTCTAGGCACCACAAAATAATGTTTAGATAAATGACCGATTACCCGCAACCTTCACTTGTACTAAATGAACGCGAGGAGTTCTTATAGGTTTGGTTTAGATAGTTTTTATTAACTCAGGATAATGCGTATGTTTTTGTGATTTATGAAGTCTTAGGAAGGGTGATGAAATCCCATCCAATCTGAATTGGTGTTATAGCCCCTTAATGTCCGTATTTTTATATGCAAAGCGATAAACAAACAAAATCTAAAACAACAAAAAATTTATTTGGCGGCGGCGCAATTTATGCAAAGAAATCTGCAGAAGATGCAACTCAGTGGAGTTTAGAGTGGTTTTTGGAGAAAAGATCTAAAAAAATTGGGGTTCTGAAGCCAAAGGCTGGCCGCGGAACCGCAGCCATTCCCTATGTTCGACAGCGGAACCGCGGTGGAAATGTTGAATTAGGGCTTCAAATTTGTTCTGTGCACTCCCCTATTTCTTCTCTTCTGTATATAAGCCTTTGTTTCTTGATTAGATTACTGTAATTGCTCCATATTTTCTTGCACACTTGCACAAAAATTATTAAAAAATAACAAGATGGTTTTTATTTTTATTTATTTTTATATATACAAAAATTAATCCGAATAACAAGAAAGAAATACGTTACCGTCTCCCTGGCAATGACGCCATTTGATTGTTATGGTTTTGTGCTATGCGTTCTACTTGTTCTATTTGTTCTACTTACCGCAATCGAGTCGGTGTCGCTTTGTAGCTTGTCGGTTGAGTACGGGTTGTCCACTGGGAGATGGTATGTTTTCGTTCTTGTTATAGACGAGTCAATTAAAGAATGTATATGTTTGTTCAAGTCTATCCTAAGTGTTTGTATTTTATGTTCAAAAGAATTTGTTAGGGTTAAGATTGGTTAGTAGAGTTATGATTAGTCTTGTGCTTGTCTTTTGCCATTCTTAAAATGACGTTGGAATAATCGGAAGTAGCGGGGATTAGGAAGACATAGGAATATGATTTGCGAATTTAAGCAAGTTTTCCAACGCTAAATCCATTTCTAGTGCCCCTTGTCTATCCGCTGCATGCTCTTATTTCCAACCCTAGGCCAAACATATACAACCAAGTCTCCAATTAGGTCACAACTATATGTCACGTTGTAGTGCGCCTAAAAGAATTCTCAACTTAAGTCACGCTATATGTCACGTATAGCGCGCCTAAGTGAGGAGGTTGTATTTGTTTGGTCTAGGTTCACTTTAAATTGTTTGGCGAAGAGAAACACAAGAGATTTTTCCATCCCTCGTACCAACCTTCATTAACCCTAACAAGTATGTGAATTATTCACACATTAAAAGAAAAATAATATAAGAAAGAAGAGAAGAATGAATGGAAAAATACGGTTTTCCAATGACAACAAGCTAATTACTTGGGCCCTCACTTAAGTATGGGACTCCATTTAGTATCATGGCTCGAAAATACGAATTAGAAGAGAAGAAAAGAAAATAAGAAAACCAATAACTATTTTAACAACAAATAATAAAGTTTACACTAGGAATTAAAATTAAAATACAAGAAATTAAAGATACAAGATATAAAAGAACCCTCATCTTTATTAATTTTCCATTCAAAAAACTCTCACGAATAGATGAAGAAGAATAAGAAAAACTACACTAAATCCAGGTAAAGAAAAGAATCCTTGGTTTGGCTCAAAACGAGAGTATTTATAGGCAGAGGAGTGAAACCCTAGGGCCATATTCTGAACCTATATAAACTTACAAAACTACCCCTGAAAGACGGTCGCAAGATGACACGTAGCAGCCGCGGTTCCGCCACCCAAACCCTCATTTGACCGTGGTTCCGCTGCCGTTTTTAGGAATTAGTGCGTCATTTTTCTTGTGCCTCCTCGTGTTGCTTTGTTCTTCTGTTTAATAGGTTCCAAATTGCAAAATGGTTGCAAAATATTTTCAGATTTTCAACAGTCCAAAATGGCTACTCTTTTAATCTTTTTGGCCTTGATCTCTCTCGAGCTCCGTGCATCTCTTAATCTTTGTGCTGCCTCCCTCGTTCTCTATACTTGTCCCAGACATGAATGACCATTGTTGGATCTTGTTCCTTGTACTGGTAAGCAGCACATGACGGATGTGGATGAACGGAACCCGGATTTTATCTGTTTTTGGCAGATGTTCTAGATTTTGTCATAACTGTAGAAATTTTTCATGATTTGCGTTATTTTGGACTGGGAACCTGTAACCTGTAATCATGTAGCAAGCACGGATAAAGAGTACCTATTTATATACAAACGAGCAGAAAAATGCGCGGTATTAAATGTAATATTCTGGTGTGAACAGTTTGTATGGAAGGTTTGTATATATCCACGCATCATATGTAAATTTTGCATTGCATAAAAAAAATAAACTAGATTGAAAATGAAAGTGAAAAAGTGAAAAATACATATACAAGAGAGGAAGAGACTTAAAAATGCAAGAAAATTAGATATTTTAGAACGAAACTAGTAATACGTGGTCATGAGCTGTTGTCCCAAGGGTTGGTAAGATGAAAGAGTCACTAATTTGCGGATAGAAATAATTCGGAAGGATATTCCTGTAGGGTTCCTAGGCACTCTAGTGAGGTCTCACAAGGCATCAACCATGCCAATTTCAAAAATACGGGGTGCCGAGAAACCCTAAGACGGATCGTTGGCTAGATTTCTAGGTGAAAAAGCAACTAGTTAACTACTTAACGAAGAGTAATGGAAATACAACCTTTGTAGATCTGGTTCTCCACCTCCATAGCTCCATGATGAAGTGTCCTCGCTGTCCAAAACGAAATCCGGGCTCTTGCGTCGGCTTCATCGGAGAAATGGCGAGCTAGGTCGTCGATGTCCATGCCGAAGATGATCTACGTCGAAGCATCGCAAGATCAAGCTCTCACTTCACCAAGTCATGAAACTTGTGAAGAAAACACACTCTACTACTTGGCAAGAGGTAGAGGATGAAGAGATAGGAAGTGGGTTTACTTTAGAATTGGATTTCGCACTCTTTTCATCAATCCACCATTGATGAAAATGAAGCTTCTTCAAGTGAAGAAGAAGAAGAAGATGAAGATAATATTATGATAGAATAAAAAGATTAACTAGAAAAGATAATCCCATTCATTCTTATCATAATAGTTACCATGGTTAAGTGTAGAGAATGAATCATGGTTAGTGGGAATGGTTAGGGTTAAGCATGAGACAAAAATGGTCACTTAGGTCAAAGCTTCATGAAGCTTCAACTAGAATACAAATCAAGCCACCATTTTCTTTTCATGCCCTTTATTTTCCAAAAAACAATAGATAAATAAATAAGTGAATAATACAAAACCCTAACCATTAACATGTAACCATGGTTTGATCTTTACACAAAAACCCTAGCAAACATGTATCATCAATCATGATACAATCAAGTGCACAAAAGTATATTACATATACAATGTGTACATCCGAGTGAGAAAATCCATCTTAAGTAAACCGATACTAGTTGATGCAAAGTAATATATCAAATATATAAATATGGATTAAATCATTAAATCAACACTTGATTCAATGATCCGGTCATGTCGCACACAACCGACTAGTATACAATGTATCGGCTTATCGAATCAATGCTTGAATCGATAACTAGGTTATATCGCATACAACCATTCGACACATTGATCGCGAGAATGAAATACGGTATCACATACACGCATTATTCTCGGTCCCGCACATATCTCATATGCGCTCCTATTTCGTTTCGCTTGAGCCAGGAAACCTCTGTGTAGGACTCTAAAGACTCTTCAATACGCCGGCAGCAGGTGATGATCATATCAAACACCCACAAGCCGCAAGCGGTCTGCTAAAAGTAACGGCCACCCGGGTATTGAGCGATCAGAAGATCGACGAGCAAGCCCGCTCACACTCCAGTGAATCCAACCAGTAACACTACCGTACAGTCCGGTCTGATCGTCTGATATGTCGCATATCTTGCCTATGGGTGGTAAACGTCAGACCCCAATAGCTCGATAAGTCGTGTCGATATGAGGTCTATAACAATTTGAGAAACTACTGGTAACACTTACCAGTAAATCTCAGCAACCCTGGCCAGGGATTTCCTGTTATAGCCAATCGAACACAGCGCAACATCAACCCCCTATACCGGGAGAGACGAATCCCCTCCTATCGCTCATTGCCTCCATGTGACTCGGGAATGTACCCAAAAACCACCGTTTTGCACGCCCTTTTGGACGTGGTAAGATGGAAATAAAAGCACAGTGGGAACCACACAAGACTCTATGACGATCTCGGGTCAACAGACTACTCTGTACCAGTGTCACCAGAGAACTGCCATCTGACATGAGGTATAATACCATCTGGGAGTTCTCGGCGAGTCCGTCCAGTGTACCCAGTCTCTACTGAGCACCCGTATATCATCTTTGATGTCAAACACCAATGGATATGGGATCATCCATCGCCCATCTGTATGGGTCGAGAAGTCACACGCTAGTCTACTCTGGTATATCGATGCCCCGTCTCGATACACCCACGACTAGGGACTTTGAAGGATGTACTTATGGACTACCATGTCCCCACTAGTATGATCCGCATCATAGTCCAGGAAGTCAAGTACACATCCTAAGGGCTTTACCAACATGTAACAGAGAGACAATCAGTGTACACGTTAAGGTAAAGATCAACCAGATAGCATACTATCATGTCGAGCAAGAAAGTCCTCCCTATATATGTCCCAGCATCCACTACAATATACATCCAATGTACAGTAATGGCCTCTAGGGCATACATATAACTAACAATCTCCCACTTGCACTAGGGCCATCTATAGCAGTGGTTGTAGTATCTCATACTCAACCATCCCATAAAAGCCTCTCTCTGGGAATAGGCCTTCGTGAGTAGATCCGCTGCGTTATCCTCTAAGTCTGCTCTCCTTGCCTCGATCAGCCTGGAGATCAACCATCTCCATGATCAGGTGATACTGCCTTAGAATATGTCTGGATCATTGATGGGACGGGGGTTCCTGGCATAAGCCACAACTCCATTGTCACACAATGGTAGGAACTAAGTTCATCTCATGAATTAATATACATCCAAACAGCCTCTTTGGTAGCATCTTAAGCAGCGATGTATCCAGCCTTTATCGTCTAGTATGCCACGGTATCTAGCTTAGAACTCTTCCAACATACCGTCCCTTTACTGAGGGTAAAGACAATGCCTGCGACTGACATTCAGTCGTCTTTATCACCCTAGAACACTTCCAGTGATTCTCCCCAGGATCGATTGATACCATCTCACTACAGCTAGTGAGAATCCTAACATCCAATTAAATCTATCTCATAGATCCAAAACTCAGGATTAAGGAGGTATCACTTTGATCCTATATGGAGAATTATTGTGATAAGCGGAGATTGACCGAGCGTTGCATAGGAAACTCCTTTCTTATCAAGAGTATGTCATCCACGTACTCTACGAGGATCACCACCATACTCCCTACTACCTTTTTGTATATACAAGGTTCATCTACCATTTTGATGATGTCAACTTCCTTGACTAATCTATCAAAACAGATGTTCTAACTCCGCGATGCCTGCTTTATTATATAAAACATCTTGCACAAGTTTCCGCTGCTCCCACTGTCTACGAGGACCTCTGGCTGTGTACTTATAGACGCACTCTTCTAAAACATCATTTAGAAAAGCAGTCATGGCACCCAACCGCCAGATATCGTAGTCATGGTATGTAGCCGTGGCAAGTAGTATCTGGATGGACTTAAGCATAGGTACTGGAAAAGGTTTCATCATTATCCACGCCTGGTCAATGACGAAAACCTTTAACAAGTCTAGCTTTGAAAGTCTCAACTTTTCCATCTACACCAAGTAATCTTCTCAAGATATACTTGCTCCTGATGGGGATTTAACCCTTCAGATATAGCAGCCAAAGTCCATACTTTGTTGGTGTACATGGATTCCATCTCAGATCGCTAAGCATCCAGCCATTCTTACAGAGTCTTACTCCTGATGGCCAGGTCGAAGCTAGTTGGGTCATCATCTCATGATGCAATCCTCGCTCCCACTGTCATAGAGAAACCGAAGTATCTCTCAGGTAGGTAAGGAACCCTACTAGATCGGCGGAGAGGCCGAGGTTCGTTGGTATCTACTGAATCCTTTGGTTGTACCAAATCACCTGCTGTATTTTGTATAGCTGGAACCTTTCCAGTTCTACTTAACAGACCTTGCCTCGAGCTTGTCCAGATTTTTCTTTTAGACATAGGCTGGACAATCCCAAATCTTAACTAACTTAAGACATGGGCTCTTCCCATTCCATATCACATATGAAATGGTAGGCTACTGATTTGATTGGAACCTAATTCAATAGGTATGCAGCTTCTCAAGTGCATAACTCCCAAAAGGAAATAGGTAACTCAGTAGTACTCATCATAGAGCACACCTTATCATATAGGGTGTGATTGCTCCGCCCCGATATACCATCGTGCTATGGTGTATACAGAGGAGTAATGCTGAGAGAGAATCTCATTCTCCTTTAGAATAGTCCAGGAATTCCATGCACAAGTATTCTCCTTCCTGATCTCATCATAGGACATAATACTTATACCCGTATTTTGGTTCTCTACTTCTAACTTATATTCTGTGAATATCTCAAAAGGTTCGGACTTGTGTTTCAACAGGAACATATGACTGAATCTTGAGAGATTATCAGAGAATATAATGAAGTATAAAGAACCGGTCTTGGCATGTGTAGACAGGGGACCTTGCATACATCATCATGTATCAGTCTCAAGAGTTCATTAACTCTTTCTCTGTTTCCAATAAACAGAGCTATGGTCATCTTATCTTTGTGACATGACTGGCGAGTTTCACAAGATGTAAATTCAAACTGATTTAAATATGCATCTATATGTAACTCCAGCTACTCGGGTCACATTGATCTGACCTAGTCTACAATACCTCAAGAAGAATCCGTTCATTTCTGAACTCTTCCTCTTGTGTGTGATCCGTATACTAAGAACTGTAGTTTGATTTAGAACATTAATGCTTTTAGATAACGTGCCTGAACCGATCAACTTTTGATATAGGAAATGTTCAAAACATTATCCAACATTACAAAATTTCATCGTTTCTTTACTAATAAAAAGACAGATATGATTTTGTATATCAGGTTTGGTATCTAATAACATTCGTTCAGAATCAATGTATCGGTAATACAGGGTGACAGTAACCGACAGACATGGCTACAACACTTGCCCCATTTTCTGCCTCATGAAACTTATCACCCGTTCTCAGTTTTTCTACCCTTTTGTAGCCCTATGTAACATCTTACATATCTGGGATCCTTATCCGGTATCAAATACCCAGAATACGGAGGATACTGAGAAACAGTTCTTTATAATGAACACACCCGAAGATGATGCATCAGCATGCACTCTCTTCGTTTGGGCGGCACGGGAAATCTGGTATTCCCCAAATTCCTGCTCTGTCTTATAACAATTATAAGTTGGAGCGGGACCAACGTTCCCCAGCTCAGTATAACAAACGGGTTCGGTCAATAATCCGTATTATTATCTTGATTAAGGCGTGATATGGTCGCTACCAGGAGAGAGAGAGAAGAAAACACTCAGCGTGCGCTCTTGCAAGAATAGATTGGTTATTATTTTATCTAATCAGGATGGCTCCCACTGCTTTTTATCAAATCTTCCTTCAAACCCTAAAAGGAAATACTAGCCGGGATTAATTACACACTACAAGTTCGCCAATCTTTCAGCCAGGCCAGTGTCGGTACTTTGAGGGAGGTCCCCCGTGCTTTCGCACGAACCTAATTAATGTAAACCTCGTTTTCCCAGAGGCGTAACCTCGTTAACACCTTTCTAGACACCTACTTGATCGGCTAATTGTAATGTGTAAAACTCTCCCAGGAGTAACAATTACTCGCAGCGGGTATCGGGATCCAACTATCTCATAGAAGGTATGCAATCTCATTGCAAATTTCAACACTTGAAATTCCCGATAATATTTTGCCCCTAACCTCCTATGACCTTGACAAAGGCCAACAAACCATAGGATGCTAGTCAAGTTCAACCCGTCATTTCCTGATTGAATTAAACCCACCCGCACGGCCCTTGACAAAGGCCAACAAGGTCGCACGACTACCCTTACTCAATCTGCATCATATGCATAAGCAGATAAGCACCAGTCAGCTACCGCACACTACGCCTTGACAAAGGCCAACAAATGCAGCACGAATACTAACTACTACTTATCTGAAATGACGGAGGGCTACGACAGGTTTTTCTGAAAACCTATTGCGTAATGAACTTGATATCGTTGTATGATCGAATGAATTTTAAAATGGAGTGTTTTTGAGGCTTTTCCAGTTTTGCTAAAGGAGTCACTCCCGGTGAAGGGATCGTTGGTCCTTTCCTCGTCGAATGAGGTGCGAGATATATCATATATATCACTATGCAAAGCAAAAACTCTTAAAAGCAATCAAAAGAAAAACCGAATGTGTAGCATCTGCCAGTTATTGCTAAAGGAGTCACTCCCGGTGAAGGGATCTCGGTCCTTTCCTCATCGAATAAGGTGCAGGATATATCATATATATCGCTGTGCAAAGCAAGAACTGTAGCTACCTGTTTTATTTTGAAATTCGATTCTACAACATCTTAGGTTTCTTTTATTTCATTAATCATATTAATGAAGTCCCATCATTTAAGTACCTAAACATCACAGATAAATACGACGCATACTTATGCCATCCGTATTCGCCTCGATGTCCCTTCATGTACCGTTAGGTTAGGTAACTAACGGCAGAGTGGGGCAGGGCTAGAGCGTGTGTAAAACATAAGTAACGCCTATATAATATATCATATATACTATATACTGTATCTATCACAGAACATCACATGATCACATCACAGATATCGCAGCAGAAGAATCATATGAAATATTGGATATACTAGGACGTCCGTGTTTTCAATACGAGCCAGTATAAAACACGGATTCCACGGTCGTGATGAATAGCCAAACCCACACCCCTAGACCCCTACGGGAGCGGCAAGCAACCCTACCAATTCTAGAGTTAGGAGACCCGGACACGACTCCTCGAGTTGGTCTCCCACTGGACTCCAGAACCCGGTTACTTGTGCCCTCCTCCTTGGGTCTATCCTAGTGCGGAAAAGTAAATAATATACAAAGGGTGACAACTTCCGCAACCTGGAAGCGCCCCAATAAAAAGAATATTACATACAAGTTTTTACATGAATGAAAATGAAAAACACTCATCTCACATAAAAAACCCCCGGCTATTCGAACACGACGATCCAATATAACATATCCAGCAATACATAACATCACATGTCATCAACGTATGTAAATATGCGCATCCCAATTGTCGTTGACATATAGCAACGAAACCGGTGAAATCACATATTACACTTACGGTCACAGAAAAGAAAGTGTAAAACTACAACAGTTGGAATCCGCAACCTCCTCAGACATCGCATGCCTGACCAAATGAATTCCTTAGACATCACATGCCTAATAATTATAAACCCCGCATTTTAGTCTCATTATCGAAAACTCTTTTCAATATCAAGTCGGGCAATTCAACAAGATTCCCGACATCCTGATCGAATGCTCGTCGCAAACTTCAGTAGGCGGCCGCACCCCCGATACCGTCGACAAAGTGCACCAAGGCGGAACACCGCTGCCGCGAGCACCAGGACGGATGCTTTCGGCGACGGGGTTCTCCTACAGTCACTTGGTCGGGGCTATGGAGTGAGGCTGTCTATTAAGTTTACCCGGCGAGTATCCGCGTACGCTACGTGATTGCGACGGACTTCTGATCACATCAAAATTCCGTGGCAACCGATCAAGTGAGACTAAATTGCTATGTTTATAACATTCATTCAGTTATCACATAACTTTTGTGAATTCGAATTATTGTATCCCATTCCGGATAAATAGAAAATGTTAAACTTTCCGATCGAACATTCGAACACCCAAGTTTTCCCGATACAGATCAACTCATGAAATAAGTCTAACAACATTCAGTTCGTGCCTCAGTACCAACGGTCCAGCCGTAGAAGGGTCAAGCCAACGCCTCACATGTGGCACGCCGTACTGCCCCAAACCCGAAGGTTCAAAGGGCAGTTCAAGACGGTCACATAATCGAGTTAAGGTTTGTTGTCTTCTAGAGGGTCCATTGCGTTACTTGCACTACTTAGAATGTTGTTAAACTATGGAAAAATCCAACAGTTGGAAATTTCCCGACAGGGGAAAAATTGGGTATTTATATCCGGTCGAACTTTTTAACATATTCTAAAATTTATCCGGAAAGCCACACAGACAAAATTTGATACTCCGATCAAAACACCGAATCCCCAAAACAACTCCAGAAAATTCAACTCTTGAATAAATATTAAAAATTCGCAGAAAATCCAAGTTCAGAAAATAGGAATTACTGTGCAAACAAGGGAAGCTGACGTCATCAATGGGCCGCGGAACCGCCGCAGAAGCTAGGCTTCTGCCGCGGTTCCACCGCAGTCATGACTGTTCATGATAAACTTTTTGCGCCGTAATTCTTAGATTTTCCTGCTGAATTTTCTGCATATTTTTAATGTTGAAAAATCCCAGATTTTAGAAAAAGGACAGAGAGCAAGTTTGTGATCGGGTTTCGGGTTCGTTCGGACTTCAAACTCCGTCTAGACTTCGCCTAAGGCTCTAGCTAGGCTCTGATACCACTGTAGGGTTCCTAGGCACTCTAGTGAGGTCTCACAAGGCATCAACCATGCCAATTTCAAAAATACGGGGTGCCGAGAAACCCTAAGACGGATCGTTGGCTAGATTTCTAGGTGAAAAAGCAACTAGTTAACTACTTAACTAAGAGTAACGGAAATACAACCTTTGTAGATCCGGTTCTCCACCTCCATAGCTCCATGATGAAGTGTCCTCGCTGTCCAAAACGAAATCCGGGCTCTTGCGTCGGCTTCATCGGAGAAATGGCGAGCTAGGTCGTCGATGTCCATGCCGAAGATGATCTACGTCGAAGCATCGCAAGATCAAGCTCTCACTTCACCAAGTCATGAAACTTGTGAAGAAAACACACTCTACTACTTGGCAAGAGGTAGAGGATGAAGAGATAGGAAGTGGGTTTACTTTATAATTGGATTTCGCACTCTTTTCATCAATCCACCATTGATGAAAATGAAGCTTCTTCAAGTGAAGAAGAAGAAGAAGATGAAGATAATATTATGATAGAATAAAAAGATTAACTAGAAAAGATAATCCCATTCATTCTTATCATAATAGTTACCATGGTTAAGTGTAGAGAATGAATCATGGTTAGTGGGAATGGTTAGGGTTAAGCATGAGACAAAAATGGTCACTTAGGTCAAAGCTTCATGAAGCTTCAACTAGAATACAAATCAAGCCACCATTTTCTTTTCATGCCCTTTATTTTCCAAAAAACAATAGATAAATAAATAAGTGAATAATACAAAACCCTAACCATTAACATGTAACCATGGTTTGATCTTTACACAAAAACCCTAGCAAACATGTATCATCAATCATGATACAATCAAGTGCACAAAAGTATATCACATATACAATGTGTACATCCGAGTGAGAAAATCCATCTTAAGTAAACCGATACTAGTTGATGCAAAGTAATATATCAAATATATAAATATGCATTAAATCATTAAATCAACACTTGATTCAATGATCCGGTCATGTCGCACACAACCGACTAGTATACAATGTATCGGCTTATCGAATCAATGCTTGAATCGATAACTAGGTTATATCGCATACAACCATTCGACACATTGATCGCGAGAATGAAATACGGTATCACATACACGCATTATTCTCGGTCCCGCACATATCTCATATGCGCTCCTATTTCGTTTCGCTTGAGCCAGGAAACCTCTGTGTAGGACTCTAAAGACTCGTCAATACGCCGGCAGCAGGTGATGATCATATCAAACACCCACAAGCCGCAAGCGGTCTGCTAAACGTAATGGCCACTCGGGTATTGAGCGATCAGAAGATCGACGAGCAAGCCCGCTCACACTCCAGTGAATCCAACCAGTAACACTACCGTACAGTCCGGTCTGATCGTCTGATATGTCGCATATCTTGCCTAGGGGTGGTAAACGTCAGACCCCAATAGCTCGATAAGTCGTGTCGATATGAGGTCTATAACAATTCGAGAAACTACTGGTAACACTTACCAGTAAATCTCAGCAACCCTGGCCAGGGATTTCTTGTTATAGCCAATCGAACACAGCGCAACATCAACCCCCTATACCGGGAGAGACGAATCCCCTCCTATCGCTCATTGCCTCCATGTGACTCGGGACTGTACCCAAAAACCACCGTTTTGCACGCCCTTTTGGACGTGGTAAGATGGAAATCAAAGCACAGTGGGAACCACACAAGACTCTATAATGATCTCGGGTCAACAGACTACTCTGTACCAGTGTCACCAGAGAACTGTCATCTGACGTGAGGTATAATACCATCTGGGAGTTCTCGGTGTGTCCGTCCAGTGTACCCAGTCTCTACTGAGCACCCGTATATCATATCTGATGTCAAACACCAATGGATATGGGATCATCCATCGCCCATCTGTATGGGTCGAGAAGGTACACGCTAGTCTACTCTGGTATATCGATGCCCCGTCTCGATACACCCACGACTAGGGACTTTGAAGGATGTACTTATGGACTACCATGTCCCCACTAGTATGATCCGCATCATAGTCCAGGTAGTCAAGTACACATCCTAAGGGCTTTACCAACATGTAACAGAGAGACAATCAGTGTACACGTTAAGGTAAAGATCAACCAGATAACATACTCTCATGTCGAGCAAGAAAGTCCTCCCTATATATGTCCCAGCATCCACTACAATATACATCCAATGTACAGTAATGGCCTCTAGGGCATACATATAACTAACAATTCCCTATTCTTGATTCCAAACTTCTAAACATTGATACCTTACATTATGCACGTATACAAATCTTGAAACTTGGGAAAGTAGAGAATACCTTGAAATAACTTGTCTGAAAACCTTAGTATGAAAAAAAAGCAACAAAATATAAATGACGCATTAAATTTAAAAGAAAAATGAACACGAGTTTTGTAATTACTTAAGGCAGCATAAAAAATACAGCGAGAGTTCCTTATCACCTAGTGCCATAGACCAATTGGTTTGGGGGTCACTACTAAGCCTTAAGGTGGTGCAAGATTATGATATTTCTAGTTACGCCCTAATAATTGAGCACATTCGATAATCGGTTAGTTAGTGCCTGATGAAGTTTTAACGCTCGCAAGAAAAATGTGTGAGCAAATCCATCTAAAACATTCACGAACTAAAAAGCACTAAGCAATATGGACAAAGGGTATGATAGCTTGAATTGAATTCTCCAAGTGTAGAGATGAATTTTACACACACGTAGGAGTATAAGACCGATGGTTGGAGGAAAGGTGGGGAGGAAGACTACAAACGATGTTTATTGAGGGAGGATGTGATTTCCAGCTTCTTTTCAAGACCATCAAGATAGGGCTCATGACAACTAAAAAGATAACATAGTTCGAAACTCTTATTTTCAAGTTTTTCATTTATATATTTTTATCTTTGCATGTAATTTTCGTTTTTTTATTTTTGTTTCCTTTATTTTCTAAATTTTGGGATTTTGTGGGTGTGATCCACTGAAAACCCTCAGAAGACAACACTCCTCCTACTAGGCACATCTTGAGATTTAAAGGCTTGTTGTATGAGCTAAGTGCAATCGTGTTGCCTACGAAAGTGTGCTAGGTTTTTCTTTTTATTTTAAAATAAAACAGTTTTCTCGGAACGATCAAAAGATAAGTTTGGCGGTATTTGATCAGTCATATTTATTGCACATTTTTACAGTCATTTTCCTTATTATTATTAATTACTAAATAATGCTATTTGTAAATCAAGAACATATGTGGATTTATGTGGAAAAAGATTTTGTCATATATTTCTTAACTTATAATTAATATAATTGGGAGTTAAATGGTTGCATAACTCATTTAAATAAATATCCATGAGTTTCTAAACCATTAAGTAATTTATTTGTGAATAAATTGTTAGAATTATTTCTCAAATAATATAAATACTACTAATGATTTTATTTAAGATATTGTGCAGGTATTAAAGTAACAAATCAGTTTAAGACTACAAAAATCCAAATCAAATCAGCAAATCAAATCTGCCAAGTTTAGGGGCAAATTGAAGATTTTCGTAACTACAGAGATAAGACAATATTTTCAAGATTTTATCGTCAGAAAGAGTTCCTAAAATCACAAGAAGAAAGAGAAAAAAAATTGGAGACGAGATCCCACCAAATAGCGGCGGATCAGCGTCCGTATAGGAAAATTGGCGGCGGATCATCGGTCGAATCGTGGTCGTTTGATAAACTTTTTCATGGGCATGGTCGCCATTTTATGTGAGTCGAGATAACATCTAGGGTTTCAAGTTCCAGAGCCTATATAAAGAACCGAGCAACAATGAAGAAAAGATATCTAGGGTTTAATGTTTAGTTTTTTTTAGCTATTTAAATTTTGTAATTCAAGTTCTTATTAATAAATGGTAGGGTTTTTTTTTAAATTCGAGCCTTTACTTTCAACATTACTTTTTGCACTTTAATTCTGAAATTACGTTCCGCAATTTACTTTCTTGCTTTTTCTTTTAATTAGTTGGATTTTGTTTTGATCTTCTTCTTCCTTATTTCTATTTTTCTTAACCTTTATGCGATGATACTCAAAAGTTACTACTTGCTTTCGTGGGGGCCATAATAGTTAGCATACATGTTCTTATTCAATTTTTCTCTTCATAGTTGTTTTGGTTCTAACCCAATGAGAGAGTAATTTCCTCGCTTATTATGGTTTCGAGCAGTAAGTAGTTTAATTGATGGAAAATTACTTTAAATTCTTTTTATGATTCTTAATTCTTTATAAATTTTAATCAAATAGAATCTTAACCCTCTTATTTAGGCGCACTTTCAATTTATGAAAGTTATGATTTCAATTTGAGTTTAGTTAAGGCTGTTTTGATTGAAGACTTTAGCGTAATAACGATGAATGGAGAGAAAAGGGTAAATAGATGGAATCTCTAGTACCCCTTTAAATACCCTAATCCACATTCATCATTATTTATCTTGCATTTTTCGGGTTACGCAAGTGCCCCGGCCATCAATCCGTGGCCAAATGCGGAACAAAATTTTTTCTAAACCGGCGCTAACGGAACCCTAGTCTACGGATCGAACCCTAAGCCCTAGATAAAAAAAACATGCATAGGGTTAGAGTGATTATACCGAATTGATCTGTGTCCTTCGGTCTTCAACCACCTTCCCAACCACCTAGAGGCCTCCATGATCAAGCCTGATCTTCGGTCTCCCTCCATCGAAGATGATCCACCCGAAGATTTATGAAACGAGCTCCTACTTCATAACCGAAGTAACTAGGGTATCTAGTTTGCTAAACCAGATAGCCAAAATGAAGTAGAGTCTAATGAAGGATTAATTTGTCTCTAAACACCTTAAGTTTCTCAACACATGAGAGGGTTAGGATGGAGGAAGAAGAAAAAGCCATGAGATATGAGAGTGTGAAGCTAAGAAAAATCAAATGAGAAAAATGGCTAAGTCTTGTGAGCTATTTGTGTTGTGAGCATATATGAAGCATGCTAGCAACTAAAGAAAGCAACTCAAGAATAAATATCTCATGCACTCACGAAAAATATCTCACAATACAAACAAAACCTCAAGCATGCCACCATGAGTCATCAAGTGAGCATGCTTGAAGTTAATACCAAAACAAAAGATCACTCTCTCCACCTCAATAAACATTTAAACCTAAATGTTTAATACAAAAAAGAAATGGTATCTTTAAAAAGTAATATTGTAAAGAATTATAAGAATACCCCTCATTCGTATATACATACCCGTATCTGTATTTCGACAGAATATGAATACAATGAGACGAAAATAATCCAACAATATAATACTAGGATCCGTCTTAAACCAAAGCCCACTAGTATTATCCGTCCGAATCATGATATGTGCACAAGTGCACGTATATGATCGAACTCTTCCGTAAAACCATACGGCCTCTACATCGTTTCGCCCGAAGTAGGAAAACCCTCTGTATAGGACTCTATAGACTCATTAATACGTTGGCAGTGGGTTTAACCACAAGCACGTCAGCGGCACTAGCTGTATGAAACGTCTACCCAGGTATTGAACGAAAGGGAAGCCGACG
Source organism: Agapanthus africanus (assembly GCA_030015575.1). Lineage (NCBI taxonomy): Eukaryota > Viridiplantae > Streptophyta > Magnoliopsida > Asparagales > Amaryllidaceae > Agapanthus > Agapanthus africanus. Next base: position 250,148,685 of record JASDDO010000022.1, on the reverse strand, counting down.
AGCAAACTCATCCTGAAACCCCTACTGAGCCTGACAGTGACAATATCCGCATAGCTCGGTCTGTTCATCTATGAGTATCGCATATCGAGTCTAGGGGTGTGGATAAAGTCAAACCCCTAATAACGCGACATCTATTGTCGGTATGAAATCCATCACCACCTAAGAAACTATCGATCCTGGATCAGTAATTCTCGACTACCATGGCCAAGGATTTCTGGTAATTACCACCCATGCACAACGCGAAATCAACCCTCAATACCGAGAGAGACGAATCCCCTGACGATCTGCTCATTGCCTCCCTATGGCTCGGGACTATACCCAACTAAAACCTATTTTCACGACTCCTTTGAGCCGTGGTAGGGTAGTAATCAAAGCACAGTAGGAACTCACACGAGACAAATAACAATCTCAGGTCGATAGACTAACCTATACACATGTCACCTGGGAACATCTATCTAACAATAGGTATAATACCAACTAGAATGTTCCCGGCGAGTCCGTCCAGTGTACTCAAAACAAATGAGTACCTTTATACATCTTAGGTGAACAAACTGACACCAATTGCTTGTGAGACCGGCCACCGCCCCTCATCGGAGTCTCGATCAGTATACACTAGTCTACTCTGGAGTATCGATGCCTAGTTTCGAAACTCCCACGACTAGGGACATTTAAGGATGTGCTTATAGACCACCCAACTCTCACGTATATGATCGCCATCATACTGTAGGTAGTCAAGCAAGAATCATATGGGCTCTATCAACATGTAATAGTGATCTGTAATATCAGCTAAAGCATGTACACGATGATAAAGACAAACCAGATAGCATACTATCATCTTGAGTAAGACTGTTCTATCCATATAGGTCCTCCCTCAATCATCGCAATCGCGTGCCTGTGATCCAATAATTGACTTGAGGGAACTATAGCCAACGGTCTCCTACATGCATTTAAGGCTATTTATTGCGATGTCGCATACTCACAGCCCGTGTGATACCGAACACCAAACTTCTCCACTAACCAGTCTCACAAATCTCATTTATGAAACTATTGCGTTCGATAAATAGCCTCAGTGAGTGGATCCGCTCCAGTGTTTCTTTCTGTATCTCTCAATATCTCAACTTCGCGGAGAAAACTATCTCCTGAAATGAGTAATACCTGTCTTAGAATATGTCTGGATATCTTATGGGACCCAGTTCACAAATGAACTCCAAATCCAGCAAACTTCTTAGACGGTATCTTCCACTGAATTTAATCAGTATCCTGCGCCATGCCTTCCTCAGTATGCGCTTGGACCACCTGTCCAAACTACTGCCCCTCATAAAAAAGGGAAAACTATAACTTTGACAGTCGCTCTGTCATCCAGGTCACATTAGAAGCCTGGAATGATAACCGTCTCCAAAAGGAGGCTGACGTTACCAAATCCTTAGAACATCCACTTATGTTCATAAACTGCTTCCCAACGTTTCTCTACGATTGGATTAATATATATATATACTTATTGCAGCTAGTGCAAAAACAATATCTGGTATGGTACTTGACATATCATAATTGACTAATTGCCTAAGCAAGTGATATGACAATCATGCAAATCCTTCTCCCGTTTAGTCTATAAGACATCATTTAAAGAGGGTGACTTCATCACCTGCAAGTACACCACCATGCCAGGAGTTGTCCATTCTAAAACACCTTTAGAAGAGTGTAAAAGTACCAAATTAGGAAACTTCCCAAATCTAGATCTAAAACCATAGATCTAGTAACCAGAATACCTGATATTATATCCATATCCTATATGGAGAAACAACTGTGTGACAACCACAGTATAACCGATCGTAGTATAGGAATTTCACTTCCTATAAAGTACATGTCATCCAAATACCAGGACATCACACCCTACTACCTTCTTACCAGATCCATCTCCTATTCTGATGAAGTCAAAACCTATAACTGTCACATCAAAAATAGACGATCTATCTCTGCTATACTTGCTTTAGTCTATAAATAGACACAAGCTACTTGTCCACTATGCTTCCGCTGCTCCCACTGACTACAACAACTTTCTGGCAGAGTCATATACACGTGCACTTCTAAAGCTAATTTAGAACAACATTATACTCATCCTCCTGCCGGGTGGCATAGTCTAGAACAACAGTAATGGGAAGTTTGGGTTAACAAGAACCTCCCTATCACCATCTTTGAGGATACCGAAGTTCCTCTCGGGTGCCTGAGGTTACCCACCATATCTGTGGAGTGGCTAATGGAATGTCAAATCCAATTGAATTTTTAAGTTCTATTAAATTTTCAGTAATCGTTTGTGGTTCTGGAATCACTTCAAGTTCTACCATACTCCCACTAATGTTAATCCATTTTACTAAAATTGATGGCTAGTCAAGAACAATATCACTATTGATCTTCCAGATGGTAGAAAGTTAACCCTCGTCATACCCCGGGATAACCCACAAACAACCATTTCTGAAACATGCCTTGAGTTTATCCGGATTCTGGTTTCAAGCATAAGCCGGACAACTCCATATACCTCAACATCGTCAAGATACGATCCATTCTATATATAATATAGAAACATAGGCACTAATTTAATGTGGAACCAGATTCAAATCGTGTAGCTGTTTCCAGTATATGTCAACTAAATGGATGGAGGCCAATCAGCGTTACTCAACTAGGAGTGCATTCACATTTGAGTAACCTGAAAAAGAAGCAAGTTCTCAAAACCATTACTATCAATGGAATACCAAACACAAGTATTTACATCTTCGATCACCTTGAAGAATCCTGATACTTGCAACATATGGTTCTCTACTTTATTCTTGTAACTATAATTTCTCAAAACTTAGACCTTGTATTTCATCAAAATACTTGTCTAAAATTGGAGAAGTCACAAGTAAACAGAATATAGTACGAGCACCAACCCCTTGTCCTAATGGACACTGGACACTGGACAATATACAATATTTTGTATAAGTCCCCTGAGTTTAATAACTCATACCCTGTGCGTCGTGGGTTGAAAAAATGTACCATGGTTAAGAAGAATTACACCGTTATTGAATGCTCCTTACCTAACCATTAACTGATATAGGTAAATTTCATAAATTCAAAAAGTTATATCTCACTTTATAAAATAAACGTGCAGATATATCAGATTGAAATTGGTTCATAACTATGGATATTCAAAACCAAATATTTGCCGTCAGGCAAAAACCCAGGTGATTTCCTCAAATATCACCAATTACAACGAATTCGGAACTTTGAAAATCCAAAATCCAATGTGATTTAAGAAGGTTCGGTTAACTTGGTCCATGAGTTTAGTCTAGGGTCGGGCCATGGTCGCTGCTAGAGAGAGAGAAAAGAAACACTCAGCGTGCACTCTAATCTAGATCAGAATGGTTAATCACTCTATCTAATCAGGATGTCTCCCACTGTTTCCACGAATTCTCCTCCAAACCCAAAAGAAGAATTAGTCGGGATCATCTAAAATCACCCGAGGAGTAAACCAACTCATCAATGGGAATCGGGATACAACTATCATCGCATGATAACTTGATGAAATTCACTCAAGTTACTACACTCCAGAAGGTATGCGCATGCCAGGCAAGTTTCCTGTATGTCTGAAACTCCCGATGTGATTCTTACCCCAAGTGGTTCATGGCCTTGACAAAGGCCAACAAATCATAAAACACAAGTCATGTTCAACCCGTCATTATCCAAGATTAATCTAGACCCACCCGTACAAACCCTTGACAAAGGCCAACAAGGTTATATGACTGTCCCGGTTAATCGCAACACTATGCAACAGACAAGCAATATCTGGCTACCGTACACTACGCCTTGACAAAGGCCAACAAACACAGCACGAATACCAGGTACTAATCGAAAGAAATGACGGAGGGCTACGGCTGGTTTTTGGCGAAAAACCTCTAACGTAATGAACTAGATATCGTTGAAGGAATCCAAGTGGTTTTACAAATATATAGTGGCGAAAACTTTTGATAAAGTGGTCACTCCCGGTGAAGGGATCTCGGCTCTTCCCTCGTCGAAGGAGGTGCAGAATATTCCAAACTGAATATCACGATGCAAAGAAAAAATAATCGACTACAGGACGCAAACTTCTGCTTAAGGGGTCACTCTCGATGTAGGGATCTCGGCCCTTGCCTCGTGGAATGAGGTGCTTGATATTCATAACTGAATACCATTGTGCAAAATAAATGCATACGTCTATAATGTCTGTTTTTGAAAAACTTGGTTCCAACAACATCAAATAGGTTTGTTTTATCTTTGCATTGATCAGAATCAACGCAGTCCCATCAATTAATTATACCAGAAAAGAACGAAAAATATGATGTATGTATATGCCACCCGCATTCGCCATTGGGCCCCGTCATCACCTGTTAGGTTACTTAACTAATGACAGAGCGGGGGCTAGACTAGCGCGGGTGCAAAACATATACAACATCTACTGGTATATATAAATATATATAACATTCGTCCCAGGCATGATATAAAGTAACATCTCAGAATCTCAGCCAAGCAACACAAAGTGGAGGATAATCTTGGAGCCTCGGGTTTCATTTGAGCCGCAAATGAGACCCGATGTTCCCTGTCGAGTAGATAGCCTATGCAGTAAAAACCTAGACCCCTACGAGCGCGGCAAGTTACCCGCCAATCCCAGAAGCGAGGCAACCCCATCAACAACGTGAATGGGCCACCCAGCACTCCACGGAATCCGTTAACTTGAGCACCCCTCCTTGGGTCAACCTATAATCCCTACGAGTGCGGCGAATAGCCTGCCAATTCTAGAGTGAGGCGTCCTCCGTCTCACCACCATGAGATACGGGCATGTTTCCCTCTGAAACTCGGCTATTCATGCACCCCACCGTGGGGTAATCCTAGTACAGAAAAGAAAATAAGTACAAGGGTGACATCGACCTCAACCCGGTCTTGCCCAAAACAAATAATATACAAACGGGCAGTGACGACAGTCCACATGTCTGATGCTCGCCCCGCAATATCATATTTACAAATGAAACTAAACTGTACTACCATTGAACCCAAGCTATCCACCACGACGATCCAACCACAACTACAGCACAACACAGAACATCAACGTGAATGTCACGTTCGCAAACCCATCTAAAAGTCATATAGAAATTAGACGAGTTGTACCGCTCTAATGACATTCATGGTCGCAGATAGTAATATATGTACTGAAAACTACGACATTAGAATTCCACACGCAATTAGCAAACCAAACCAATTTCCAAAACCATGAAAAAACAGTGAGCTAAAGTTCCAAAAACCGGCCGTTTTAAGCCAATTCGGAAGTCCGAATCAAAATGAAACGCCCCCGAACCTTCACGGGGAGTTAGAGCATGAAATTAACTTAAAGTCAAGGGGCCTAGTAGGGGTACCCTACCCCTAAGGTCACCACTAGGTGGACAGGGGGTGAGGCAGACCCGAAACTTCCCAAGGTGGGGCAGTTTCGGGTCCCCGCCGCTATGACCACCTTGTGGTGGTCTTGGGGTGTGGACCCAGCCATTCAGTCCCCCATGGGGCTTTCCTGGGGTGCCCATGTGCCACCCCATAGATTCTCAATTCCAACCATGAGCCCGCGGGGTGAGCAAACTTCTCAAACTTTCAGTTTTTGGAACTGTTTTTGTCGGCAGTTTTTGCACGACAAAAACAGCGGATTTCTAATGTCGCAATGAGTTAACTAAGGCTTATGGAGTGGATCTGATACCATTTTGGGTTATGCAAGCACCCCAGCTATCAATCCGTGGCCAAATACGGAACAAAAAAATTTCTAAATCGGCGCTAACGGAACTCTAGTCTACGGATCGACCATAAGCCCTAGATAAAAATAACATGCATAGGGTTAAAGTGATTATACCGAATTGATCAGTGTCCTTCGGTCTTCAACCACATTCCCAAGCTCATAGAGCCCTCCATGATCAAGCTTGATCTCCGGTCTCCCTCTATCGAAGATGATCCACCCGAGGATTTATGAAACGAGCTCCTATTTCATAACCGAAGTAACTAGGGTATCTAGTTTTCTAAAATAGATAGCCAAGATGATGTAGAGTATAATGAAGGATTAATTTGTCAACACCCTAAGTTTCTCAACACATGAGAGGGTTAGGATGGAGGAAGAAGAAGAAGCCACGAGAGATGAGAGTGTGAAGCTAAGAAAAATAAAGTGAGAAAAATGGCTGAGTCTTGTGAGTTATTTGTGTTGTGAGCATATATGAAGCATGCTAGCAACTAAAGAAATCAACTCAAGAATAAATATCTCATGCTCTCACCATAAATATCTCACAATACAAACAAAACCTTAAGCATGCCACCATGAGTCACTACATGACCCACCATCATGAGTCATCAAGTGAGCATGCTTGAAGTTAATGCCAAAACAAAAGATCACTCTCTCCACCTCAATAAACATTTAAACCTAAATGTTTAATACAAAAGAGAAATGGCATCTTCAAAAAGTAATATTGTAAAGAATTACAAGAATACTCATCATCCTTATATACATACCCGCATCCGTATTCCGACAGAATATGAATACAATGAGACGAAAATAATCCAACAATATAATACTAGGATCCGGCTTAAACCAAAGCCCACTAGTATTATCCATCCGAATCATGATACTGTTAGTTATATGCATGCCCTAAAGTCCATTATTGTACACACGATGTATAATGTAGTGGATGCTTGGACATATATAGGGAGGACTTTCTTGCTTGATCTGATAGTATGCTATCTGGTTGCTCTTTATCTTAACATGTACACTAATTATCTCTATATTACATGTTGATAAAGACCTTATGATGAGTACTTGACTACCAGGATTATGATGCAGATCATATTAGTGGTGACAGAGTAGTCGCTAAATACATCCTTCAAATGTTCCTAGTCGTAGGTGTATCGAAACAGGGCATCGATATACCAGAATAGACTAGCGTGTAGCTTCTCGATCCATGTAGATGGGCGATGGATGATCCCATATCCATTGGTGTTTAACATCAGATATGGTATACGGGTGCTCAGTGGAGACTGGGTATACTTATCGGACTCGCCGAGAACTCCTAGATGGTATTATACCTATCGTCAGATAGCAGTTCTATGGTGACACTGATACAGGTTAGTCTGTAGACCCGAGATCGTCATAGAATCTTGTGTGATTCCCACTGTGCTTTGATTTCCACCTTACCACGTTCAATAGAACATGCAAAATGGTGGCTTTTGGGTACAGTCCCGAATGACATGGAAGCAATGAGCGATAGGAGGGGTTTCGTCTCTCCCGGTATTGGGAGTTGATGTTGCGCTGTGCTCGATTGGCTATAACAGAAAGTCCCTGTCCAGGGTTGCTTCAGAGATATACTGGTAAGTGTTATCAGTAGTTTCTCTACCTGTTATGATCCTCACATCGGCATGACTTATCGAGTTACTGGGGTCTGACGTTTACCGCCCCTAGACGAGATATGCGACATATCAGACGAAAAGACCGGACTGTACGGTAGTGTTACTGATTAGATTCGCAGGAGTATGAGTAGGCATGCTTGTGGATCTTCTGATCGCTCATTACCCGAGCGGCCGTTAAATTTAGCAGACCACTTGTGTCTTGTGGGTGTTTGATATGATCATCACCTACTGCCGGCGTATTGACGATTCTTTTTGGCCCTACACAGAGGTTTCCTGGCTCAAGCGAAACGGAGTAGGAGCACATATGTGATATGTGCGGGACCGAGATTAATACTATATGAGATACCGTATTCTATTCTCACGATATGTGACATCGGTTGATTATATGTGATATAGCCGGGTTATCGGATCAAGTGTTGATTCGATAAGTTGTTACATTTGATATTAGTCGGTTATATATGATATAGACGGATTATTAAATCAAATGCTGATTTAATAATTTAATGTATAATTATATATTTGATATATTAATTTGCATTAACTAGTATTGGCTCACTTATGATTTATTTTCTCACTTGATTTTGTGTACATAATATATATGTGATATATATTTGTGTACATGATTTGTGTCATGCTTGATGATACATTCAACAAGGGGTGTGTGTGACTTACACCATGCTATGCATAAATTAGGGTTTATTAATTGATAAGTAATTTAAAATAGCTGCATATTTTTCATGGCTAGAAGCTTAGAGAAGCTTGGATAACCATTGACTAATTCAACTAGTTTAGTTTTGCTTAAGATATTTTATAAACCCAACCATTATATTTAGCCATGGTTAACTCTGTACAAGGGTTAGTGTATGTCATATACTTACCATGGTTTATTTTTTCACCTCATTAGTTCACTCACACTTGATCACTTCATCTTCTTCTTCACGAGAAAAAAGCTTGCTAGCTTTTTCTTAAGTAAGAAAATATTGTGAGAAAAATAAAATTAAAATAAGAAAAATTCCTACTTCATCATCCTCTACTACTTTCTATTTAGTATAGGGTGTTCGCTTCACTAATCCACAATTAGTGAAGGGGTACCTTGGGTTAGTGTCTCCTTGACGTAGATCATCTCCGGCCTCGAAGACTTCGATGCAAGCTTGTTCATTTCTTCATGGGAGTCTCTCTAGAGTCTGGGAGTTCATGATCGCAGTGAAGGGACTACTACACGGAGCTATTAAAGTGAAGGAACGGTCTACAAAAGTTGTATTCCTTGTTCACTTCTTATGCAAAGTTGTTTGTATTTCATTTCGTCACATTTTCTAGTATACGATTCTATGTTAGGGTTAGCTAGAATGGATAAAATTATAATATGGCATAAAAGATGCCTCCCGAAAGCTTGCTGCCGTATTAGAAAACCCTTCAGTGGTATCAGAGCCATGCTAGACAGATTTTGTTAGATTACGAAACCGAAATGACTCCGATACTTGAAACCCTAAACCTGCTCTCTGTCGATTTTTTAAAGTGTTGTAAAATTTTTTTAAACAACTGCAGAATGTTATATGTGATATAATATGAACACAGAACAAATTCGAGGACTATTGGTTAGTTTTTGGCCGAGCACCCCATGCAAAAAAACCGAGCAGGCCGGGTGAACAGTAATTTCTGGGCTTCGAATTTTTTCTGTGCTCCATTCTCTGGGTTTTGGTGTTTCAGGTGTTGTTTGTTTTTGCTAAATTTGCATGTGATGTTATCTTTATGAAAAACCAATTCGGAGTGTTTTGTATTCGTATTTTTATCATTTTATCGGGTTATTCAGATGTTGTCTCGACGAAGTTAAAAAGTTCGATCGAATATCAAAAACCCATTTTTCCAAGTTTAACGTACTCGGAAAAACATGCAAGTAATTCTGTGAACCCTCTAGAAAAATGAAACCCTAATTCGATATAATGACCATGTAACAGCTTTGAATCTTAGGATTTGTGGCAGTTCTGCGGTGCCATTAATGAGGTTTGGGTCTGCCCTTCTACGGCTGGTGCATAGCTACTGTGGCATGTTCTGGGTATTATTGAACTGTGCTCAAGTGTTGAGCTGTCGGGGAATTGTGCGACTTTGATGAATCGATCAAAAAGTTTAACGTTGCTCGGATATAATGTGATGGGATACAATACTTGGAATCTAGAAGAAAACTAATTTGAATTTTGTAAATCTAGCAATTTAGTCTCATTTGATCGATTGCCACGGGATTTTGATGTGATCAAAAGTCCGTCGCAATCACGTAGCATACGCGGATACTCGCCAGGTAATCTTATTAGATAGCCATGCCCCATAGGCCCGACCAAAAGACTGTAGGAGAACCCTGTTGCCAAAAGCATCCGTCCGGGTGCTCGCGGCCGCGGTGTTCCGCCTTACTGCACTTTGTCGATGGCATCCAGGGGTGCGGCCGTCTACTAAAGTTTTCAACGAGCATTCGATCAGGATGTCGGAAATCTTGTTGAATTGCCCGACTTGATATTGAAAAGTGTTTTCGAGATCGAGACTGAAATGCGGGGTTTATAATTGTTAGGCATGTGATGTCTACAGAATTCATTTGGTTAGGCATGAAATCAGAAATATGAGATAATTCGGGTTTATGATGTCTAAGGTGGTTGCGGATTCTAATTGTTGTAGTTTTCACTTTCTTTTCTACGACCGTAAGTGTAATATGTTGTGTATCGCCGGTTTCGTTGCTGTACGTCAACGACAACTGGGATACGCATATTTACTTACGTTGATGACATATGATGTTATGTGTTGCTGGGATATGTTATATTGGATCGTCGTGTTTGAATAGCCGGGTTTTTTTATGTGAGATAAGAGTTTTTCATTTTCATTCATGTAAAAACTTGTATGTAATATTCTTTTATTGGGGCACTTCCGGGTTGAGAAAGATGTCACCGTTGATGTATATTATTTACTTTTCCGCATTAGGATAGACCCAAAATGGGGAGCATAAGTAACCAGGTTCTAGGGTCCACTTGGAGACTATCTCAAGGAGTTGAGACCGGGTCTCCTAACTCTAGAATTGGTAGGGTTGCTTGACGCTATCGTAGGGGTCTAAGGATGTGGGATTGGCTATTAATCACATCGTGGAATCCGTATTTTATACTGGCTTAATTTAAAACCCGGAAATCCTAGTATATCCAATATTTTATATGTTGATTTCTGCTATGATATTCTATGATCTGATCACTTTATATGATGAGATAGATACTGTATATAGTATATGTGATATATTATATAAACGTTGCTTATGTTTTACACCCACGCTAGCCTTGCCCAGCTCTACCGTTAGTTACATAACCTAATAGTTCATGATGGGACATCAAGGTGAATACGGATGGCATAAGCGTACGTTGTATTTATCTGAGATGCTTAGGTAACTTAAATGATGGGACATTCATTAATGAGATTAATGAAAGAAAATAAACCTAAAGATGTTGTGGAATCGAATTTTCAAAAACAGGTAACTCTAGTTTTTGCTTTGCATAGCGGTATTCCTTGTAGAATATCCAGCACCTTATTCGATAAGGAAAGAGCCGAGATCCATTCACCGGGGGTGACCTCTTTAGCAATAACCGGCAGATGCTACAACCCTCAGTTTTATCTTTTGATTGCTTCTATAGTTTTTGCTTTGCATAGTGGTATTTATGAAATATCTTGCACCTCATTCGATGAGGAAAGAGCCGAGATCTCTTCACCGGGAGTGACCTCTTTAGCAAAACTAGCAAAAGCCTAAAAAACACTCCATTTAAATCATTTGATTCTACAACGATATCAAGTTCATTACGCAAAAGATTTTTGAAAAACCTGACATAGCCCTCCATCATTTTAGATAATTCCTACTTAGTATTCATGCTACGTTTGTTTACCTCCGCAAAGGCGCAGTGTGCGGTAGCTGACTAGTATTTATCTTCTGCATATGATGAGATTGTTTTAGGGTATTCGTGCGACCTTGTTGACCTCCGTCATGGGTCGTGCGGGTGGGTTTAATTCAATCAGGAAATGACGGGTTGAACTTGACTACCAGCATATGGTTTGTTGACCTCCGTCAAGGTCATAGGACGCTAGGGGCAAAATATTATCGGGAATTTCAAGTGTTGAAATTTGCAATGAGATTGCATACCTTCTATGAGATAGTTGGATCTCGATACCAACTGCGACTAAGAGTTACTCCTGGGAGAGTTTTACACATTACAATTAGCCGATCAACTAGGTGTCTAGAATAGTGTTAACGGGGTTACGCCCCTGAAAAAACGAGGTTTATTTTAATTAGGTCCGTGCGAAAGCACGGGGAACCTTCCTCAATGTACCGACATTGGACTGGCTGAAAAATTGGCGAACTTGTAGGGTGCAATTAGTCCCGGCTAGTCTTACCCTTTAGGGTTTGAAGGAAGATTTGATTAAAACAGTGGGAGCCATCCGGATTAGATAAATTTATAATCAATCTAATCTTGCAAGAGCATACGCTGAGTGTTTTCTTCTCTCTCTCTTCAGATAGAAACCGTGTTACGCTTTAATCAAGATAATAATATGGATTTATTGACCGAACCCGCTTGTTATACTGAGATGGAAAACGTTGGTCCCGCTCCAACTTATAATTGTTATAAGACCGAGCAGAAAATGAGGGAATACCAGGATTCTCGTACCGCCCAAGCGAACAAAGTGCATGTTGATACATCTTCTTTGGGTGTGTTCATTGCAGAGAACTGTTCTCAGTATTCTCTACATCCTAGGTATGAGATACTAGATCAGGATCCCACATATGTAAGAGTTACATGGGCTACAAAAAGGTAGAGAACTGAGAATGAGTGATATATCTCTAAGTGTAAGAGAATGGTGCAATTATTGCAGCCAAGTTTGTTGGCAGTTATCAGCCTGTATTACCAAATACATTGATTCTGAATGAATGTTATTAGATACCGAACCTGATATACAATATCATATCAGTCTCTTTATTTAGTAAAGAAGGATATAATTTTGTATTGTTGGATAATGTTTTGAACATTTCCTATATCAAGAGTTGATCGGTTCAGGAATGTTATCTAATGGTATATATGTTCTAAATCAAACTACTGTTCTTAACGTACAGAACACACACAAGAGGAAGAGTTCAGAAATGAAGGAATCCTTCTTGAGACATTGTAGACTAGGTCATATCAATGTGACCCGACTATCCAAGTTACATTAAGATGCATATTTAAATCAGTTTGAATTTTCATCTTGTGAAATTTGCCAGTCATGTCTTAAAGATAAGATGACCATAGCTCCGTTTATTGGAAACAGAGAAATTGTTAGAAGAACTCTTGGGATTGATACATGATGATGTATGTAGGTCCCTTGTCTATACATGCCAGGACTGGTTCTTTGTACTTCATTACATTCACTGATGATCCATCAAGATTCGGACAAGTGTTCCTGATGAAACACAAGTCTGAAACTTTTGAGAAACTCAATGAATATAAGTGCGAAGTAGAGAACGAAACGGGTATAAGTATTATGTTCTTTGATGAGATCAGGGAGGTGACTACTTGAGCACGGAATTCCTGGACTATTCTAAAAGAGAATGAGATTCTCTTTCAGCATTACTCCTCCGTATACACCACAACACATCGGTGTATTGGGGCGGAGCAATCACACCCTGTGAGATATGGTGTACTCTATGATGAGTGCTACCGAGTTGCCAATTTCTTTTTGGGGGTTATGCACTTGAAAGCTTCAAACCTATTGAATTGGGTTCCAACCAAATCAGGTGTTTACCACCCCATATGTGATATGGTATAGGAAGAGTCCATATCTTAAGCAAGTAAGGTTTGGGGTTGTCCGGCCTATGCCAAAAGAAAAATCCGGACAAGCTCGAGGCAAGGTCAGTTCTGTGGAAGTTTGTTGGATATCCCAAGCATTCGTAAGGGAATATCTTCTAACTCACCGAGGAACAAAAAGTGTTTTATTTCTCGGCATGCCACTTTTCTAGAAAATGAATTTATTTTGGAAAGAAATTTATGGTCATGAGGTAGAACTGGAAAGAGTTCCAGCTATACAAACTACAGCTGATGGTTTGGTAGATACGGGGGATTCAACAGCTTCCAAGGAACCTCATGTAAGTCCACGTTGTTTATCCCGGTTCTTACGGGGAGGCGGAAACGACGAAAAACAATGATTTGGCGCAAGGCAACATAGACTTAAAGCACGGATCTTTGCTAAACTAGAAACTAGTAAACTACTAGAGGCTGTAACTACTATGCTGTAGAAAGTATACCTCACGAAACCGGTCCTTCGGGTCTTCATTCCGCTTTCCTGCTCGTCCATCCAAGCTCCAAGTGTCAATCCGGACCTTGGGCACCTCCGCGGCTTTCTTGAGTCGAAGACGATCCACCCGAGAGATGTACACCGAGCTCCACCTCGAGCCGAGGCAACTAGGCCAAAGAGATTGCTAGTCGAGAAGCTCTAGGATGTGTAGAGGAGATGTATGGATGTGTTTGTCAAGTGGAATTCTTTTAATCTCAACACATGAGATCAAAGGAAGAATCAAGAGGAGGAAGAAGGAGGAGCAACCATGGAAATGTTTCTCATTTCTTTTCTATGAGAGAGAATGAGAATGAACAAATGAAAAGCTTAACCAAGAGAAAACACAACCATGGTTGCAATAATACTCATTTTCATCATTACTAATCCTATCATGATAAAGTTGATGGCACTAATGACTTGACCTTTTTCATAACAAAAAGGTAAAAGAAAACCAAAGAATACTTTAGACCTTTCAAGAAGATCCTAGTCAACTTTGGTCAAACGGTCAACAAAGTCAAGATGGTCAAATGGTCAATGTAATTAGCCATAACATAATTATCAATAAAAGGATTAGTATACAATGTCCCCGGCTCATAATGGTTTTGACCGAACCAACTGTCAAAACCCTAATGAGTCACCTCCTCCTTCTCCACTCCGCAAATCTGTGCATACACACCCGCATCCGCATTCCGTAGAATGCGAATGCACAGAAGACAAAACAAATCCATCTGTGCAATACTAGAATCCGGCTTAAACCAAAACCCACTAGTATTGCCTGCCCGAACAACATACGGACATAAGTGTACACAAGTGATCGCAACCCTGCCGTAAAACCATACGGCCTCTACACGTTTCGCTCAGTGCAGGGAAACTCTCTGTGTGGGACTCTAAAGACTCGACACTATGCTGGCAGTGGGTTTAACCACAGACCGCAAGCGGCACTAGCTGTGTGTAACGGTCCCCAGGTAGATGTCGACAAGAAGGCCGATGAGATAAACCCATCCGAACTCCTACTGAGCCTATATGTGACAATCTCCGTACAGTCCGGTCTGTTCGTCTGATACATCGCATGGCGGGCCTAGGGGGCGGTAAACGTCAGTCCCCTAATAGCGGTACAAGTCGTGTCGGAGTGAAGCCCAGAACACCCTGAGATAACACTGGAAACCTACCAGTATATCTCGCTTGCCCTGGACAGGGCCTACTCATGTAATGACTCTCCTAGACACAGCGCGATGTCAACCCCCAATACCGGGAGAGACGAATCCTGTCTAACCATCACTGCCTCCAAGTGCTTCGGGACTGCACCCAACTACTACCTGTTTGCATGACTCCTTTGAGCCGTGGTAGGGTAGTAATCTAAGTACAGTGGGAACACACTCGAGGCGAAGTGACAGTGTCAAGTCGAAGGACTAAGCTGTACTCATGTCACCTGGGAACTGATAACTGACGATAGGTATAATACCAACCAACAGTTCCCGACGAGTCCTGTCCAGTGTAGTCGTAACCTAACGAGCACCCGCATACTATCTCAAGTACGACGTACTGATGGCTGTAGGACAGACAGTCTCCCCCGCTGGGATGAGAAGCGCATACGCTAGTCTACTCCGGAGTATCGATGCCCTGTCTCGATAGTCCTACGACTAGGGACATGTATAAGGATGTGCTTATGGATTACCCAGCCCCCACGAGTGTGAGCGCCATCACAATGCTGGTAATCAAGCAAAGATCCTAAGGGCTCTACTAACATGTATAAGCGATATGCTAAAATAAACACATGCACATATTAAAGTAGAGACAAACCAAGTAGCATACTACCATTTTGAGCAAGATTGTCTATACAACTGTGAATATCCCAAGCTTTCATTAAGTAATATACAATCTAGTATGATACAGTAATGGCCTCTAGGGCATATACACTAACAATCTCCCACTTGCACTAAGGCCATGTACTGGCGTATCGAAGACCTATCATCTCGATCAGCCGCTCGAACTGAGTCTGGGGTAGGGCCTTCGTGAGTGGATCTGCAGTGTTGTTCTCCGTATTTACTCTCTTCACCTCGATCTCCCTGATCAGGTGGTACCGCCTCAAAATATGCCTGGACTTCTGATGGGACCTGGGTTCCTTCGCTAAAGCTATAGCGCCGTTGTTGTCGCAATACAGCGGTATTTGATCAACAATGGTAGGAACCACGTGAAGCTCCGTGAGGAACTTCTTCATCCAGACAGCTTCCTTTGCGGCATCGCAAGCAGGTATGTACTCCGCTTCCATAGTTGGGTCTGCAACGGTCTCCTGCTTGGAACTCTTCCAGCAAACTGCCCCTCCATTGAGGGTAAAGACATAACCCGACATGGACTTGGAGACATCCTTGTCACTCTGGAAGCTGGAGTCAGCAAAGACCTCGAGCTGGAGGTCTTTTCCGCCATACACCAAGAACATCTCTTTAGTCCTTCTCAGGTACTTGAGAATGTTCTTTACCGCTATCCAGTGTTTCTCCCCTGGGTTCGACTGATACCGGCTTACAACGCTCAATGCGTATGCTACATCTGGTCCGGTACATAACATCACATACATTATAGAGCCTACCGCAGAAGTGTATGGTATAATAGACATGCGATCCCTTTCCAAATCAGTCTTGGGAGACATCTCTTTAGAGAGGGTGATCCCGTGACAAGCCGGTGAATTACCGCGCTTAGAATCTTCCATACTGAACCTTTTCAGTATGGTGTCGATGTACCTTGACTATGAAAGTCCCAACATCCTTTTAGATCTATCACGATAGATCTGGATCCCCAGAATGTAGTTGGCATCACCCAGGTCCTTCATGGAGAACCTCTGCAACAAGAATCCTTTGACTGACTATAGCATAGGAATATCATTTCCTATTAGGAGAATGTCATCCACGTACAAGACGAGGAATACTACAGTTCTCCCTACAATCTTACTGTAAATGCATGGTTCGTCTGGGTTTTTGATAAAGTCAAATTCTTTGACAGTATCATCAAAGCAGATGTTCCAACTCCGCGATGCCTGCTTCAGTCCATAGATGGACTTGAGCAACTTGCACACTTTACCGCTGCTCCCACTCTGAATGAATCCCTCCTGCTGATCCAAATAGACGCACTCTTCCAAATTTCAATTTAGGAAAGCCGTCTTTACGTCCATCTGCCAGATTTCATAATCGTGGAAGGAAGCAATGGCAAGAAGGATCCGAATGGATTTTAGCATAGCTACTGGAGAAAAGGTCTCTTCATAGTCCAAACCAGGTCTTTGACGAAAACCCTTTGCAACAAGTCTAGCTTTATAGGTCTCAACCTGCCCATCTACACCAATCTTCTTTCTGAAGATCCATTTGCAGCCTACGGGTTTTACCTCTTCTGGAGCAAAGTCCAAAGTCCAAACTTTGTTGGTGTACATGGACTCTATCTCGGCCCGCATTGCATCCAGCCATTTTACCGAGTCGCCGCTCTGAATGGCTTGCTGGAAGCTAGTAGGCTCACCATAATCCAAGGTGCAATCCTCTATATCCCCGTCTATGAGAAAACCGTATTATCTCTCGGGCGGATGAGACTGCCTACTACTCCTGCGGAGTGGAGCTGGGATGTCCGGTTCTCTTGAAACTTCTGGTTCTTCCAAGCTTTCAGTAATAGTTTGTGGTTCTAGAATTTCTTCCAGTTCTACTACGCTCCTACTTGCTTCTTTTTCTAAAAACTGATGTTCCAGAAAGTGGGCATGACGAGAAACAAAAACCTTTTGTTCCTCTACGTAATAGAAAAAATACCCCCTGGAGTTCTTTGGGTATCCCACAAACTTACACAGTACTGAGCGTGCCTCGAGCTTGTCCGCATGCTGCTTTTTTACAAAAGATGGACATCCTCATATCTTCAGGTACTTAAGACAGGGTTTCTTCCCACACCACATCTGATATGGTGTGGTAGGCACAGTCTTGGAGGGAACCTTGTTCAAGAGATATGCAGCTGATTCTAGTGCATAACCCCAGAAGGATCGCGGTAACTCAGCCTTACTCATCATGGAATGAACCATAACCAATAGGGTTCGATTCCTTCTTTCCGATACACCGTTGTGTTGTGGTGTGTTTGGAGGAGTAAGCTGAGAGAGAATTCCATTCTCTTTTAAGAAGCCCAGAAACTCGGCGCTCAAGTATTCACCACCTCGATCAGATCTCAGTGTCTTGATACTTTTGCTTGTTTGTTTTTCAACTTCATTCTTGAATTCTTGAAATTTCTCAAAGGCCTCGGATTTGTGCTTCATTAAGAAGACATATCCATACCTAGAGAAATCGTCTGTGAAAGTAATGAAGTATGAATAACCACTTCGCGCATGTGTAGACAATGGAACACACACATTACTGTGTATGAGTCCTAAGAGTTCGCTCGCTCTTTCTCCGTGTCCAGTGAACAGAGTCTTTGTCATCTTTCCCATGAGACAAGATTCACAAGTGGCATAAGACTGGTACTCGAACGGATCCAAGTATCCTTCTTTATGTAACTTTGTCAACCGTGTCTCATTAATGTGACCCAGTCTACAATTCCATAAGAAATCCTGATTTAATTCTGGAGACTTTCTTTTATGTGTGTTCTGGACACTGAAGACCTGAGCTTGATTCAGAACGTATATACCGTATTTTAATGTACCTGACCCAATCAGTACTTGATTTAGGTGGATGTTTCCTACATCGCTTACAAAAGTAAAATCATATCCTTCCTTAGAAAGTAAGGATACAGATATGATGTTACAAGTCGCACCTGGTACATAAAAACAGTCACGCAGAATCAATATCTGCCCAGTTGTCAGTCCTAGATGATATTCCCCTACGGATACAGCATACATGCTCATTCCGTTAGCAACCCTGAGAGTCATATCACCTTTCCTGATAACCCTACGGTTTCTCAGAGCCTGTAACGAATTACAGATATAAGATCCTGATCCGGTATCCAATACCCAGGAAGTAGGGTTAACTGACATACGGTTCTCTATTACAAACACACCCGAAGCCGAAGCCACAACATGCTTCGAATTCTGGCTACTAGCTTTGCAAGCCCTGCAATCCTTCTGCCCATGTTCATTCCCGTAACAATAGGAACATCCCTCATTTACTGCATCCATTCCCGAAACTTCTGCCTTTCCCTTTCTTTCTACTTCCCTGGTTTCCTTCAGGGTAGTAGGTAGAGACTGTTGAACTAAGTCAGCATCTGACCCGTTCTTCAACGTGGTCTTCAGGTCCGAGAGCTCAAAAGAGCTGGTCTCTATAAGGACGTTGCCCCCTACAGATGACCCGATAGCCAACCTCGCTGGAAGTAATTCGTTCGAGGTTTCATATCTTGCGATACGAGATTGCTCACCATATAAAACTTTGTTATGGAGGAAGATAGAAGCTGAGTCCATCTTCTCATGCTGCCTCTGGTATATACCATCAACTGAGGCTAACACGAGGCACTTGGCTTTGGCACTGTCTTCTTCCGATGTCCTACGGATATCAATATCCATGACAGGGGAAACTGGACCTGAGACGGCAGGGGTTGGATCATTCAAGAGGTGTCCCAGCTTGTCATGGGCAATGGACATCTGGACAGACCTTTGCCAGTCATAACAGTCAGATTCAGTCGTTTTATTATCTAGATGTAACCTAGGTGCGGTCACTGGGTCGCTGCAATTAAGAGAGAGAGAAGAAAACACTCAGCATGATGCTCTTGCAAGTTTAGATTGGTTTTTAATTTATCTAAACAGGATGGCTCCCACTGTCTCTCGAATCCCTCGTCAAACCATAAAGGAAGAATTAGTCAGGATCAATCTCACCGTACAATACTTGCTTAACCGTTCAGCCAGGACAGTGTTGGTACTTCGAGGGAGTTTTTCCAACGCTTTCGCGAAGTTCCTTAATTAAGTAACCTCTTTTCCCTGTGGGCGTAACCCCGCTAACACCATTCTAAACACCTACTTGGTTTATAGCATTGATCGTTAAGTGAGAAAGTTCCCGAGGAGTAGCATATACTCACAGTAGGATCGGGATCCAAATATCATCGCGTGACAAAACTGAAGGAATCCTTTTAGAATCATCACACTCCAAATGGTATGCAGCGCTAGCAAGTTTCAGTACTTTTGAAACTCCCGATATGGATTTTTGCCCCATGCTCTTATGACCTTGACGAAGGCCAACATATCATAAGTCACATGTCAAGTTCTACCCGTCATTATCCAGGTTAATTTAAACCCACCCGTACATACCCTTGACGAAGGCCAAAATAGTAGTACGACTGTCCCAAACCAACGCATCTATCTATGCTACAGATAAATATTCAGTAGCTACCAATCACTATGCATTGGCGAAGGTCAAAATACATAGCTTGAATACTAATGAATATTTAACCGAAATGACAGAGGGCTACGAATGGTTTTGGCGAAACCGTGAACGTAGTGAACTTGATATAATCGATGGAACGAGATAGCTTTTAAAAGGAGTGGTTCAAGCTCCGCGTTTAAAATGCTGGTTTTTGAAAAGAACCGAGTGGTTTTCAAAGTGTTCCAACGACTTTTACTTGGTTTATTTTTCTTGCATTGGTTCTTTTAATACGTCCCATCATTTAATCCTACCATTGCAGAAAACAACCAAAATATGGCGTACGCTTATGCCATCCGCATTCGCCACGGGGTCCCGTCATCACCCGTAAGGTTACTTAACTGACGACAGAGCGGGGGCTGGAGTAGCGCGGATGCAAAACATAAGCAACACCTAAACATTTATTATATATAGATATATAGCAATGATAGCCATTACAGATCACAGATGAACACTTTGGATATACTAGGAATTCGCATTCCGTACGAGCCTGTAACGAAAAGCGGATTCACGGTCGCGATGAATAGCCAATACCCCACCCTAGACCCCTACGGGTGCGGCAAACTACCCGCCAAGTACCCGAAGCGAAGTAACCTCCCTCAACACCGTGAGTAGGCCACTCGGCACTTCGAGATACCCAGTAGTTTGTGCACCCTTCCTTGGGTCTATCCTAGGAGCAAAAACAGTAAAAAGAAATTATACAATGACGGCTACAACCCCGACCCGGTTGTGCGGCCATACAAATAATATTACATCAATTTACAAATTTTACAATGAATGAAAGAAAAAGAAACTCTCATCTTACATCTACCCCGGCTATTCATCCGCGACAACCACTGAGTTCATATCCACAAACCATCAACATTACATATCACAGATATGTATAATCCCCACTAATCGACTTATAGCGATTAGTAGACGTTCAATACATATATCACATCACAGATAATATCCATTAGCCAAAGTGTACGGAATACAAATCAAAATACGGATTTTTAACCACCCCAAAAGTCAATTTGCTCTCTGGAAAATCTGGGTGGAAAAAACATGCATTAAAAATCCCAAAACAGCCAAACTAAAACACTGCACAAAACCCGATCCAGTGCCGAGTCAAAACCGCGGCGGAACCGCGGCAATGAGCATGTCATTGCCGCGGAACCGCAGTCGTTTGATCGATTCACTGGATCGTTTTTCTGCAGTGTTTTCACAAAACCCTGAGACGATTTTTCATATATTTTAAAATACTTTTTGAGCAGTATGAAAATCGACAGAAACTTGAGGTTTTGCGGACGTGTTTTGCGACTTTTTTCCGATCGATGTTCTAAACACTTTGCTAACTTACTAGTTTATGTTTAGCTAGGCTCTGATACCACTGTAAGTCCACGTTGCTCATCCCGGTTCTTACGGGGAGGCGGAAACGACGAAAAACAATGATTTGGCGAAAGGCAACATGGACTTAAAGCACGGATCTTAGCTAAACTAGAAACTAGTAAACTACTAGAGGCTGTAACTACTATGCTGTAGAAAGTATACCTCATGAAACCGGTCCTTCGGGTCATCATTCCGCTCTCCCGCTCTTCCATCCAAGCTCCAAGTGTCGATCCGGACCTTGGGCACCTCCGCGGCCTTCTTGAGTCGAAGACGATCCACCCGAGAGATGTACACCGAGCTCCACCTCGAGCCGAGGCAACTAGGGCAAAGAGATTGCTAGTCGAGAAGCCCTAGGATGTGTATAGGAGATGTATGGATGTGTTTGTCAAGTGGAATCCTTTTTCTCTCAACACATGAGATCAAAGGAAGAATCAAGAGGAGGAAGAAGAAGGAGCAACCATGGAAATGTTTCTCATTTCTTTTCTATGAGAGAGAATGCGAATGAACAAATGAAAACCTTAACCAAGAGAAAACACAACCATGGTTGCAATAATACTCATTTTCATCATTACTAATCCTATCATGATAAAGTTGATGGCACTAATGACATGACCATTTTCATAACAAAAAGGAAAAAGAAAACCAAAGAATACTTTAGACCTTTCAAGAAGATCCTAGTCAACTTTGGTCAAACGGTCAACAAAGTCAAGATGGTCAAATGGTCAATGTAATTAGCCATAACCTAATTATAAATAAAAGGATTAGTATATAATGTCCCCGGCTCATAATGGTTTTGACCGAACCAACTATCAAAACCCTAATGAGGCACCTCCTCATTCTCCACTCCGCAAATCTATGCATACACACCCGCATCCGCATTCCGTAGAATGCGAATGCA
The DNA here is from genome assembly GCA_030015575.1 of Agapanthus africanus. Classification (NCBI taxonomy): domain Eukaryota; kingdom Viridiplantae; phylum Streptophyta; class Magnoliopsida; order Asparagales; family Amaryllidaceae; genus Agapanthus; species Agapanthus africanus. The sequence continues at coordinate 250,126,305 of JASDDO010000022.1, read as the reverse complement.
CAAAAGATAAAACAAATCCATCTGTGCAATACTAGAATCCGGCTTAAACCAAAGCCTACTAGTATTGCCTGCCCGAACAACATACGCACACAAGTGTACGCAAGTGATCGCAGCCCTGCCGTAAAACCATACGGCCTCTACACGTTTCGCTCAGTGCAGGGAAACACTCTGTGTGGGACTCTAAAGACTCGACACTACGCTGGCAGTGGGTTTAACCACAGACCGCAAGCGGCACTAGCTGTGCGTAACGGTCCCCAGGTAGATGTCGACAAGAAGGCCGATGAGATAAACCCATCCGAACTCCTACTGAGCCTGTATGTGACAATCTCCGTACAGTCCGGTCTGTTCGTCTGATACATCGCATGGCGGGCCTAGGGGGCGGTAAACGTCAGTCCACTAATAGCGGTACAAGTCGTGTCGGAGTGAAGCACAGAACACCCTGAGATAACACTGGAAACCTACCAGTATATCTCGCTTGCCCTGGCCAGGGACTACTCGTGTAATGGCTCTCCTAGACACAGCGTGATGTCAACCCCCAATACCGGGAGAGACGAATCCTGTCTAACCGTCACTGCCTCCAAGTGCTTCGGGACTGCACCCAACTACTACCTGCTTGCACGACTCCTTTGAGCCGTGGTAGGGTAGTAATCTAAGTACAGTGGGAATACACTCGAGGCGAAGTGACAGTTTCAAGTCGGCGTACTAAGCTGTACTCATGTCACCTAGGAACTGATAACTGACAATAGGTATAATACCAACCAACAGTTCCCGACGAGTCCTGTCCAGTGTACTCGTAACCTAACGAGCACCCGCATACTATCTCAAGTACGACGTACTGACGGCTGTGGGACAGACCGTCTCCCCTGCTGGGATGAGAAGCGCATACGCTAGTCTACTCTGGAGTATCGATGTCCTGTCTCGATAGTCCTACGACTAGGGTCCTGTATAAGGATGTGCTTATGGATTACCCAGCCCCCACGAGTGTGAGCGCCATCACAACGCTGGTAATCAAGCAAATATCCTAAGGGCTCTACTAACATGTATAAGCGATATGCTAAAAGAAACACATGCACATATTAAAGTAGTGACAAACCAAGTAGCATACTACCATTTTGAGAAAGATTGTCTATACAACTGTGAATATCCTAAGCTTCCATTAAGTAATATACAATCTAGTATGATACAGTAATGGCCTTTAGGGCATATACACTAACACCTCAGCCTCTCCGCCGATCTGGTTGGGTTCTTCATCCGCCAGAGAGATACTTCGGTTTTTTCAATGACAGTGGGAGCGAGGATTGCATCATGAGATGATGACCCAACTAGTTTCGAGCAAGCCATCAAAAGTGGGGACTCTGTAAGAATGGCTGGATGCTTAGCGATCTGAGATGGAATCCATATACATCAACAAAGTATGTACTTTGTTTGCTTTATCTGAAGGGTTAAATCCCCATCAGGAGCAAGTATATCTTGAGAAGATTACTTGGTGTACATGAAAAAGTTGAGACTTTCAAAGCTAAGACTTGTTGCAAAAGGTTCTCATCATCGACCAGGTGTGGATAATGATGAAACTTTTTCTCCAGTGGCTATGCTTAAGTCCATCCGGATCCTACATGCCATTGCTACATACCATGACTACGATATTTGGCGGTTGGGTGTCATGACTGCTTTTCTAAATAGTGATTTAGAAGAGAGCGTCTATAAGTATACAGCCAAAGGGATTCGTAGACAGTGGGAGCAGCAGAAACATGTGCAAGTTGCTTTACGGGTTAAAGCAGGCATCGCGGAGATGAAACGTCTGTTTTTATGTGGTAGTCAAATTGTTTGACTTTATCAAAAAGGTAGATGAACCTTGTATATACAGAAGGCTAGTAAAGAGTAAGGTGGTCTTCCTCGTATTGTACGTCGATGACATACTCTTGATAGGAAGGAGTTCCTATGCTACACTCGGTCAATCTCCTCTTATCAAAAGGATTCTCCATAAGATCAAGGTGATACCTCCTAAATCCTAGGTTTTGGATCTATAAGATAGATTTAAGTGGGTGTTAGGATTCTCACTAGGAGTAGTGAGATTGTATCAATCGATCCCAGGGAGAATCACTGGATGGTTTCCAAGGTGGTAAGGACGACTGAATGTCAGTCACAGGCGTTTCCTTTACCATCAGTGGAGGGCCAGTATGTTGGAAGAGTTCCAAGCTAGATACAATGGCAAACTAGACGATAAAGGATGGATACATCGCTACCAAGGATGCTGCCAAAGAGGCAGTCTGGGTGTATATAAACTCATGAGATGAACTTCGTTCCTACCATTGTGTGACAATGGAGTTGTGGCTTAGGCCTAGGAACCCCCGTCCCAATAGTGATCCAGATATATTCTTAGGCAGTATCACCTGATCATGGAGATGGATGATCTCTAAGGAGATCGTGATTAGGAGAGTAAACAAAGAGGACAACACGGCGCATCCAATCACAAAGGCCTTTTCCCAATAGAGACTTTTATGGGATGGTTGAGTATGAGATACTACAACCACTGCAGATTGTTGGGTATTGGATACTACAATAGATGGCCCTAGTGCAAGTGGGAGATTGTTAGTTATATGTATGCCCTAGAGGCTATTACTGTACATACGATGTATAATGTAGTGGATACTTGGATATATATAGGGAGGACTTTCTTGCTCGATATGATAGTATACTATCTGGTTCCTCTTTATCTTAACATGTACACCGATTGTCTCTATATTACATGTTGATAAAGCCCTTAGGATGAGTACTTGACTACCAGGATTATGATGCAGATCATACTAGTGGGGACAGAGTAGTCGCTAAGTACATCCTTCAAATGTTCCTAGTCATAGGTGTATCGAGACAGGGCATCGATATACCAGAGTAGACTAGCGTATAGCTTCTCGATCCATGTAGATGGGCGATGAATGATCCCATATCCATTGTTGTTTGAAATCAGAGATGGTATACGGGTGCTCAGTGGAGACTGGGTACACAGAATGGAATCGCCGAGAACTCCTAGATCTTATTATACCTATCGTCAGATAGCAGTTCTCTGGTGACACTGGTACAGATCAGTCTCTGGCCAGGGCCGCTTTGGGTACAGTCCCGAATGACATGGAAGCAATGAGCGATAGGAGGGGTTTCGTCTCTCCCGGTATTGGGAGTTGATGTTGCGCTGTGCTCGATTGGCTATAACAGGAAGTCCATGGCCAGGGCTGCTTCAGAGATATACTGGTAAGTGTTATCAGTGGTTTCTCGACCCGTTATGATCCTCACATCGGCATGACTTATCGAGTTACTGAGGTCTGACGTTTACAACCCCTAAACGAGATATGCGACATATCAGACGAAGAGACCGGACTATACGGTATTGTTACCGATTGGATTCATTGGAGTATAAGCAGGCATGCTTGTTGATCTTCTAATCGCTCAATACCTGGGTGGCCGTTACGTTTATCAGACCACTTGCGGCTTGTGGGTGTTTGATATGATACCTAGTGCCGGCGTATTGACGAGTGTTTAGAGTCCTACACAGAGGTTTCCTAGATCAAGCGAAATGGAGTAGGAGCACATATATGATATGTGCGGGACCGAGATTAATACGATATGAAATACTGTATTTTATTCTCGCGATATGTGACATCGGTTGGTTATATGTGATATAGACGGGTTATCGGATCAAGTGTTGATTCGGTAACTTGTTACATTTGACATTAGTCGGTTATATGTGATATAGCCGGATTATTAAATCAAATGTTGATTTAATGATTTAATGTATAATTATATATTTGATATATTAATTTGCATTAAATAGTATTGGCTCACTTATGATTTCTTTTCTCACTTGATTTTGTGCACATAATATATATGTGATATATATTTATGTACATGATTTGTGTCATGCTTGATGATACTTGCAACAAGGGGGTGTGTGTGACTTACACCATGCTATGTATAAATTAGGGTTTATTAATTGATTAAGTAATTCAAAATGGTTGCATATTGGTCATGGCTAGAAGCTTGGATAACCATTGACTAAATCAACTAGTTTTGTTTTGCTTAAGATATTTTATAAACCCAACCATTATATTTAGCCATGATTAACTCTCTACAAGGATTAGTGTATGTCATACTCACCATGGTTTATTTTCTCACCTCATGAGTTCACTCACTCTTGATCACTTCATCTTCTTCTTCATGAGAAAAAAGCTTGCTAGCTTTTTCGTAAGTGAGAAAATATTGTGAGAAAAATAAAATTAAAATGAGGAAAATTCATACCTCATCATCCTTTACTACTTTCCATTTAGTATAGGGTGTTTGCTTCACTAATTCCATAATTAGTAAAGGGGTAGTTTGGGTTAGTGTATCATCGACGTAGATCATCTTCGACCTCGAAGACTTCGATGCAAGCTTATTCATTTCTTCATGGGAGCCGCTCTAGAGTCCGGGTGTTCAGGATCACATTGAAGGGACTACTACATGGAGCTATTGAAGTGAAGGACCGGTCTGCAAAGGTTGTATTCCTTGTTCACTTCTTATGCAAAGTTGTTTTCATTTCATTTCGTCACATTTTCTAGTATATGATTCTATGTTAGGGTTAGCTAGAACGGGTAAAATTATAATATAGCATGAAAGATGCCTCCCGAAACCTTGCTGCCGTGCTAGACAACCCTTCAGATATGTGCAAAAGTGCACGTATATGATCGAATCCTGCCGTAAAACCATATGGCCGCTACATCGTTTCGCCCGAAGCAGGGAAACCCTCTGTGTGGGACTCTAAAGACTCGTTAATAAGCTGGCAGTGGGTTTAACTACAAGCACGTCAGCGGCACTAGCTGTACGTAACGGCTACCCATTTATTGAACGAAAAGGAAGCTGACGAGCAAACTCATCCTGAAACCCCTACTGAGCCTTACAGTGACAATATTCGTACAGTCCGGTCTGTTAGTCTATAAGTATTGCATATCGATTCTAGGGGGTGGATAAAGTCAGACCCCTAATAACGCGACATCTAGTGTCGGTATGAATCCATCACCAACTGAGAAACTACCGATCCTGGATCAGTAATTCTCGACTATCTTGCCCAAGGATTTCTGGTGATGGCCGCCCGTGCACAACGCGATATCAACCCCTAATACCGGGAGAGACGAATCTCTTGATGATCCGCTCATTGCCTCCATGTGGCTCAGGACTGTATCCAACTAAAACCTATTTGCACGACTTCTTTGAGCCATGGTATGGTAGTAATCAAAGCACAGTGGAAACTCACACGATTCAAATGATGATCTCAGGTTGATAGACTATCATGTACACATGTCACCTGGGAACTGCTGTCGGACAAAAGGTATAATACCAACTTGCATGTTCCCGGCGAGTCCGTCCGGTGTACTCATAACAAATGAGCACATGTATACACCTTAGGTGAACAAACTGACACCAATGGCTTGAAAGACAGGCCACCGCCCCTCGTCGGGGTCTCAATCAGTATACACTAGTCTACTATGGAGTATCGATGCCCAGTCTCGAAACTCCCACGTCTAGGGACATTTAAGGATGTGCTTATAGACCACCAAGTTCTCACGTATATGAATGCCATCATACTGCAGGTAGTCAAGCAAGAATCTTATGGGCTCTATCAACATGTAATAGTGATCTGTAATGTCACCTAAAGCATGTACATGATGATAAAGAAAAACCAGATAGCATACTATCATCTCGAGTAAGACTGTTCTATCCGTATAGGTCCTCCTTCAATCATCGCAATCGAGTGCCTATAATTGGTAGAGATTCTGCGTGTTCAAGTTTAGTTAATTACCGCAATCAAAACGGTTTCGCTTATAGCTAGCCGGTTGAGTACGGGTCGTCCGCAGGGAGATGGGAATCTTTTTCTATGTGCTTTAACGAGTTAAGTCCAATTTTCCAGATTTGTTTGTGATTAACAAAGTGTTAAAATGATATGTAAAGAGAGCTTGTTAGGATTAGGATTAGGTTAGTTTGAGTTAGGAGTCGCTCACTTCTTCCGTTGCCACTCTTAATATCGGTGTTATGGTAATCGGCAACAACGGGGATTAGCACGTTTAGGAAGGAACTTGCGAGTATAAGCTAGGCTTTCCAACGCTTAAGTTCTTCCTTTTGGTGCTTGTCCGTCCGTTCTTGGCTCTTAGCCAGAACCTCCGGTTAATTCAACTACAACCGGTCTCACTACGGAATCACCGTTATCATGTAGGATAGGGTGCCGTAGGGAGCGGATTGTGGTTCAATTAACGGGAGTCGATTTAAGATGTTGGGCAAGGAAAGAGTGAGAGAGATTTCCTTCTCTCAAACTTCCCTTATCCTACCCTAACAAGTATGGAAATTACTCACCCATTACAAGAAGAACGAAAAATAAAACAAAGGAGGAAGATAGAAATAAAAAGATTAGAAGATAACAACTAGCTATTTGCGACCTCACCTTGGCAAGGATCAAGCGTAAGCATCAGGGTTGTTTAAGGATAAAGGAAAAGAGAAAAGAAAGAAACAACAATAAATAACAACAACTACTTATCAATTAAAGATTACAAGCAATTAACATAACAAGAGCAAGACAAGTATAATAATAAAAAGAACTTCTTTATTCATCATTCTTCACTCACAAAAGCTCACTACAAGTTTTTCAATGGAGAAGAGATGAGAAGAGGAAGAAGAACAACAAGTATTCTAAAACCTAAAATACAAGATTAAGCACACTTGGCTTCACAAGGTTCTGGGCTATTTATAGGCAGTGAACTGAAAATCCAGGGCAAAATTCTGCCTCAATATAAAAATACCAAAATACCCCTAAAAACACTCCCTCTGAGGAGCCAGTACGGCCGCGGATCCGCGGCCTAGACCCCCTATTGGCCGCGGATCCGCGGCCATCTAGAGGAGTTAGCCCCTCGTACTTTGTATGCTTCCCTGGTCTTTTATGTCCTTCAGTCTGGTATATGATTTTTCTGATAATCTTTCCATATTTCTTCCAGAATTTTAGTAGACCAAAAGGTGATTGGATGTGGTTCTTTTTGCCATGATTTTCTTGAGCTCCGTGTAGATTTCTTGGATCTTGTGTTGCCATTGAGCCTTGTGCATGAAAATGACATTGATTTGCCATTTTGTCTCTTAAACTGGTGTGTGGCAACAGACGGATAAAGAGCGGAGACCCGTGTTTTATCTGTGGTTGGCAGGAACCCGGATTTTGTCGTGTTTTTCCATGAATTTCACCCTTTAGAGCCGAGAACCTGTATCCTGCAATTGACTAGCAAACACGGCTCAAGAGTACCTACTGATAAGCAATGTGATAAAAATTGGGCGGTATAAAAATGCAAAAATATGATATGAACAAATACCCCCAAACTTATCATTTGCTCGTCCCGAGCAAAGCCAATTTATTCACAAAAAATTCCTAACCTCATTTTCGCAGGGAACGCGATTGCAGTGAGCATGTGCAACAAGCCGTTGAACCTCTAGGTGTCCCTAGTAGGAGGAGTGTTATCTCTTGAGGGTTTTCAGTGGATACTACCCATAAAATCCGGTCAAGCTAGTTTTGTAAAATAACTATGATTCAAACCCTAAAGTTTTGTTTCAGAAAATAACAATTCTATTATCCTAAATCTAGACTATCGAACCCTTATTTTTCACACCTCGCTTCTTATTTAACTACAGATTTTATATGTCTTTACGTGCAGTGCAAATAGAGTCGTTAAGTTCCAGAAGGATCGATTAAAGTCATCATGTCACACAATAAAGCCCAGATAAAATTTTTAAAAGGATCACATAAGTTTTATAAAGAGTTAAGAATTTTTCAAGTTTCGTTTTCCAGTAAGGTTTCAACTTCAGAATTTCTATCTTCCTTAACAGGAAACTAGGTCTTATTTTTCACTCCACCTTTTTCTTGTTTTCATTTCATACACACCTCTGTGAACGTGCAATAGTCTTTATAAAAGCCTGTTTTTATAAAAGCCTTTTTTATATCTCCGCTAAAATATTTTTTATAAAAGCCTGTTTTTTATCAAGATTATTCTCACATAAAGAAACGTTAGGAATTTTAACTCGGAGAGAACACTTGCTTGACTTTATTTTAATTCGGACTTTCTAGGCTTCTTAACGAGCTTTGGGCCAATGCACCCAAACCAGTTGGCTTTAGGGCATTAGGTGTAGAAACACCCCAGCGGACTTAATTACTCAAGTTACCTAGGTCCAAAAACAAAAGACAATTTGGCGTAAAAATCATGATGATTCAATGCGAACGGAGATATAACCGGCAGTTCAATTATTTTTTTGGATAAAAGACGTGTTTAGTGGGTTTTGGTGTGTAATCATTCCAATCAAGTTCTAGATGGGTTATTTTTCAGACTTAGTTCCAATTAAGGCATCAATAACATTCATTCATATTCACTCACTTTATAAACTATTCTTGATATTACTTATTTCAGAACAAACCTATTTGATCCTCAGAAAATCATTTTTCCATTTAAAAGTTTTTCGACATAAAAGACTTGTCATCTAATTCCCAAAAACTCACGACACGTGTAGTGTGATGTAAAGACGTATATCAGCTATAGTTAACTTTAAAGGAGAGTTATCTTTCAGGTTCTCAAAATCTAAACATAAGATTTAGTTATTCTTATCTTATCAAACAAAACCGTCGAAATGTTGAATCAGAGTCCTCCCACTAGCTAACTTGACAGAAAAGTTTTTATGTTTTTAGAAAATTTTCAGATTTTTATGGATTTTATGGATTTTAATATGTAGATGCAAAATATACATATGAATGCGAAGGTTAGAAATGCGTACCGAGCGTACCCCCAAACTTAAACTGGACAGTGTCCTCACTGTCATCGCATGAAGAGATCATTTGAAGGGTCAAAATTGTCGGTTAGATATACACAATTTATTTGTTTTTTTTTGTTTTTATTTTTAAAGAAAAGAAAAAGAGCAAAAATGGAAAAGAATATCCACAAATAAATACAAAAAGGTATATACATACCCCCAAACTTATTTGGAACAGTGTCCACTGTTCTTGGCTGGATAACCGAAGTTTGGTGGTAGGCAGAGGAAGATTATGCAGGGTAAACCGGCTCCTGTAAGACCAGGAACTGCTCTGTTGGTTCGGTGCTAAGGTACGGTTTTAGTCGGTGTCCGTTTACTTTGAAAAATGAACCGTCCTTTGGATTCTCCAAATCCACAGCGCCCTGCGGATACACATTCCGCACAAAATACGGCCCTTTCCAGCGAGATCTGATCTTTCCTGGATAGAAGTGTAGTCGGGTGTCGTAAAGCAGTACCTGCTGACCAGGTACGAAGGTTTTGAGCAAAAGGTGTTTATCGTGAAACACCTTCGTTCGATTCTTAACGACAACCGCGTTATCGTAAGCCTCATCCCTAAGCTCGCTCAATTCGTTCAACTGCAGCTTCCGATGGCTGCCCACATCTTCGAAAGACAGATTCAGCTCCTTTATCGCCCAAAATGCGCGATGCTCTATTTCGACAGGTAGGTGGCAAGCCTTTCCGTACACAAGCCAATAGGGAGACATGCCAAGATCGGTCTTATAAGCTGTTCGAAATGCCCAAAGGGCATCGGTGAGTTTCAGCTACCAATCCTTACGGTTCTTGGAAACCGTCTTCTACAGTATCTGCTTGATTTGCCGATTTGAAACTTCGGCCTGCCCGCAGGTTTGGGGGTGGTAGGGCGTAGAGAGCTTATGATTAATGGAATATTTCCGCATCAAGGCCTTGAAAGTCTTATTGCAGAAATGAGTTCCATTGTCGCTAATGATCGCTCGGGGGTGCCCAAAACGGGAGAAAATGTTTTCTTTAAGAAACCTAACGACAACCTTGTTGTCGTTAGTCTGGCTATGCACAGCCTCAACCCACTTAGAGACGTAATCAACAGCGAGAAGGATGTACAAGTTCCCGAAAGAGCTGGGAAACGGCCCCATGAAATCTATCCCCCAAACATCGAAAATCTCCACAACCAAGATTGGTTGGAGCGGCATCTCGTTCCTCCGGGTTATCCGGCCCAAGTGTTGGCACCGGGAGCAAGTCTTGCAATAGTCATGAGTGTCTTTGAAGAGTTGTGGCCAGTAGAAACCACATTGTAAGATCTTCTCAGCTGTCTTTCTGGGGCCAAAATGCTCGCCACACGCTTGATCGTGGCAAAATGACAGCACACTCTTGAATTCCTCGTCAGGGACACACCGACGAATAATCTGGTCGGGACAGTACTTGAACAGATAGGGTTCGTCCCAGTAAAAGTGTTTTACTTGGGATAAGAAGCGAAGTCTGTCTTGACTTGACCATTCAGTCGGTAGTAATCCTGTGGCCAAATAGTTCACAATATCTGCGAACCAGGGTTCGCAAGATACTGTCAAGAGCTGTTCATCCGGGAAAACGTCATTGATCGGAATTTGAAGCGAAGGCGAAGAAGGAAGTCGTGAGAGATGGTCGGCAACTACGTTTTCACATCTTCGTTTGTCCTTAATGACAAGGTCAAACTATTGAAGCAAGAGGATCCAACGTATTAACCGAGATTTTTCATCTTTCTTCGCAAAAAGATGGCGCAGAGCAGAATGGTCTGTGTAAACAATGACTGGAGAGCCGATGAGGTAGGGCCTGAACTTTTCTAAAGCAAATACAACAGCTAAGAATTCCTTCTCAGTTGTTGTATAATTGAGTTGGGCGTCGTTCAGGGTTCGGCTCGCATAATAGATTACGTGCGGCATCTTGTTGATGTGTTGTCCAAGGACAGCACCAATGGCAAAGTCGGATGCATCGCACATAATCTTAAATGGGTGCGTCCAGTCAGGTGAAGAAAGAATGGGAGCAGAAGTGAGTGAGCTTTTCAATGACTCGAACGCAGTCACACAGCTCGAGTTCAAGTCGAATGGCGTGTCCTTGGCCAGCAAAAGAGTCAAGGGCCTAGCAATCTTGCTAAAGTCCTTGATGAACCGTCTATAGAAACCGGCATGGCCAAGGAAGGCTCGGATGTCTCTGACGCATCTGGGAGGAGGGAGATTGGAAATGACCTCAATCTTTGCTTTGTCAACCTCTATGCCATTTTGCGAGATGATATGTCCTAAGACAATACCTTCGCGCACCATGAAGTGGCACTTCTCCCAATTCAAAGTGAGGTTCTTGTCCTTACATCGGGTAAGGACAGCGTCAAGATGCAGCAAACACTCGTTGAAGGAATCGCCGAAGATGGAGAAATCGTCCATGAAGATCTCCAGAAATTTTTCCACCATGTCTGAGAAGATTCCCATCATACACCGCTGGAAGGTAGCGGGCGCATTGCATAACCCAAAGGGCATGCGACGATATGCAAACGTGCCGAAAGGACAAGTGAATGTGGTCTTGTCCTGGTCTTTTTCGGCGATGGGAATCTGATTATAGCCTGAGTAGCCATCAAGAAAGCAGTAGTACTCGTGTCCGGCCAATCGTTCAAGCATTTGGTCAATGAAAGGTAGCGGAAAGTGGTCTTTCCGCGTTGCGGTGTTGAGTTTTCTGTAATCGATGCATACTCGCCACCCAGTTTGGGTGCGAGTAGGGATTAACTCGTTCGCCTCGTTAGTGATGACCATTATACCTGATTTCTTAGGGACAACGTGAATGGGGCTAACCCACTGGCTACCAGAGATAGGGTAAATGATACCACTATCCAGACATTTTACGATCTCCTTCTTCACAGCCACTTTCATGACTGGGTTGAGACGTCTTTGTGAATCCCTGGCTGGTTTGGCATCATCCATCAGATGAATGTGATGTTCAACGATCAGAGGACTAATCCCCTTGATGTCCGCCATGGACCAGCCGAAAGCTTGCCTATTGCTGTGCAAGACCGCAAGAAGGGCTTTCTCTTGCTCGGGAGATAAAGAAGCCGAGATGATAACCGGGAGGGTCTCGTTCTCACCCAAGTAAGCGTACTTATGGTGAGACGGCATAGGCTTGAGTTCGAGCGTTGGAGGTGAAACGATGGAAGGCAAGATTGGTGAAGAGGTCTCGAACTCAAAGGACTCCAGCAAAGGTTCAAAACGAGTGTAAGCGACCGAGTTGGATGGTTCAGGTAACTCATCCGGAAATTCGAAGGATTCAAACTCGGGTGGTGAGTAGCTAAGATCGTTCGAGAAAGTGAAACACTCGTAGTCATTGTCGGGCGCAGAAACAGCAGCAGGTTCGAGGAGGAAAACACTAGTGGCGTTAAGGTTATCGTGATCGAATAGAAACTCCTCGAATTCACACTCTTCAGGGGTGATCTCCTGGATTGAGCAAACGTCCAGTATATGAGCATTAGGTTCGGAGGGCTGATTCCCCAACCTAAAAATGTTGAGTTCAATTGTCATGTTTCCAAAAGAGAGGTTCATCGAACCATTGCGACAATTGATCACAGCATTTGAGGTTGCAAGGAATGGGCGACCGAGTATCACCGGAATTTGATTCCGGGGGTTAGCCACAGGCTGTGTGTTTAATACAATGAATTCAACGGGGAATATAAAGTCCCCGACTTTGATTAACGCATCCTCTAGCTCACCCCTAGGATGGGTGATCGATCGGTCGGCCATTTGGAGAGTACAGTGTGTGGGTTTCAGCTCTCCTACGCCTAATTACTCGTATACTGAATACGGAAGCAGGTTAACACTGGCACCAAGATCTAATAGTGCGCGGTTGATGTTCTTATCCCCAATTGTAATAGAAATCGTAAGACAGCCAGGGTCCTTCCGTTTTTGTGGTAAAGATTGGGTAAGAGCATCACTCACAGCACTAGCCAAGAAAACTTTCTTGGATACCTGAGACTTCATCTTTTTCGTGCACAAGTCCTTTAAGATTTTCGCGTAGGACGGGACTTGTTGGACAGCATCTAAAAGGGGAATGCTAATGTTAACCTGCTTAAACAACTCCAGAATCTTCTCCATTTGTGGATTTTGTTTATTAGACCTCAACCGGTTTGGAAATGGGACGTTTTTAAAAGTGGTTGAGTCTAATGCTTGTGGAGAAGATTGTAGAGTTGGAACGGATCCCAGAGCTGGTGTTTTCGCGGAGTGAGAAGTGGGTCCATTCAAAGCAGAAGAAGAGGAAGAGCCTTGTGAAGAATGGAGAATAGGCTCAGAAGACGAAGACGAAGAAGAAGAAGAAGAAGCGGCCGGGGTGTCATCGTTGATCCGTGTGCCGATGTTGTTTTGCAGCATCCTTCCCGATCTCAATGTGGTCACGGCACTCACATTATGATTCTGTTGTTCAAGAGCAACATGTACATTATGTGGGTGACCGGGATTAGGGAGTGGCTGGGACGGGAGCTTCCCCTTCTCTCGCTCGCTTAAGGCCGCATTCAGCTGTGCAATCTGGGCCTCGATGGTCTTGATGCTTTGCCCGTGAGCGGCAGTGTGTTGCACTAAGGACTGAATGGAAGACTGGATGTTGGCGGTGGACTGAGTTGATTGTTTAACGAACGCCTCCAGACTTCGTTCGAGCGAGGAAACCTTATCGTTGTTTGACGGAACAAAGTTGTTTGGTGGAAAAGAATTGTTGGGTGCAAAGTTGTTCGTCTGATTTTGAAAAGGTTGGGGTTGGAAGGGCTGCTGAAACTGATGTTGAGTTTGTTGTGGCGCTTGTTGTTGCGGAGGAGGTGGCCTCTGGAAATTATTACATTGGAATTGATTCTGATTCTGATTCCAGGCGAAATTGGGGTGGTTCCTCCAACCGGGATTGTAGGTGGAAGAGTATGGATCATTCCTCAGTCTTTACTGAAATGCAGCATTAACCTGATCCTGTCCTTGCGATGGTGGATTGTAAGGACACTCTTCGGTTAAATGAGAAGGATCGGAACAACAAGTGCAAATGGTACGAAGGGGAAGAACAGGAGCAGGAGAAGAAAATTTGCTCTCTATTGCTTCAAGTTTTCTCGTTATTGCAGCCATTTCAGCTTTCATCGCGATAGAGACATCAAGTTGGTGAATTCCTACCCTAGACTGACCGGTAGAAGTGGAGGTTGAAGAAGAAGAAGTCGGTCTGGTGCTCTCCCATTGTAGCGTTTGCTCCGCAAGATCGTCGAAGAATTGCCACGCTTCCTTGGATTTCGATAGGAAGTGGCCCTGACAAATGGTTTCCAACAACTGCTTGGTTGCTGGGTTCAGGCCCTCGTATAAGGTTTGGCAAAGTTGCCATCTCTTGATACCATGGTGAGGACACTGAACAAGAAGGTCTTTATACCGGTCAAAGCACTTCCAGAAGGGTTCAGAAGGAAGCTGAGAGAATTGGTTGATTTCATTGCGGATCCTTGCGGTTTTATGATTCAGATAAAATTTCTTGAGAAACGCTTTAACAAACTCGTCCCAACTGGTTATGGAGTTGGAAGCGGTGCTATACAGCCATTTTTGAGCAAGATCACATAAAGTGAACGGAATGACCCGTAGCCATATAGCATCGTCCGACAGTTGGGTAGTTTTCATCATGGCACAAACGTTTTGAAATTTATTGATGAAGATATAGGCATCTTCAGATTCAAGCCCATGAAATCGCGGAAGCATGTTGATGAAGTGGGGCTTAATTTCAAAATTATCCCCATTGGCCGGTGGAAGAGAAAGACAGGTGGGAAGTGCAGAACGGGTGGGATAGAAACGATCCTGGAGCGCGATTCGCTGCGGCGCTACAACAGGCGGTGGTGGTGGGTTATTTGTCTCCTAGGATGTGGAGTCAATCCCGGGGGAGTCAAAGAGATGTTTGGATTAAATCCTGACATCGCGGAAGAAGAGGTAGATGAAGGTGAAGGTGAAGATGTATGAACAGAATTCCGGTCAACTTCGGAGTTGGCCGACAAAGGTAAGGGTGAAAGAGGCGTGGACGGAGTTTCGACGTCTGAGTCGATCGCGTAGTCGGTAGCGACTAACGTAACGCGGACTAGGCGGGCGCTAGTGTCCCGAGTCCAAGCGGACATACACTAAACGAGTTTAGTATAGTCAAAGCGGAGAAGGTGAGGGTAAGAAAACGTCAATGGAGAAATACGATGGGTGGTGGGTGAAAAAAATGGATTCTGGCGACAAAGGGCAAGTTTTTATAAAAGTTTTTGATATTTTTCCCTTTTTTTTCTTTTTAGAAAGATCTTTACAGAAATATGTACGGACTTACGGCTTTAAGCAATCACAAACAAGATATGCACAATCACACCTAGATCTAGGGTAACCTAGGTCTGCTAGACAGCTCCTAACTATTCCAGAGGGCTAGAAATAGGACCTCAAGCCGCCTCTTCTCCGTCAATTGCGGCCAGGTAAGTGCCAGGTAAGTGGGAGGCTCCCCACTATATAAGTAGTGGTCCTAATTAAGTAACCACTTGCCTTCGACACACTTGCCTAGACACCGCAAAAGTCAGATAGGATAAACGGCCGATGCCTGTAACTAGTCCTCTGTCCTATTCAGCGCGAAGTCCTTAGGGCTGAGTTTAGTATTTTTTAATTTAACAATGGTCAATGCATATGCTTTTTGTGATTTCTGGGGTCCTGGAAAGGGTGATGAAATCCCCACCCAATCTGAATTGGTTTCAAGCCCCTTAAAGTCCGTATTAATGAATGCAAAGCAGTAACAAATCAACTGCAAACAATTTTTATTTTAGCGCGGCGCAAAGAATCCTGGACAAAAACAGTTTATTGGATGGGGGAAGAGAGTTTGCGCAAAGAATGCTGCAGAAAACACAGTTCAGTGGAGTTCAGAGGAGTGGGGGAGAGATCAGAGATACTTACAGAAAAAATGGCACACTGAAGGCACTAAATGGCCGCGGTTCCGCGGCCAAACACGTGCTCAGGCCGCGGTTCCGCGGCTATGTGGAGAGATTGGGGCTTCAAATTTTTTGTGTGTGCTGGTCTGAGAGTCTTCTGCTTGTCTGGATTTACTGAATATTTATTTGCTTACTGGATCTGCTCCAGAATCTTCTTTATCCATCTTGTTCACCCACGGTGTAGCCACGAAATATGGGTCTAACTTCCCACGTCTTTGGCACTGAACTTGAACTTCGTATTATCCTGCACACTTGCACAAAAACTAATCAAAAATAACAAGATGATTTTTTTACAATGTATATATTTTTTTGTTTTGTTTTTCGGTTAGATTTATATTCACAAATTAACCCGAAATTATACAAAGAAATAAACTACCGTCTCCCCGGCAACGGCGCCATTTGATTGGTAGAGATTCAGCGTGTTCAAGTTTAGTTAATTACCGCAATCAAAACGGTTTCTCTTGTAGCTAGCCGGTTGAGAACGGGTCGTCCGCAGGGAGATGGGAATCTTTTTCTATGTGCTTTAACGAGTTAAGTCCAATTTTCCAGATTTGTTTGTGATTAACAAAGTGTTAAAATGATATGTAAAGTGAGCTTGTTAGGGTTAGGATTAGGTTAGTTTGAGTTAGGAGTCTCTCACTTCTTCCGTTGCCACTCTTAATATCGGTGTTACGGTAATCGGCAACAACGGGGATTAGCACGACTAGGAAGAAACTTGCGAGTATAAGCTAGGCTTTCCAACGCTTAAGTTCTTCCTTTTGGTGCTTGTCCGTCCGTTCTTGGCTCTTACCCATAACCTCCGGTTAATTCAACCACAACCGGTCTCACTACGGAATCACCGTTATCATGTAGGATAGGGTGCCGTAAGGAGCGGATTGTGGTTCAATTAACGGGAGTCGATTTAAGATGTTGGGCAAGGAAAGAGTGAGAGAGATTTCCATCTCTCAAACTTCCCTTATCCTACCCTAACAAGTATGGAAATTACTCACCCATTACAAGAAGAACGAAAAATAAAACAAAGGAGGAAGATAGAAATAAAGAGATTAGAAGACAACAACTAGCTATTTGTGATCTCACCTTGGCAAGGATCAAGCGTAAGCATCATGGTTGTTTAAGGATAAAGGAAAAGAGAAAAGAAAGAAACAACAATAAATAACAGCAACTACTTATCAATTAAAGATTACAAGCAATTAACATAACAAGAGCAAGACAAGTATAATAATAAAAAGAACTTCTTTATTCATCATTCTTCACTCACAAAAGCTCACTACAAGTTTTTCAATGGAGAAGAGATGAGAAGAGGAAGAAAAACAACAAGTATTCTAAAACCTAAAATACAAGATTAAGCACACTTGGCTTCACAAGGTTCTGGGCTATTTATCGGCAGTGAACTGAAAATCTAGGGCAAAATTCTGCCTCAATATAAAAATATCAAAATACCCCCAAAAACACTCCCTCTGAGGAGCCAGTACGGCTGCGGATCCGCGGCCTAGACCCCCTATTGGCCGCGGATCCGCGGCCATCTAGAGGAGTTATCCCCTCGTGCTTTGTGTGCTTCCCTGGTCTTTTATGTCCTTCAGTCTGGTATATGATTTTTCTGATAATCTTTCCATATTTCTTCCAGAATTTTAGTAGACCAAAAGGTGATTGGATGTGGATCTTTTTGCCATGATTTTCTTGAGCTCCATGTAGATTTCTTGGATCTTGTGTTGCCATTGAGCCGTGTGCATGAAAATGACATTGATTTGCCATTTTGTCTCTTAAACTGGTGTGTGGCAACAGACTGATAAAGAGCGGAGACCCGTGTTTTATCTGTGGTTGGCAGGAACCCGGATTTTGTTGTGTTTTTCCATGAATTTCACCGTTTAGAGCCGAGAACCTGTATCCTGCAATTGACTAGCAAACACGGCTCAAGAGTACCTACTGATAAGCAATGTGATAAAAATTGGGCGGTATAAAAATGCAAAAATCTGATATGAACAGCCTACAATCCAATAATTGACTTGAGGGCACTATAGCTAACAACATTAATTAATTAAAAAGATAAAAAGAATATTTTTTATAAAAAACTCATCTTTTAAACTATCCAATCCGAAAAACCCTACAAGCCCATTTATCATTGAATTTTATCTCCTTAGTTTAAAACAAACAAAAATCCAAAGCATTTTCTATTAACTCATCTAAAATAATATTAGTAATATACCATCTGCCTGTGGATGACCGGTACTCTTCTCGGCTAGCTATTGTGACACAGTTATTGATTGTGGTATTAGGAAACAATAAAACATAAATTTTAACATCAATCAATCTAGAGTAAGATTGTTCTTTCTGTTTAGGTCCTCTTACAATTATAATAATTGCCTTAAGTGCAGCTATATCTAACAGTCTTTAGACATGAGAACATCATTTGACTCATGTGAGTTCCCACTTTATTTAGATTACTACCCTACCAAGGCTTAAAGTTGTCATGCAAATAGGTTTTAGTTGGGTCCAGTCCCAAGCCACATGGAGGCAGTGAGTGATCGGATAGGATTCGTCTTCTCGATATAGGGATTCGATATCGCACTGCATTTGGTTGGCCATCATCATAAGTCCCAGAACAATGCAGATTAGATTTATTGATAGGAGATCAGTAGCTTATCGGTTGGTAATGAGCCTGACACCGGCATGAATTATCGGGTTATTAGGTGTCTGACGTTATCCATTCCCTAGACCCGGTATACATCACTCTCAGACGAAGAGACCGGACTGTATAGAGATTGTCACTTACAAGCTCAGTATGGTACGTACGGACTTGATTGTCGACCTCCCTTTCGATATATACCTGAATACCCGTTATGTATAGCTAGTGCCGCTGACGTGGTTGTGGTTATGGATTTTATCTAATAACTCACTATCCACGTATTGTTGAGTCTTTAGAGTCTCACACAGAGGTTTTTTTTGGTTCAGGCGATACGATGTAGGGGCTTTATGTTGATACTGTTGGATGTAGGTGCCTTCAAAGCAATTATTGTAAATGAAGGAGGACCTATACAAAGAAAAATTTTACTCGAGGTGATAGTACGCTAGCTGGTGTGACTTTATTTTTCTTGTATATATGTTTTACTCCGTATCACGTATTAATAATACATGAGATAAAACCCGTAGGATTTTGCTTGATTATCAGGACTATGATGCAACTAATACTAGTGGGGCCTGGTAGTCCATAAGCACATCCTTAAATGTACATTGTGGTATAAGTATCGAGACACGGTATCGATATTCCAGTTTAGACTAGTGTGTACGTTTCATGGCCCCGTATGGTGCGATGGCTGATTGATCAGTCATATTTATTGCATATTTTTACGATCATATTTCTTATTTTTATTTATTACTAAATGGTGTTATTTGTAATTTAACAACATGTGTGGGTTTATATGGAAAAAGATTTTGTCACATGTTTCTTAACTTATAATTAATATAATTGGGAGTTAAATGGTTGCATATCTCATTCAAATAAATATCCATGAGTTTCTTAACCATTAAGTAATTTATTTGTAAGTAAATTGCCGGAATATTTTCTCTAATAAAATAAATGCCACTAATGATTTGATTTAAGATATTGTGCATGTTTAAAGTTAGGAAATCAATTCAACACTGAAAATAGGATTTAAGAGATCAAATCAAATCAAATTCAGCAATCAAAGCTGTCATGTTTGGGACCAGATTGAAGATTCTCGCAACTGCAGAGACAAAAAAATATTTTCAAAATATAATCATCAGAAAAATCTCCCGAAATCGCGAGAAGAAAGAACAAAAAATTTGGTGAAATAATTCCACCAAACGGCAGTGGAACCGCGAAATTTCTTCATAAATAGGGGCGGATCAACGGTCGAATCATGGTCGTTCGATGTAAAATTTCAGGCGCATGATCTTTAATACAAGAACATCAATATTAAGGTTAAGGTTTTATAATCCAAGTCCTATATAAAGGACCGAGCATCATTGAAAGAGATATCAAAGGTTTTGTTTTAGGTTTTAAAAGAATTGTTTAGAATTATTTTCTTTTAATTTCTTTGCCATTAAAATTGTATGATGCTTCAAGTCATTGATAAAAGGTAGGGTTGTATATCATTCTGGTCTCTTTTATTATCTTGCAATTTAATTTTGTGCAACATTTTTATTATCTTGCAATTTAATTTTGTGCAACATTATTTTCTTGCTCTTTAATTTTGTTAATTAAATAGATGATGGTTTTCTTAATGAATTTTTCCTCTCTCTCTCCTCTTCTTGTTTTTAAAAGCAATGATACTCAAGGTGCTCCTCGCTATCGTGAGGGGCCTAATAGTTAGCTTTCGTTTATTGATTCTCTTTTCTCTATTTTTCATTGATCTAACTATTTTTATTATGCGACGATACTCGATGGATGCTCCTCGCTATCGTGAGGGCCCTAACAGTTAGAATATTAATTATTCTTTGGTCTCTCTTTTCTTCTTTATCATTTTATTTTATTAATGAGTGAGTAATTTCTCACTTGTTAGGGTTTGAGGAAAGGGTCTACTAAGAGTCGAAAAAATCCCTTATACTCTCCTTTGGTTTTCTTTTTATTTCTTTTACAAACTTTGGAAAATTGAGTATTCACTCTTTTTTTTTGGCGCTCTGTCCTTTCGTGATAGTTGCGAACCAGATTTAAGATAGGTTATGCTTACTTTGTTGAAGGCTTGAGACAAGAGAGATCAATGGAGAGACAAGGGTCAATAGAGAGAGTCCCTAGTACCCTACTAAGTACCATAATCCACGTTGATCATTTTTCCTTTAGCAACAATTAATTTAAAGGGTAAAAGAAAAGTTATTTTAAAATACCATCTCTTGACTAACCAATCCGAGAACCCTGATGAGTTTTTGTCATTGATATTTTTTCTAACTTAGTTTAAAACAACCTAAATAAGATCTTTTAAATTAACCCGTCTAAAACATTAAAAATAATGTTACTATTCCCTGTGGGCGACTCGTACTCACCGCGGCTAGCTATTGCGAACCGTGTTGATTGCGATATTTAAAATAATAAAAGACACTTTTTCACATAAATCAAATGGCGTCGTTGCCGGGGAGACGGTAGCATTATTTTTCTTGTTATTCGGTTTAACTTTTTTCTTTAAATAAAAAAATCATAAAAATAAATAAATAAACCATGAAAATAACAAAAATTGCATCTTGATATGATTTACGATGTTTGTTCGAGTTTTGCAAAAATTCTGGAGCATCTGGATTGAACCTACAAAGAATCCAATTGCTTGAACTAGGAGAACAAGGAACAAGGAGGTCAGTGCCAGAGAATTGGACAGGTTGGCCCAAAGAAGGCGGCGGATCCGCGGCGGCCAAGAGCAACTGGCGGTGGAAGCAAGGCCGTTTGGTGTCCTCTCCTCGCTAAATTTTTCTAGTATCTTTCTTTCTTCCTTTCACCCTCTCTGAAACTCCAATAAAATTGTTTCTACCTGCAGAATTCTTTGCAAACAGCGTCACAAATAAAAATATATATCTTTTTGCGTATTTTAAATTTTTTGTTTTTTTGGTTTGCTTTGTTTAAACGGACATTAAGTGGTAAGAAACCCAAATTTAGATTAGGTGGGGAGTTCATTACCCTTCCTAAGCCCCAAAAATCACAAATAAGCATACGCATCACCTTAAATTAAAAAAAATCTACAACAAGCCTCTAAGGACAATCGTATTCAATTAGGACAGAGAAGGGTCGTGGGTAATCTGTTACTTATCCGAATCTTTCTTGTAGTGTCTAAGCTAAGTGTGTCTGAGGCAAGTAGTTTATTTAATTAGGCTCACTATTTCGGTGATTCGTATAGCGGATACCTCCCACTTACCTGGCATTTACCTAGCTGCAAGAGAGATAAAGAGGTGATAGAGGATTTATCCTACGTCTTGTCCTTTGGAAATCTAGAAGCGTTATAGTGATTTGACCTAGGTGACCCTACCATTAAGGAATGTTTGTGCATATTTTTGTGATTGGTTGAATTGGATCTTGCGTCCATTATTTTGCCAAAGCAGAGCATTCTAAAGGTCTTTCTCCCCACTTCTTCACACGCTGCCACGTACACTAAACTTGTTTAGTGCATGTTCGGTTGGACACAGGATTCTAGAGCCCGTTTAGTCCGCATTTTCGCTATCGACTCCGAAGTCGATGCTTTTTTACCTCCTTCGTCTCCTTCACCTACTACGTCTTTCGAGATGGATGGATCTCTACCGAGTTTTAACATAAACAACCCCACCATTCCAAATATTACGATGCCACCACCTCTTGGTGTGCAAATTCCACCACCTCTCATACAAATGCCACCACACATTGCACTCCAAGACCGTTGCAAACCCATACACGGACCCCTTCCTACATGTCAGTCTCATCCTCTAGCCAATAGGGATAATTTCGAAATTAAATCCCACATCATCAACTTGTTACCAAAATTTCACGGGCTTGAATCTAAGAATGCTTACGTTTTTATCACCAAATTTCAAAACGTATATGCAATGATGTGCACCACCCAACTGTCAGGGGATGCTAAGAGATTATGTATTATCCATTTTACCCTGTGTGATCTTGCAGAGAAGTGGTTTTATAGCACCTCATCATATTCCATCACAAGTTAGGATAAATTTGTTTAGGCATTCCTTAAAAATTTCTATCCTAATCATAAAACTACCATCATTAGGAGCGAGATCAACTAGTTTGCCCAGCTTCCCACCGAACCCTTTTAGAAATGCTTTGAAAGGTTCAAAGATCTTCTTGTCCAATGCCTTCATCACGGATTCGAAAAATGGAAACTTTTCCAAATTATGTGTGAGGGCGTTAATCCAGCGATAAAACAAATGCTAGAAACCATTTGTCTCACTTCATGTCTAAATCCGACGAAGAGGAGTGGAAATTTCTTGGAGATCTCGTCGAGCAAATACTACAGTGAGAGAGCACAAGACCGACGAAGTCATCTTCATCTTCATCTAGAGCAGGTGTCCATCAACTCGACGCTTCCATCGCAATGAAAGCCGAAATGTCTTCGATGCAAAAGAAGATCGAAGCTATTGAAAGCAAATTCTCTTCCGCCTCCCTAAAACAAGTTTCTCTCCCTAAAACCATGTGTGGTTGTTATTTTGACCCATCATATTTGACTGAATAGTGTCCTTTGAATCCTCCATCTCAAGGTTAAGAATAAACTAATGCTGCTTTTCAGCAACAACGTAGAAATGATTCTTATTCTTCCACATATAAACCAGGATGAAGGAATCATCCTAATTTTTCTTGGAACCAAAGCCAAACTCCAAACCAAAAACAAAATCGGTTCCAAAATCAAAACAACTATCAAAGGCTTCCTCAACAACAACAACAACAACAACAACAATTTCAGAAACCCCTTCAACCACAACAATTTCGAAATCTGGCCAACAAATTTGCTCCTTATAACAATTTTTTCCAACCACAAAACAATGTTTCTCCTGCCGGCACCGACAAAGTCTCTGCACTAGAGAGAAGTTTGAAATCCTTCATTAAACAATTCGCTCAAACGTCGGCTAGTCTAACTTCTTCTATCCAATCATTAGTGCAACACACTACTTCCCACGGTGAAAGAATCAAATCAATCGATGCACAAATAGCACAGTTGAAAGCAGCAATGAGTGAAAGAGAGAAAGGGAAACTTCCATCTCAATCTCTACCAAATCCCGGCCACCCACAAAATACTAACGTTATTCTTAACCAACAAAATCATAATGTGAGCGTCATAACTGCGTTGTGATCGAGAAGAATGCTGAATAACCACATTGGAGAACAAGTTGATGACATCGATGACACCCCGTCTACAACTTTTTCTTCTTCCTCTTCTAATCCATCACCTTCTTCCAAGCCCATTCCTTGTTCTCCATCGGGCTCTAACTCTCCTTTTTTTCCACTTCCTTGAATGGATTCCCTTCTCATGTCACTCCAACTCCAGTTTTGGGATCCATTTCATCTCTACAAACTTCTTCCTAAGTGTTGGACCCAACCCTTTTTAATAAAGCTCATTTTCCAAATTGGGTGAGGCCCAACAAACTAAGCCCATAAATGGAAAAGGTTGTGGAAATGTTTAAACAACTTAACATTAATATCCCTCTCTTAGACACTATTTAACAAGTCCCGTCCTATGCAAAAATCCTAAAGGACTTATGCACTAAGAAAAGGAAAACCCAAGTACCCAAGAAAGTCTTCCGAGTAAGTAACGTGAGTGATGCTCTTACCCAAAATTTACCCAAAAAACGCAAGGACCCTTGTTGTCCTACAATTTCTATAACTATTGAGGGTAAAAATATCAATCGTGCTCTTGTCGATCTTAGTGCTAGTGTTAATTTTCTCCCATATTCTGTTTATGAGCAATTAGGTATAGTGGAGTTGAAACCCGCACATTGTACTCTGCAAATGGCCGATCGATCTATCACTCGTCTAGGGGGAAGCTAGAGGACATCTTAATTAAAGTCGAGAAATTCATATTCCCTGTGAACTTCATAGTTTTAGATACACAACCTATAGCGAATCCACGGAACCAAATTTCGGTGATTCTCGGTCGACTATTTCTCTCAACTTCAAATGCGGTGGTCAATTGTCGAAATGGTTCTATAAACCTATCTTTTGGAAAAATGATAATAGAACTTAAAATTTTCAGGTTGGGGAGTCAACCCTCCGAACCATCTGCTCATATGAATGATATTTTTTCCTTCTACGAGATAGCTCCCGATAGCTGTGAATTTGAGGATTTTTTGTTCGACGTCAATGATCTTGACGCCACTAGTACATTATCATTTGATCCTGCTGCTTTCAACATGGATAAAGAGTATGAAGGGTCCACCTTCCTTGATGATCATGATTCATAGGACCCTTCTGTCAAAGAGTCACATCCTGAGTTTGAATCCTTTGATTTTTTGGATGAGTTGGTTGAGTCGTCCGATTCAATCTCTTACACTCACTACAAACCGCTTCTCGAGTCCTTCGAGTTTGAGCATCGACCCCCTACCCAGCCTTCTATAGTCTCTCCCCTGACAGTTGAAGTCAAGATTTTGTCGTTTCATCTTAAGTATGCATACTTAGGTGAGAGTGAGACTCTGCCCATTATCATCTCGGCATCTCTAGCTTTAGAGTAAGAGAAAGCACTTTTTCTGTATTGAAATCAAATCAGAAATCAGTTAGACAATGGCAGACATCAAAGGGATTGGTCTCTTAATTGTTGAACATCATATACATATGATGGATGATGCCAAACCGGCCATTGACCCACAAAGACGGTTGAATCCCGCCATGAAAGAGGCGGTGAAGAAGGAAATCGTCAAATGCTTAGATAGTGTTATCATTTACCTAATATCCGATAGCTAGTTGGTGAGTCCTATCCACGTTGTCCCTGAGAAGTCTGGCATCACAGTCGTTACTAATGAGGCAAATGAGTTGGTTCTGACTCGCATCCAAACCGGGTGGCGGGTATGTATTGATTATCGAAAACCCAATGCCGCGACGAGAAAAGATCACTTCACTCTACCTTTCATTGACCAGATGTTAGAATGCTTAGCTGGGCATGAGTACTACTGCCTCTTCGACGGTTACTCAAGCTACGACCAGCTTCTCATCGCCGATAAGGATCAAGATAAGACAAATTTTACTTGTCGTTTCGGCACTTTCGCCTATAGACGCATGCCCTTTGAGTTATGCAATGCTCCCCTATATTTCAGCGGTGTATGATGGGGATATTCTCTGACACGGTCGAGAATTTTCTGGAGAAATTCATGGACGATTTCTCCATCTCTGGAGACTCCTTCGATAAGTGTTTACATCATTTTGAAGTTGTTCTTACCCGCTGTAAGGATAAGAATCTAACTTTAAATTGGGAGAAATGTCATTTCATGGTTCAAAAAGGTATTGTCTTAGGACATATCATTTTAAGAAGTGGCATTGAGGTTGACAAAGCTAAAATATATGTCATTTCCAACCTTCCTCCTCCCAAATGCGTCAAAGATATACCATCATTTCTTGGCCATGATGGTTTTTATAGAACATTCATCAATGAATTTAGCAAGATTACTGGACCCTTGACTCTTCTCTGAGACAAGGATGCAACTTTTCACTTCGACACGGATTGCTTGGCTACTTTCGAATTGCTTCAGCATTCCCTTACTACAACCCCCGTTCTATTATCTCCCGACTGGAATCAATCTATTGTGCTTATATGTGATGCATCCGACTTTGCTATCGGTGCAGTCTTAGGACAGCATATTAATAAGATGCCACATGTAATTTTTTATTCAAGTAGAACCTTGAATGATGCCCAGATGAACTATACAATCACCGAGAAGGAACTCTTGGCAGCTGTATTTGCATTAGAAAAATTCAGGCCTTACCTAATCGGGTCACCAGTCGTTGTCTACACCGATCACTCCACCTTGAGACATCTTTTTGCAAAGAAGAATGCTAAATCTAGGCTAATACGTTGGATTCTCTTGCTGAAAGAATTTTACCTTGTCATTAAGGACAAAAGTGGATGTTAAAACGTCGTAGCCGATCATCTTTCACGACTTCCTTATTCGCCGACATTGAACTTGCCAATAAACGACTCTTTTCCGGAAAAACACCTCTTGAAAATATCTTGCGAACCTTAGTTTGATGATATCGTGGACTATTTAGTGGCCGGACTTATACCCAACGAATGGTCAAATCAGGACAATCACAGATTTTTATTCCAAGTAAAACACTTTTACTGGGATGAACCTTATTTATTCAAGTATTGTCCCGATCAGATCATTCGCTGATGTGTCCCTAATAATGATTTCAAAAGGGTGTTGTCGTTCTGCCATTATGAAGCATGTAGCGGTCACTTTGGCCCGACAAAAATTACGGAAAAGGTTTTGCAATGCGGCTTTTATTGGCCAACGCTATTCAAAGATGCACATAATTATTGTAAAACTTGTTCACAGTGTCAACACATGGGCCAGATTTCATGGAGGAATGAGATGTCGCTCCAACCAATCTTGATTGTTGAGATATTTTATGTTTGGGGTATTGATTTCATGGGCCCATTTTCCAACTCTTTTGGGAACTTATACATTCTCTTGGCGGTTGATTACGTCTCTAAATGGGTTGAGGCAATACCGAGCCGAACTAATAACAACAAGGTTGTCATTAAGTTCCTTAAAGAAAATATCTTTTCTCAATTCGGGCACCCTCACGCTATCATTAGCGCTAATGGGATGCATTTCTGCATTCGGTCTTTCAAGACTTTGATGCGAATATACTCAATCAACCACAAGCTTTCTACGCCCTATCACCCCCAAACGAGCGGGCAAGCCGAGATCTCTAATGGACAAATTAAGAAAATCTTGGAGTAAACGGTTTCTAAGAACCGTAAAAATTGGTCTTCTAAACTAACTGATACTCTTTGGGCATTCCGTACTGCATATAAGACCGACCTTGACATGTCTCCTTATCGGCTTATGTTTGGAAAGGCTTGCCATTCCCAGTCGAGATCGAACATAGGGCGATGCGGGCAATTAAAGAGCTTAACTGCGATCTTGACCAAGCGGGAAGCTATTGGAAGCTGAAATTAAACGAGATGAACGAGTTTCAAGATGAAACTTATGATAACGCGGTTATAGTAAAGAACCGGACGAAGCTGTTTCACGACAAACACTTTTTGCGCAAAACATTCACACCGAGATAACAAGTCTTTCACGATACCCATCTTCATCTTCATCCTGATAAGCTGAGATCTCGTTGGACGGGACCCTTTATGGTGCGATATGTATACCCACACGGTGCGGTCGATATGGAAAATTCAAAGCACGGTTCACTTTTCAAAGTAAATAGACAAAGATTAAAACTGTTCTTCTCCGCTGAACTATCAGAGGAGCTCCTGTTATTACAGGAGCTGCTTTATCACGACTAATTTTCCTCTGCTTCTCCTCCATGCTTCAGTTTTCCAGCCATAAACAGTGGCAACACTGTTTCAAATAAGAATGGAAGGTATGTATATTAATTTTTTTCTTTTTCTTGTGCAAAAAATAATAATGAAATAAAATTTAGGGTTGTGTGCCAAGAACAAGTTTGGGGGAGGATTTCCAATTGACTAACTTTTGCCCCTATCTACACAATCCATTTCCACCCAAGTATCCGGGGTTTTGAGCTCGAACGACAGCATCAGTGTGGTTACTGCTGCAGATAGGTTTGGGTGGAAGGATTGTATCTATCCATGTATCATAATTAAATTTTGTACTACATATAAAAAAATGCATAAAAAATTGAAATTTTTTCCAAAATATAAAAATAAAACAATAAAAAAAACTTTGTCGTTAATTAGCTCTTAGGAAACTTAGACTTAAAGTGCAACAATTCAGATTAATAAGTTAGAAATAACTAAATCCTAGAATTAGAAATTGAAAATCCGAAAAATAACCCTTTTTAAGTTTAACTGTAGAAAATATACTTCTTTACACCACACTACACGTGTCGTGATGTTTTAAGAACTAGATGACAAGTTTGATATGTTTAACTTAAAATTTTATGAATTTTCTTAAAGATTAAACAAGTTTGCTTGGAAATAAGTAATATTGAGAATGATTCATGAGTGAAGTTAATATGAATGGAAAGTATTGAATTTTTAATGAAGACTAGGTCTGAAAAATAACACATATTGAGCTTGATTGGAGTGGTTATACATCTTATCCACACTTACACGTCTTTAATCTTTGGGATGAAAAACATAACTTGAAATATCTTCGTTGGTTTTCTTTCTAAGAATCTTCATGCATAAAAAAAGTCCTTGTTTTGTGGCCTTGGTGACTTGGGCAATTAAGTCCTTGAGGTGTCTCTATACCTCCCAAAGCTCATTTAGAAACCTAGAAAGCCTAATAAAACAAGCCAAGCAAGTGTTCTCTCCGAGTTAAAAGTTCTCGCGGTTCTTTGTGGGAGAATAATCTTGGTTAAGGAAGAGTTTCGAGTACAAGATATAAAATTTTGAAAGGGAATTTAACGGAGATATAAAATTTTAAATTGAACTTACAAGACTAAAATACTATTGCACGTTCATGAAGGTGTGTATGAACGAAGAACAGGCAAGAGGTGGAGTGAAAAATAAAACGTATTGTTAAGGAAGATAAAAATTCTAGATTTGAGACTAAGCTGTAAAATGAAAACTCAAGAAAAGTTTAAGACTTTACAAACTAGTGGGGTGCATTTTGAAGTTATTCCTGGTCTTTATTGAAGGATTGAAGACTTTTAATCAAAATTTTTGAAACAAAATGACATTATTTGCATAAGCACGTAAAGACGTATAGGAGATTAGGTTTAATGAAGAGTGGGGTGTGAAAGATAAGGTTTGATGTTCTAACTTACGATGATAGAGTTTCTAACATAGATATTGAACTGAAGGATTAGTGTTAATAGTTAACTTGCAAAAACTAGCTTGACGGGATTTTGTGGGTGTAATCCGCTGAAAATCCTCAGGAGACAACACTCCTCTTACTAGGGACACCTAGAGATTGAACAGCTTATTGCACGAGCTAAGTACAATCGTGATGCCTACGAAAGTGAGCTAGGATTTTCTTTTTCTTTAAAATAAAAAAGTTTGCTCTGGACGGTCAAAAAATAAGTTTGGGGGTATTTGATTAATCATATTTATTGCATATTTTTACAGTCATTTTCGCTATTTTTATTCATTACAAAATGGTGTTATTTGTAATTCAAGAATATATGTGGGTTTATGTGAAAAAATATTTTGTCATATATTTCTTAACTTATTATTAATATAATTGGGAGTTAAATGATTGCATGTCTCATTCAAATAAATATCCATGAGTTTTTTAACCATTAAGTAATTTATTTGTGAATAAATTGTTGGAATATTTTCTCAAATAAAATAAATGCTACTAATTATTTGATTTGAGATATTGTACAGGTTTGAAGGTAGCAAATCAGTTCAAGACTGCAAATAGAATTTAAAATATCAAGTCAAATCAAATTCAATGATCAAAGCTGCCAAATTTGTGACCAAATTGAAGATTCTCGCAACTACGGAGAGAAGAAAATATTTTCAAAATATAATCATCAAAATTTTTCCTAAAATCAAGAGAATAAAGCACAAAAAATTTAGTGAAATAATTCCACTAAACGGTGGTGGAACAACGAAATTCCTTCACAAATAGGGGCGGAACAGCGGCCGAAGTATGATCGTTCGATATAAAATTTCAGAGGCATGATCTTCATTATAAGTACATCAATATTAGGATTAGGGTTTTATAATCCAAGTCCTAAATAATGGACCGAGCAGCATTGAAGAAGAGATATCTAGGCTTTTGTTTTAGATTTTAAAAGAATTGTTTAGAATTATTTTCTCTTAATTTCTTAGCCAATAAAATTGTATGAAGTTTCAAGTCATTAATAAAAGGTAGGGTTGTATTTCATTCTCATCTCTTTTATTATCTTGGAATTTAATTTTGTGCAACTTTATTTTCTTGCTCTTTAATTTTGTTAATTAGATAGATGATGGTTTTCTTAATGAATTTTTCTTCTTTCTCTCCTTTTCTTGTTTTTAAAAGCAATGATACTTGAAGGTGCTCCTCACCATCGTGCGGGCCCTAATAGTAAGCTTTTGGTTATTGATTCTCTTTTCTCTATTTTTCTTTAATCTAATTAATTTTATTATGCAATGATACTCGATGGATCCTACTCACTATCGTGAAGGCCCTGACAGTTAGTATATTGATTATTCTTCGATCTTTCTTTTCTTCTTCCTCCTTTTATTTTATTAACGAGTGAGGAATTTCTCACTTGTTAGGATTTGAGGAAAATGTGGTATACGGGAAGGAAAAATCTCTTATACTCTCCTTTGGTATTCTTTTTATTTTTTTTACAAAGTTTGGCAAATTGAGTATTGATTCTCTTTTTTGGCACTCTGTCCTTTCATGATGGTTGCGACCCAGATTTGAGGCAGGTTATACTTACTTTGTTGAAGACTTGAGACAAGAGGGATCAATGGAGGGACAATGGTCAATAGAGATAATCACTAGTACCCTTCCAAGTACCCTAATCCACGTTGATCATTTTTCCACTAGCAACAATTAATTTAAAGGCTAAAAGAAAAGTTGTTTTAAAATACCTTCTCTTGACTATCAAATCCGAGAACCCTAATGAGTTTTTCTCATTGATATTTTTTCTCACTTAGTTTAAAACAACCTAAATTAAATCTTTTAAATTAACTCGTCTAAAACATTAAAAATAAGGTTACTATCTCCCTGTGGATGACTCTTACTCATCACGGCTAGCTATTGCGAACCGTGTTGATTGCGGTACTTAAAACAATAAAAGACACTTTTTCACATAAATCACTGATCCCATAGCAATTGGTGTTTTACACTGATGATTGTATACATGTGCTCGTTGGATGAGTATACAGGACATACTCACCTAAGAACTCCTGAGTGGTATTGTACCAATTGTTAGATATGTATGCCTTAGAGGCCTGTATTGTATTGGGTGCTAGGCATGTATATGTACAGAAACAATCTTTACTCGAAATGATAGTATTCTGTCTGGTATATCTTCATCTTAACGTGTGATGTGTTGTATTTCATATCTTATATACATGTTGATGAATCCCTTAGGATTATGCTTGACTACCGAGATTATTTGTAGATCATACTAGTGGGGCCTAGGAGGTCTAAAAGCATATCCTTTAATTGTTCCTAGTCGAGGGTATATCGAGACAGGGCATCAATATTACAAGAGTAGACTAGTGTGTACGTTTCTTGACCCTGGGGGCATAGTTGATCCCACAACCATTGGTGTTTCACATCAAAGATTGTACACAGATGCTCATTGGAGAATGGGTATACCGAACAGGACTCGCCGAGAACTCCTAGATGGTATATATACCTATTGTCAGATAGAAGTTCTCTGGTGACACTTGTACAGGTTAGTCTGTAGACCCGAGATCGTCATAGTGTCTTGTGTGATTCCCACTGTTCTTTGATTTCCTCCCTACCACGGATCTACTGAGTCATGCAAACAGGTGGATTTTGGGTACTATCCCAAATCACATGGAGGCGGTAAGCGATAGGAGGGGTTTCGCTTCTTCCGGTATATAGAGTTGATGTCGCGTTATGCTTGATCGGCCATAACAGCAAATCCCTGGCCAGGGTTGTTGAGATTTACTGATAAGAGTTATCAATAGTTTCTTGAACCGTTATAAACCATAAATCAGCATGACTTATAAAATTACCGGGGTCTGACATTTACCACCCCTAGACTTCATATGCGACGTATCAGACGAAGAGACCGGACTGTACGGTAAGTGTTGCTTACATGCTCGTTAGGGTTGGGATGAGTTCGCTCGTCGGCCACCTTTTCTTCATGTACCTGGGTAGCTGTTACGCACAGCTAGTTCCACTAACGTGCTTGTAGTTAAACCCTTTGCCAGCGTACTGTCGAGTTTTTAGAGTTCCACACAGAGGGTTCCTTGGTTCAGAAAAAAGATGTGGAGGCCGTAAGTTGTTACGGTAGGGTTTCGATCATATTCGTGTATTGGCTACACGAATGATGATCGGAAGGATAATACTGTTAGGCTTTGGTGTAAGCCGGATACCGGTATTATATTATTGGATTATTTGTATTCGTATTTTTCGGAATACGAATACAGGTATACTTATACGGTATACGGTGAGGGGTATTCTTCTAATTGTACAAGAGCACCTTCTAGAAGGAGACACCTCATAATAGTATTTTTATTTTGTGAAAATAAAAACAATGAGGTGGAATTTGGAATTGTTAAAGCATTGATGATGGAATGACTTATTTCATTTTATATTCATTTGGGTTTACTATTGAAGCATGGTGCATTATTTTTGGAAAAAAATAATGCATGCTTCAATCATTTGTTTTGAGACATATCATTTGTTCATGCTTTATACTTGCTCATTTCTAGCATTCATCTTCTCTCTCCAAATTATCTCCTTCTTCAAGCTCTAAGCTTTACCCTTCACATGAGTTGTGAATCAAAAGCATAGGGGTCACTTTAATCCTCTACTTAAACTCTACATCATCTAAGTAATCATTTCTAGCACACTTGATTTTTTAGTTAATTCATGTGAAGAGTTTGAAACTTGTTCTATAGCTCTCGGGTGGATCATCTACGACCTAAATGTGACCGGAGACCGACTTCCTTTCAAGCATCCAAGGAGTCTAGGAGTCGCATCCAAACGAAGACCCGAATGACCGATTCTCAAGGTATAACCCCCTATCATAGTAGATAAGATCTCTAGAATGGTTTCTAGTTATGGTTTAGCACAAGATCTAGGGTTAAAGTGGGTGTTGCATGCAAGAAAATTTTCTTCTGCCACTTCCGCCTCCTCACAAGAGTTTTGAGGGTGTGCAACATCCACTAACACCAATGTCAGATAGCAGTTCTCTGGTGACATGAGTACAGAGCAGTCTATAGACCTGAGATTGTCATAGTGTCTTGTGTGGTTCCTATTGTACTTAGATTACTACCCTACCATGGTTTTACTGAGTCATGCAAATAGGTTTTAGTTGGGTGCAGTCCCAAGCCACATGGAGGTAGTGAGCGATCGAAAGGAATTCGTCTCTCCCGGTATAGAGAGTAGATGTCACGCTGTGCAGAATATGACTATAACCAGGAGTCTGTGACCGCAGCAAGTGAGAAATTATAAGTGTTATCAGTTGTATCTCTAAGGGTTATGAGTCACCGGTCAGCATGGTTTATCAGGTTATTAAGGGTCTGACGGTTTCAATCCCTACACCTGATATGCGATATCCTAAACGAAGAGACCGGACTATACGGAGACTGTCACCGATAGCCTCATTAGGGGTTCAGACAAGCTTTCTTGTTGATATCCATTTCGTTCAATACCTGGCTAGCCGTTACTTGCAGCTAGTACCGCTGACAGCTTGTGGATCCTACCCGGGAGGAGATTGATCTGAAAGTGTTTCAGATCGATAGGATATAATCCAGATCTATTGCTGGCGTAATGTCGAGTCTTTAGAGTCTCACACAGAGGGTATCATTACTTGAGCTAAAAGATTACAGTGGCAGTATGTTGATACTCGCGCAAGTTCAATTAAAATGTTATGTTATATATGCTAATTTTTAATCGGGTGTTTTTATTACTAACCGACTTTATGAAAACCGGTATATTAAATCAAGTGTTGATTTAATATATTACCGTGTGTGTGTATAGTATTATTTTATTCTATTTTGATACATAAACCCACTCTCATGCGATGACAAGTGGATAAGAGAAGAGAGCTTGGACACTTATATTTTGAATGGCTTGAATTAAATCTAATTATGTTAAAGAGAATAGTTTAATTCATTTTCAAAACATAACTTCTTTTGGGGTTTTTTATCCACCATTTTTCTTCTAGCTCTCCTCTCTTATGAAAAAGAGAACAAATTAAGAGAAATAAAATAGAATATTTTCACTACAATTCTCTATTTAAATTCCTAGCAAGAATGATGATGGAGTTTGCTTCAATGGTTGAAGCATGGAGCTCAAGTGGATCATTTTTGGCTTTGGAAATCAAGATGCAAAGATAGTTCC
The DNA here is from genome assembly GCA_030015575.1 of Agapanthus africanus. Taxonomy (NCBI): domain Eukaryota; kingdom Viridiplantae; phylum Streptophyta; class Magnoliopsida; order Asparagales; family Amaryllidaceae; genus Agapanthus; species Agapanthus africanus. The sequence continues at coordinate 250,091,918 of JASDDO010000022.1, read as the reverse complement.
CTCATCTTCTATGGAGCCTACAAGTAGTCCAACACAAATGTGGAGCACTTGAAAATCCTACAAAGGTTGCAGTTCATATGAACTTTTAGATTAAGTTCTATGTGCTTTTGCAATTTGTAGTGAATGGCATGATCTTGGTAGGTTTTGTGTGCTAAGTTTTTGTAAAATTTTGATTCTACGATTCCGCCGTGGCCACAAACATTGTGACCCTAGCGTAGGAAACCCTTCAAATAAGTGCAGGAGTCCGATTAAATATGTCTACTTGCTACACAAATTTTAATCAGACATTTGATAATACTAGCCGGCTTAAATTTAAGCTGGGTTATTAAATCAGGTATCGATTATATATATATATATATATATATATATATATATATATGAGAATAATGGAGGAAAGAAGCACACTAGGAGGAATTTTGCGTTAGATGGTGACATAAATCACGTCTTCCACCATTTTATTCAACAGTCGGCACCCGCCATCATGATCTTCATCGTCTAACATGTCGATACACCAAATTTCATGTGATTCCAATATCTTTTCACCGTTGATTTAGTAGGAGAAAAATTATTAGTTTACCGATAATAGCACTTTTTACATTACTAAATCAATGGTGAAATATTGTTGTAATCATATGAAATTTAGTGTATCGACAAATTCGAAGATGGAGATCAAGTTAGAAGGTGCCGATTGTCGAATAAAATGGTGGATGACGTACTTTTTGCCGCCGCCTAACGCAAAAAATCTCATAGAGCCTCTTTCTCTCTCGCTATCTCTCCCTCCCTCTCTCTCTATCTCTCTCTCTCTCTCTCTCTCTCTCTATATATATATATATATATATATATATATATATATATATATTATGTTCACTATTTATTTTCTCTTTCTTGGCTATTCGTATTTTTATACGGATATGCTTATATGTATGCGATGCATATACCGGGTATTATGTATTTATATACAGATACTTCTAAAAGGGGACACCTCATTATTTGGTTTTCATTTATGGAAAAGAAAGAAATGAAGTGGAAAGAAGAGCATGGTAGAGAGCATGGTTGAGAGGGATGGGCTTTATTTTAAATTGATAAAATTGTTATGACATGTTTTTGATGGTTTTAAATTATCCCTCTCAATCTTATTGTAAGTCGACATTACACACCCCACTAGATGCGGGGAGGCGGAAGCGGAATAGGTAAAACAATCATTTTGTTCAAGGTAACATCGACTAACTTTACCGATCTTTGCTAAACCCTAACTGACAAACTATCTAGAAGTGCCAAACTATTATGATAGATGATTATACCTCAAGATACTAGTCTTTCTTGTTCTTGTTGTTCACCTCCTCGTCGTCCTCCTCGATGTAATAGAAGATCCACCCGAGAGTTCCTTCTCTAAGTTTTAACCTCTAACTTGAGGTAACGAAGAGGTTAGGATTGCTAATCCAAGTGACCTATAAGATATACAAGTGGATTAAGGATCTATTAGTCTTTCTAACTCTTGGGATCTCAACATATGAGAGGATTAGGGTTAGGTTGAAGAAGAGGAGAGCTTGAGGAGAAAGTGTGTGTATGTGAGAATGAAATGAATTATTACTCATTTGTGAATATATGAAACATGATAATTATCAGATAATAATCCAAATAATAATATACAATAATAACAACCATGCTTCATTAACTCACTTTGGATGAATCATCTCACGAGTCATTAAAACATTTAATGCAAATAACACATCATCTCTCCACCTCATTTAGTTTAATTCATAAATGAATTAAAACTAAATGAGTCACCTTTCTTCCAGTGGCTTCTTGACTAATTACGAGAACGCCCTGTTGGAGATAGTGCCCTCAGAGTCAATTATTGGATCACAAGCACGTGATTGCAATGATTGAGGGAGGACCAGTCCCAGTAGGACAGTCTTGCTCGAGATGATAGTATGCTATCTGGTTTATCTTTATCATCGTGTACTGCTTTAAGTGGCCTGACAGGTCGCTATTACACGTTGGTAGAGCCCCTAGGATTCTTGCTTGACTGCCAGCAGTATGAGGGCGATCATATACGTGAGAGCCGGTGGTCTATAAGCACATCCTTAAAAGGTCCCTAGTCGTGGGAGTTTCAAGACAGGGCATCGATACTCCAGAGCAGACTAGTGTATACAGTCGAGACCCCGACGAGGGGCGGTGGCCGGTCTCACAAGCCACTGGTGTCAGTTGGTTCACCTAAGATGTATACAGGTGCTCATTGGGTTATGAGTACACCGAACAGGACTCGCCGGGAACATGCTAGTTGGTCTTATACCAGACGTCAGATAGCAGTTCCCTGGTGACATGTGTACAGGTTAGTTCATCGACCTGGGGATCGTCATTTGTCTCGTGTGAGTTCCCACTGTACTTTGATTACTACCCTACCACGGCTCAAAGGAGTCGTGCAAACAGGTTTTAGTTGGGTACAGTCCCGAGCCACATGGAGGCAGTGAGCGTATCTTCAGGGGTTCGTTTCTCCCGGTATTGGGGATGAGGTCGTGCTATGTCTAGGAGAGCTGGAACATGAAAATTCCTTGGCCAAGGCAGGAGATTTACTGGTAAGTATTTCAGTAGTTACTCAGGGTGTTCTGGGCTACACTCCGACACGACTTGTACCGCTTTTGGGGGTCTGACTTTTACCAACCCCCTAGGCCCGCCATGCGATGCTCATAGACGAACGGACCGGACTGTACGGATATTGTCACTGACAGGCTCAGTGGGGTGTCAGGCTGAGTTCCCTCACAGACGTCCCTTTTGGTCAATACCTGGTAGCCCGTTACGTATTGGCTTATGCCTCTGACGTGCTAGTGGTTAAATCCACAACCAAGGTGTTGACGAGTCTTTAGAGTCCCCCACATTCAGTTACTCAAGCTTTCGGGCGAAAAGCTGTAGAGGTCGTATGGAGATATGGCAAGGTCCGATCAGATACGTGCGGTATTGCACGGATCAGGATCAGACAGTTTGTACTATTGGTCGTATGGTTATATGGCAGGGTTCGATCAGATATGTGCGGTATTGCACGGATCAGGATCGGATAGATTTTACTGGCCGACTTTGGTTTAAGCCGGATCCTAGTATAATACAGTGTAGATTTTGTCTCATTGCATTTGTATTTCGGTCGGAATACAGATGTGGGTGTGTATACACAGTATCGGGGTTTCCCTGTAATTTATTACGGGACCAGTTTTCTGGAGTTGCCAGTTTGCTTTCCGTTTCGGCCAATTTCCTTTGTATCGTTCATTGGCCGAAGATTGGTGGAGGAGGGCTTATTTGCATTTGTGCAAATAAGTATTTGTGGAGGGTGTTCTTTACATTTTGTTGCTTCATGATGAGTAGCCTTCATTTGATTTCATAACCTCATCATGGCTTGTCTTTTGTATGATGATGGAGGGTAATGATGATAGGTTTGAGTGTTGGATTTACTTGTGATCATTTCTTGATATCATAACCTTCTCTCTCTTAATTGTATAATGTGGGCTTATTCTTTCTGATTGCCACACTCTCATTCTCTACACACACACATGCATGGCCGGCCACTTTGGGGAGGGGCTGCCCATGTCATTTTGGTGTGGGATTTTTGTATCTTTGGCTTTGTAAAATCCCTACAACTCCATCTCCAAAAGGATATATCATTTCCTCCACCATATGGCAATTCCACAAAACCCCAAAGTGAGACACAAGTTCCACACTACATTCTACAGCAAACCTTGGGCACGTCGACTAGCCAGCTTCGTGCCCGAGTTGCCTCGGCATTGAGGTGGGAGCCCGTAAAAGATGTAGGCGATGTGGTGCACTTCCGGCGATGAGGTGGAGACAGGACATTCCGCGAGAGATCGGGACGATGACGAGAAGACCGGAGGACACGGATCAGTCGGTATATCTCTCTTCCCTTTCTTGTAGCTAGCTAGGTCTAGTTAATGGTTCGATCCAGGTATTAGTGCGCGGTGGTGCCGGTTCAAAAAAAATTTAAAGTATATCACCGCTTCCGCATTTTGGCCTCGGGATGGAGGCAGGGGCGCCGCCGTGCACCTACAGTTGTATCAGAGCCTCGCCATTAACATAGTCTAGCTTTGTCTAATGTGTTATACATTTCCGATCGACCAAAAGTCCAAAAACCCGCGTTTTCTTCACATCAGTTTTCTGTCGAATTTTTTCTGGCTCGAAAAATTTTTCAGGTTGCAGAAAAGTGTTGTACTGAAAATTCTAAGAACACTGTAGAAATTCGATACAGTGACTCCACGATGGGAGCGCGGAACCGCGGCCAAACCCCCCTTTAGGCCGCGGTTCCGCCGCACTATGTTGAGATCAGTGTGTCAAATTTCTACAGTTGCTTTATGGGGTGATTTTAGGGGTTTTGGAATATTAATATTGGGCCCAGAATTTCTTGATGTGCTACAGTAGTACTTGGGGGCCCACTTGTTAAAAGTTGATCGATCGGAATATTTTAAACACATTATTTCACAGTATTTACATTATATCTGCGACCGTGAATGTCACTTGATCGGTAAATCCTGTCTAACTGCTATAGCCCGGTTAGACGGATTTGCGAACGTGACTTTCACGTTGATGTTTTGTGATTTTGCTGTGATGTTGCGGATCGGTCGTGGGGATAGCCTGGTTGCAATGCTAGTACAGTTTTTTTTTGTATTCTGTACATTTGATATTGCGGGGCGAGCGTCCGACATATGGACTGCCGTCACTGCCTGTTTGTATTATTTTTTTTGGGGCACGACCAGGTTGCGGTCGATGTACCTGTTGTATGTATATTTTACTTTCTGTACTAGGATTACCCCGCGGAGGGGTGCACGGATAGCCGGGTTCTAGAGGGCAACAAGCCCGCATCTCATGGCATTGAGACGGAGGGGGCTTCACTCTAGAATTGGCGGGCTATTCGCCGCACTCGTAGGGGGTACAGGTTGACCCAGGAGGGGTGCCCAAGTTACCGGATTCCGTGAAGTGCTGGGTGGTCCATTCACGTTGCTGAAGGGGGCTGCCTTGCTTCAGGTTTTGGCGGGTAACTTGCCGCGCCCGTAGGGGTCTAGGTTTTCATTGCACAGGCTATCCACACGACCAGGGGAACGTCTGGTTTCAGTAGTGGCTTTGTGAAACCCGGGGATCCCAGATATCTGTATTGTTCTGTGATGCTGTACATTTCTGTGATGTTGCATTTTTTATCACGCCTTGAGCGAATATAATATATTGGTATATATATTAGTAGATGTTGTATATGTTTTGCATCCGCGCTAGTCCAGTCCCCGCTCTGTCGTTAGTTAGCTAACCTAACGGGTAATGACGGGACCCAGTGGCGAATGCGGATGGCATATACGTACGTCATATTATTTTCGTTCTTTTTGGTGTGATCAATTGATGGGACTGCGTTGATTCGGATCAATGCAAGTTAAAAACAAACCTAATCTGATGTTGTTGGACACTTTTCAAAAAGCTGTTATTGCAAGGACGTTCAATTTTGTTTTGCATCGTGTTATTCAGTTGGAATATCCTGCTCCTCAGTCGACGAGGCAAGGGCCGAGATCCCTTCACCGGGAGTGACCCCTTGGACAAAAAGTTTGCGTCAGGGCAATGACTTCACTATAGCCGATTACTTTTGCTTTGCACCGTGGTATTCAGTTGGAATATCCTACACCTCATTCTACGGGGAAAGAGCCGAGATCCCTTCACCTGGAGTGACCTCTTTAGCAAAGGTTTTCGTTACTATATTTTTCTAAAAGCTATCCGTTCCTTCAACGATATCAAGTTCATTACGTTAAAGGTTTTCGCCAGAAACCATTCGTAGCCCTCCGTCGTTTCATATGGATGGTCAATAGTATTCAAGCTGTGTATGTTGGCCAAAGTGAAGGCACAGTGATTGGTAGCTATTGGGGTATTCATATGCAGCATAGATAGATGCGTTGGTTTGGGACAGTCGTACTGCCATTTTGGCCAAAGTCAAGGGTAGGTACGGGTGGATTCAAATTAACCTGGAAAATGATGGGTAGAACTTGACATGTGACTTATGATATGTTGGCCAAAGTCAAGGTCATAAGAGCATGGGGCAGAAATCACATCGGGAGTTTCTAAAGAAACTGAAACTTGTCAGATATGTGCATACCTTCTGGAGTGTGACACCGTGAGCGGATTCCGTCACGTTATCATGCGATGATAGTTGGATCCCGATTCCCACTGATGAGTTGGTTTACTCCTCGGGTGTTCCCGATTAATTCTTCTTTTAGGTTTGGAGGAGAATTTGACGGTACAGTGGGAGGTTTCCAGACTAGATAAATTGGTAACCATTCTGATCTAGGTTAGAGTGCACGCTGAGTGTTTCTTTTCTCTCTCTCTTTAGCAGCGACCATTGACCTGACCCTAAGACTATGACTCAGTGACCAAGTTAACCGAACCTTCTTAAAACACTGGCTTTTGGATTGTCAGAGTTGCAAACCTCATTGCCACTCCTACTTTTACCCTTTTCTCCAGGACACCCCATATTACTACGAACGTCCACTTCCATTGGACAAAACCATCGTATGGTTAGATACGAACTCGAAAGGAACTTGTTCCAGTTCGGGGATGGATTCTGGTTCAGAAGAAATAGGAATAAGATTTATTCAGGTGTCTTTTATCTTCACCTTCGCTCGCATTGTGAGTGTTCCTAGGATTAGGACAATACACCCATTATGCTTATTGGATAGTCTTATTCCAAACCATAGGCTGGTGCCGAACGGTATGGAAGGAAGAAAACCATTTGGCCTAAAGGGGTGTGCAGAAGGTAATGACTAAAGACATATAAAGGGATTTGGAGAGGTGGCAAAGAATTACACGGTTACAGTTGTGAATCTGGATAATGGAAGAGGCATTACTAGGAATACCGGAATACCCCATCGAAACATTTCAATGTTTCAGTTTCACTGTGTACTGTTAAAGGAAAACTGATTTCCCAGTTAGACACTTGCTCCAGGGTATGTATTTACCATGTATAATTCTCACATCTGTATGGCTTTACAGATGATGAGTGGGAGTAAGTTATTGGGAATTGAGTGATCATCCTCATTATATCGGGATTCGTTGTAATCGGTGATATTTGAAGAAGTCACCTGGGTTGTTTGCCGGTCGGCAAATATTTGGTTTTGAATATCCGCTGTTATGCACCAATTTCAAATCGATATATCTGTACGTCTATTTTCATAGAGTGAGATATACTTTTTGAAATTATGTCAGTGACATTTACCTATATCAGTGGATGGTTAGGTAAGGAGCATTAAACAGCGGTGTAATTCTTCTTAACCATAAGTACAGTTTTCGACCTACGACACACAGTGAATGAGTTATCAGACTCAAGGGACTTATACAGAGTATTGTATGTTGTCCAGGGTCCATCAGGACAGAGGGGTTGGTCCTCGTACTATATTCGGTTTACTTATGACTTCTCTAGTTTTTAGACAGGTGTTTCTTGGAAACACATAGTCCGGATTTTGAGAAGTTGTAGTTATTTGAATAAAGTAGAGAACCAGGTATTGCAAGTATCGGGATTCTTCAAAGTGATCGAAGATGTAGATACTTGAGTGTGGTATTCAGTTGATAGTAATGATTAAGAGACCTTGCTTCTCTTTCAGGTTACTCATAATTGGAAGCATTCCTAAGTTGAGTAACGCTGATAGGCCTCCTTCCATTTAGTTAACATGCACTGGAGACAGCTGCATGATTTGAATCTTGTTCAATTAAATCAGTGCCTCTGGATCTATATTGGAAATAGAACAGTTCATATCTTAACGTTGTTAAGGTACGGGGAGTTGTCCGGCTTATGCTTGAAAACCAGACTCTGGATAACTCAAGGCACGTTTCTGTAATGGCTGTTTATGGGTTGACCCAGGCTATGACGAGGGTTGATTTTCTACCATCTGGAAGATCAGTAGCGATATTGTTCTAGACTTGCCACAGTTTTATTAAAAATGGATTTTTCCAGAAAAAGGTAGTGGGAGTATGGTAGAACTGGAAGTGATTCCAGAACCACAAACGATTACTGAAGATTTGATAAGGAACCTAAAGATTCAATCTGGTTTAACATTCCATTGGCCACTCCGCAGATAAGGTGGGTAACCTCATGCACCCGAGAGGTACTCCGGTAGCCTCAAGGACGGTAGCAGGGAGGTTCTTGTTTACCCACACTTGCCATTTGCTGTTGTTCCAGACTGTGAGACCCGGCAGGAGGATGAGTATAGCGTCGTTCTAAACTGGCTTTAGAAGTGAACGTCTATATGACTCTGCCAGAGGGTTGTCGTGGTCAGTGGGAGCAGCGGAAGCATTGGTGGACAGGTGGCTTATGTCTATTTATAGACTAAAGCAGATGTAGCGGAGATAGATCATCAATTTCTGATATGACAGTCATAGGTTTGACTTCATCAGAATAGGGGATGGATATGTTGAGAAGGTAGTAGGGTGTGATGTCATGGTATTTGGATGACATGCACAGAGTAGGAAGTGACATTCCTATACTACGATCGGTTATACTTTGGTCGTCACACAATGGTTTCTCCACATGGGATTTGGACATTATATCAGACATACTGGTTACTAGATCTATGGTTTTAGATCTGGATTTGGGTGGTTTCCCAATTAAGGGTACTTAGACAGCATTCTAGGAGTATTTAGAATGGACGACTCCTAGCACGGTAGTGTACCTGCAGGTAATGGAGTCACCCTTTCTAAAGGTGTCTTACAGACTAAAGGGGAGAGGGATGTGCATGATTGGCAGATCACTTGCTCAGGCAATTGAGTCAATCATGAGATGTCAAGTACCAAACCAGATATTGTTCTTGCACTAGATGCAATAAGTTGATATTGATCCTATCCTAGAGAAACAGTCGGAAGCAGTTTTAGAACATAAGTGGATGTTCTAAGGGATATGATAACGACAGCCTCATTCGGGAGACAGTTATCATTCCAGGCTTCCAAGGTGACCTGGACGATAAGGAGGTTGTCAGAGTTATAGTTTTCCTTCTGACGAGGGGCAGTATTTTGGACAAGTGGTCCAAGGCAATACTGAGGGAGGCATGGCGCAGGATACTGATTAAGTTCAGTTGACGATACAGTCTAAGAAGTTTGGATTTGGAGTTCATTTATGAGCTAGGTCCCATCAGACATCCAGACACATTCTAAGACGGGTATTGCTCATTTCGGGAGATGGCTTTCTCCGCGAACTTGAGATATAGAGAGACATAGAAAGAAACAACAAAGCGGATCTACTCACTGAGGCTATTCCTCGAACGCAATAGTTTCGCAAACGGGTTTTGTGAGACTGAATAGTAGAGGAGTTGGGTGTTCGATATCACACGGGCTGTGAGTATGCGACATCGCAATAATTAGCCTTGAGTGCAAATGGGAGATTGTTGGAGATAGTGCCCTCAGAGTCAATTATTGGATCACAAGCACGTGATTGCAATGATTGAGGGAGGACCTGTCCCAGTAGGACAGTCTTGCTCGAGATGATAGTATGCTATCTGGTTTATCTTTATCATCGTGTACTGCTTTAAGTGTCCTGACAGGTCGCTATTACACGTTGGTAGAGCCCCTAGGATTCTTGCTTGACTGCCAGCAGTATGAGGGCGATCATATACGTGAGAGCTGGTGGTCTATAAGCACATCCTTAAAAGGTCCCTAGTCGTGGGAGTTTCGAGACAGGGCATCGATACTCCAGAGCAGACTAGTGTATACAGTCGAGAGCCCGACGAGGGGCGGTGGCCGGTCTCACAAGCCACTGGTGTCAGTTGGTTCACCTAAGATGTATACAGGTGCTCATTGGGTTATAAGTACACCGGACAGGACTCGCCGAGAACATGCTAGTTGGTCTTATACCAGACGTCAGATAGCAGTTCCCTGGTAACATGTGTACAGGTTAGTTCATCGACCTGGGGATCGTCATTTGTCTCGTGTGAGTTCCCACTGTACTTTGATTACTACCCTACCACGGCTCAAAGGAGTCGTGCAAACAGGTTTTAGTTGGGTACAGTCCCGAGCCACATGGAGGCAGTGAGCGTATCTTCAGGGGTTCGTCTCTCCCGGTATTGGGGGTGAGGTCGTGATGTGTCTAGGAGAGCCGGAACATGAAAAGTCCTTGGCCAAGGCAGGAGATTTACTGGTAAGTATTCCAGTAGTATCTCAGGGTGTTCTGGGCTACACTCCGACACGACTTGTACCGCTTTTGGGGGTCTGACTTTTACCAACCCCCTAGGCCCGCCATGCGATGCTCATAGACGAACGGACCGGACTGTACGGATATTGTCACTGACAGGCTCAGTGGGGTGTCAGGCTGAGTTCGCTCACAGACGTCCCTTTTGGTCAATACCTGGTAGCCCGTTACGTATTGGCTTATACCTCTGACGTGCTAGTGGTTAAATCCACAACCAAGGTGTTGACGAGTCTTTAGAGTCCCCCACATTCAGTTACTCAAGCTTTCGGGCGAAAAGCTGTAGAGGTCGTATGGAGATATGGCAAGGTCCGATCAGATACGTGCGGTATTGCACGGATCAGGATCAGACAGTTTGTACTATAGGCCGTATGGTTATATGGCAGGGTTCGATCAGATACGTGCGGTATTTCACGGATCAGGATCGGACAGATTTTACTGGCCGGCTTTGGTTTAAGCCGGATCCTAGTATAGTACAGTGTAGATTTTGTCTCATTGCATTTGTATTTCGGTCGGAATACAGATGTGGGTGTGTATACACAGTATCGGGGTTTCCCTGTAATTTATTACGGGACCAGTTTTCTGGAGTTGCCAATTTGCTTTCCGTTTCGGCCAATTTCCTTTGTATCGTTCATTGGCCGAAGATTGGTGGAGGAGGGCTTATTTGCATTTGTGCAAATAAGTATTTGTGGAGCGTGTTCTTTACATTTTGTTGCTTCATGATGAGTAGCCTTCATTTGATTTCATAACCTCATCATGGCTTGACTTTTGTATGAGATGGAGGGAAATGATGATAGGTTTGAGTGTTGGATTTACTTGTGATCATTTCTTGATATCATAACCTTCTCTCTCTTTCTTGTATAATGTGGGCTTATTCTTTTTGATTGCCACACTCTCATTCTCTACACACACATGCATGGCCGGCCACTTTGGGGAGGGGCTGCCCATGTCATTTTGGTGTGGGATTTTTGTATCTTTGGCTTTGTAAAATCCCTACAACTCCATCTCCAAAAGGATATATCATTTCCTCCACCATATGGCAATTCCACAAAACCCCAAAGTGAGACACAAGTTCCACACTACATTCTACAGCAAACCTTGGGCACGTCGACTAGCCAGCTTCGTGCCCGAGTTGCCTCGGCATTGAGGTGGGAGCCCGTAAAAGATGTAGGAGATGTGGTGCACTTCCGGCGATGAGGTGGAGACAGGACATTCCGCGTGAGATCGGGACGATGACGAGAAGACCGGAGGACACGGATCAGTCGGTATATCTCTCTTCCTTTTCTTGTAGCTAGTTAGGACTAGTTAATGGTTCGATTCGGGTATTAGTGCGCGGTGGTGCCGGTTCAAGAAAAATTTAAAGTATATCACCGCTTCCGCATTTTGGCCTCGGGATGGAGGCCGGGGCGCCGCCGTGCACCTACACGCCCCTCCCATCCGTATTTACGAAAAACACGGATATACCGAGACTGCATAAATCGAATAATCTAATACTAGAATCTTGCTTAAACCAAAGCCCGCAAGTATAATCTGTCCGAACATCATACGTGCACAAGTACATTTATATGTCCGAACCCTGTCGTAAAACCATACGACCTCTATATCGTTTCGCCTGAAGCAGGGAAACCCTCTGTGTGGGAGTTTAAAGACTCGACACTACGCTGGTAGTGGGTTTAACCACAGGCCGCAAGCGGTACTAGCTGTACGTAACGGTCCCCAGGTAGATGTCGATAAGGAGGCCAATGAGGAAACCCATCCGAACTCCTACTGAGCCTGATGTGACAATCTCCGTACAGTCTGGTCTGTTCGTCTAAGACTATCGCATATCTGGCCTAAGGGGCGGCAAGCGTCAGTCCCCTAAAAGCGGTATAATTCGTGTCGGAGTGAAGCCCATTACACCTTGAGAAACTACTGGAACACTTACCAGTAAATCTCGCTTGCCCTGGCCAGGGACCTTGCGTAATGGCTCTCCAAACACAGCGCGATATCAACTCCCAATACCGGGAGAGACGAATCCTATCTAACCGCCACTGCCTCCAAGTGCTTCGAGACTGCTCCCAACTGCTACCTGTTTGCACGACTCCTTTGAGCCATGGTAGGGTAGCAATCTAAGAACAGTAGGAACACACTCGAGACGAAGCAGCAGTGTCAAGTCAACGGACTATGCTGTACTCATGTCACCTGGGAACTGTTAACTGACGACGGGTATAATACCAACCAACAGTTCCCTGCGAGTCCTATCCAGTGTACCCGTAACCCAACGAGCACATGCATACTATCTCCTGTACAACGTACTAATGGCTGTGGGACAGACCATTTCCCCTGTTGGGATGAGAAGCGTATAGACTAGCCTACTCTGGAGTATCGATGCCCTGTCTCGATAATCCTACGACTAGGGACCTGAAAAAAGATGTGCTTGTAGACTACCCAGCCCCCACTAGTGTGACTGTCATCACAACGCCGATAGTCAAGCAAGATCCTATGGGCTCTATCAATATGTATTCGCGATATGCTAAAAGAAACATATAAACATATTAAGATTGATATAAACCAAGTAGCATACTACTATGTTGAGCAAGACTGTTAATACAACTGTTAATATACCAAGCTTTCATTAAGTAATATACAAGCTAATATGATACAATAATTGCTCCTGGGACATATACACTAAGAATCTCCCACTTGCACTAGGGCCATGTACTAGCATATTGAAGACCTATCATCTCGAATAGCCTCTCGAACTGTGTCTGAGGTAAGGCCTTTGTGAATGGATCTGCAGTGTTCTCCTCCGTAGCAACTCTCCGGACCTCGATCTCCCGGCGATCTATAATCTCCCTGATCAGGTGATACAGCCTTAAGATGTGCCTGGTCTTCTGATGGGACCTGGATTCCTTCGCTAAAGCTATAGTCCCGTTGTTGTCACAATACAGTGGCATTGGATCAACAATGGATGGAACCACCTGAAGTTCTGTGAGGATCTTCTTCATCCAGACTGCTTCTTTTGCGGCATCGCAAGTAGCGATATACTCCGCTTCCATTGTCGAGTCAGCAATGGTGTCCTGCTTGGAACTCTTCCACCACACCGCCCCTCCATTGAGGGTAAAGAAATAACCTGACATGGACTTAGAGTCATCCTTATCACTCTGGAAGATGGAGTCAGCAAAAGCCTCGATCTGGAGGTTTTTTCCGCCATAAACCAAGAACATATCCTTAGTCCTTCTCAGGTACTTGAGAATGTTCTTTACTGCTATCCAGTGCTTCTTCCCTGGGTCTGACTGATACCGGCTTATCACGCTGAGTGCGTAAGCTACATCTGGTCTGGTGCACAACATCGCATACATTATAGAGCCTACCACAGAAGCGTAGGGTATAATCGACATGCGATCCCTTTCCAAATCAGTCTTGGGAGATATCTCTTTGGAGAGGGTGATTTCATGACATGCCGGTAAATTACCGCGCTTAGAATCTTCCATACTGAATCTTTTCATATAGTATTGATATACCTGGACTGTGAAAGTCCCAACATTCTCTTAGATCTATCACGATAGATCTGGATCCCCAGAATGTAAGAGGCATCACCCAGGTCTTTCATGGAGAACCTGTGTGACAAGAATCCTTTGACAGATTGTAGCATAGGAATGTCATTTCCTATCAAGAGAATGTCATCCACGTATAAGACGAGGAATACGATAGTTCGTGCTACAATCTTACTATATATACATGGTTCATCTGGATTTTTGATAAAGTGTCATGACCCGAAAAGTACGGAGCATGACCGGCACTTAAATTACGAAATGTCTCGAGGCGTACGTAATCTAAGTAAGCCAAAACCCAGATATCAAAACCAAAGAAGAGTAGAGTGAAGGAAAACCCAATTTAAAGCAAGTGGGTTTAATCAACATAGGCCGAAGTATGTATTTTTAAAATCTCAAGTATTTTCTGAAAATTTCGGCAGAGTCACCTTTGTAAATACTGGCCCCCAAACGTGATACAACATGAGTAGTATACGAAATATAAAAAGGCAACCCCAAGCGGGAGCTATCTCTTCGTTAATCGACAGTCATAACCACGCAAGCAATATAATATACAACGCCGAAGGACGAGGATCAAAACTCAAAAAAAACTTCAAAACAACATGAAAATCGTAATAATACAACGCGCGACTCTAAGGTCGAAAGAATAACAGGTCCGATTTTCTATCTCTCTCAAATATACAATCTGGTTGATGGAGTTTCTAGATACAACTGAAATAATGAATAACTAAAGGTGGTCCTGATGCAAAAGAACCCACCTACCAAAGCAATCACCAGGAAGGAACAGTGCGCCAGCAAGCCGCAACGAAACCTGTATGGCAAAAGCTGCAAGGAACTGTGGCATAACGGGATTGAGTTGCCAACTCATGAATAGAAAACATCTACGAGTAGAAATCGCATGCATAACGCTATCCTAGGTCATATCAGGTAATAACCTCAAATAAAAATCCTAGTCCAGCTATGTATAGTGTAATAGTACCTGCTCGTGTCCGTGCCTCAGATAGCAACATACCAGATATATGATGTATGAATGCATTACAAATGGAAACAGAATATATCATGAGTGAGACAACTGTTTTCTTTAATCAATGATATTTCTATATGTATGTCAATCACGTATCATCAATGAATGCAACAGAGAAATCAGAGTCAAGCATCGACACAAAACATAAGTCTCAGTATCTCAGTATCAAATATCAATATCTCAAATCTCAAATATCAATATCAATATCTCAGGCATCCGTATCATCTGCGGGATCGGCCCGTGGGCTCCGGCAGAACGGATCAGCCTATAACCATCTCATGACTCCGGCCGGTATCCTCCGGATAACCGACGAGTCCAAATAATATCACCGGTAGGTAGTGCTCCCCTGCCAGGCTCATCGAATACAACTCGAGCTTCTTGCCCCGGGGTACCATACCGGGCCCACCATGTACCCGAGACGGTCCATCCAACTCCTCGAATCGGGTCTCGAAATCCAGCAAACTCCTCGAATCGGGTCTCGAAATCCAGCAGCAATCATGAAAACTCATGGTGGACAACTCATTGATCATGAGAAAACAACAATTTGCATTTTAAATGATGATACTAAGCTTTTATTAAATTCTTGTGGTTTTCTCCCAAATCCAGAAATCACATGTAAATCTGAAATCATCAATATCATGATACCAATAAACAGTGAATACCAGCATAAATCTCAATAATACTGCATAACCAATGAATATATGGATGCATCTGATATCATGCAATGAATGCAATAATTAAACTAACATATGGAAACTATAACATATTACAACTATCAGCTAGCAAGCTATGTTACTGAAATAGTATTTTCTAAAGTGTACGTGACATGGCAATTACCGATGAAGATGTGTGTGTTAGTTATATGTATGCCCTAGAGGCCATTACTGTACATAGGATGTATATTGTAGTGGATGCTGGGACATATATAGGGAGGACTTTCTTGCTCGACATGATAGTATGCTATTTGGTTGCTCATTATTTTAACCTGTACACTGATTGTCTCACTTTTACATGTTGGTAAAGCCCTTAGGATGTGTACATGACTACCTGGACTATGATGCGGATCATACTAGTGGGGGCATAGTAGTCCATAAGTACATCCTTCAAGGTCCCTAGTCGTGGGTGTATCGAGACGGGGCATCGATATACCAGAGTAGACTAGCGTATACCTTCTCGACCCATACAGATGGGCGACGGATGATCCCATATCCATTGGTGTTTGACATCAGAGATGATATACGGGTGCTCAGTGGAGACTGGGTACACTGGGCGGACTCGCCGAGAACTCCCAGATGGTATTATACCTTACGTCAGATGGCAGTTCTCTGGTGACACTGGTACAGGTTAGTTTGTAGACCCGAGATCGTCATAGAGTCTTGTGTGATTCCCACTGTGCTTTGATTTCCACCTAACCACATCCAAGAGTGCGTGCAAAACGGTGGTTTTTGGGTACAGTCCTGAATCACATGAAGGCAATGAGCGATAGGAGGGGATTCGTCTCTCCCAGTATAGGGAGTTGATGTTGCGCTGTGTTCGATTGGCTATAACCGGAAATCCATGGCCAGGGTTGCTGATGTAGGGTTCCTAGGCACACTAATGAGGTCTCACAAGGGATCAAACATGGCTAATTCAAAATTTTCATGTGCCTACAAACCCTAATACGGATCGTTAACTAGATTTATAGGCGATGCAATGCAAATAAATGAATTTATAGATAAAGGGAAGGGGATACAACTTTTGTAGATCCGGTCCTCCACCTCCATGGCTCCATGATGAAGTCCCCTCGCTGTCCATTTCGAATCCCGGACTCTAGCATCGGCTTCATCGGAGAAAAGGGCGGGCTAGGTCGTCGACTTCGATGCCGAAGATGATCTACGTCGAGGCAACTCAAGATCAAGCTCCAATTTCACCAAGTCATGAAACTTGTGAAGAAAACACCCTATACTACTTGGCAAGAGGTAGAGGATGAAGAAATAGGAGGTGGGTTCACTTTAGAATTGGATTTCTCACTCATTTTCACAAGTTGCCATTGATGGAGGCAAGCTTTCTTCATTGTTGAAGATGAAGAAGAAGAAGAAAGAATATTATATGTATTTTTTAAAAAGGAAAATAATATGAATACTTATCATATACCAACCATAGTTAGGTGTAGAGAATAAACTATGGTTAGGGTTAAGCATGAAGACAAAATGGTCACTTAGTCAAAGCTTCATGAAGCTTCAACAACAAACAAAGAAAACCACCATTTTCTCTTTATCATTTCAAAAAGAATAATAAATAAATAAATAGATAATAAAATGAAAACCCTAACCATTACACAACCATGGTTTAATCTTTACACAAACTCAAGTTAGCATGTATCATCAAACATGATACAAACAAGTGCACAAAAATATATCACATATACAATATGCATTTCAAGTGAGAAAATCCATATAAAGTGAACTAATATTAGTTAATGCAAAGTAATATATCAAATATATAATTATGCATTAAATCATTAAATCAATACTTGATTTAACGATCCGGTCATATCACATATAACAGACTAATATCCAATGTATTGGCTTATCGAATCAATCCTTGATTCGATAACTAGGCTATATCGCATACAACCAATCGATACATTCATCGCGAGAATAGAATACGGTATCACATACACGCATTATTCTCGGTCCCGCACATATCTCATATGCGCTCCTATTTCGTTTCGCTTGAGCCAGGAAACCTCTGTGTAGGACTCTAAAGACTCGTCAATACGCCGGCAGCAGATGATGATCATATCAAGCACCCACAAGCCGCAAGCGGTCTGCTAAACGTAACGGCCACCCGGGTATTGAGCGATTAGAAGATCGACGAGCAAGCCCGCTCACACTCCTGTGAATCCAACCAGTAACACTTACCGTACAGTCCGGTCTGTTCGTCTGATATGTCGCATATCTCGCCTAGTGGTGGTAAACGTCAGACCCAGTAGCTTGATAAGTCATGCCGACGTGAGGTCCATAACAATCGTGAAACTACTGATAACTCTTACCAGTATATCACTGCAACCCTGGCCAGGGATTTCCTGTTATGGCCAATCGGGCATAGCGCAACATCAACCCCCAATACCGGGAGAGACGAATCTCCTCCTATCGCTCATTGCCTCCATGTGAATCGGGACTGTACCCAAAAACCACCTGTTTGCACGACTCAGTAGAGCCGTGGTAGGGTGGAAATCAAAGCACAGTGGGAGACACACAAGACTCTATGACGATCTTGGGTCAACAGACTAAGCTGTACCAGTGTCACCAGAGAACTGCCATCTGATGTGAGGTATAATACCATCTGGGAGTTCTCAGCGAGTCCGTTCAGTGTACCCAGTCTCCACTGAGCACCCGCATACCATCTCTGATGTCAAACACCAATGGATATGGGATCATCCATCGCCCATCACATGGGTCGAGAAGATATACGCTAGTCTACTCTGGAATATCAATGTCCCGTCTCGATATTCCCACGACTAGGAACATTGAAGGATGTACTCATGGACTACCCAGGCCCCACTAGTATGATCTACATCTTAGTCCTGGAAGTCGAGTACACATCCTAAGGGCTTTATCAACATGTAACAGAGAGACAGAAAGTATACATGTTAAGATAAAGAGAACCAGATAGCGTACTATCATGTCGAGCAAGAAAGTCCTACCTATATATGTCCCAGCATCCACTACAATATACATCCAATGTACAGTAATGGCCTCTAGGGCATACATATAACTAACAATCTCCCACTTGCACTAGGGCCATCTGTAGCAGTAGTTGTAGTATCTAATACTCAACCATGCCCCATAAGTCTCTCTATGGGAAAAGGCCTTTGTGAGTGGATCCGCCGTGTTGTCCTCTGAGTCTACTCTCCTAACCTCGATCACCCTGGAGATCAACTATCTCCATGATCAGGTGATGCTGCCTCAGAATATGTCTGGGTCACTGATTGGACCAGGGTTCCAGGGCCAAAGCCACACTTCCATTGTCATACAATGGCAGGAACCTAGTTCATCTTATGAACCAATATACACCCAAACTGCCTCTTTGGTAGTATCTTTAATAGCGATGTTACCAGCCTTTATCGTCTAGTTTGCCACGGTATCTAGCTTGGAACTCTTCCAACATACCGTCTCTTTACTGAGGGTAAAGACAATGCCTGTGACTGACATTCAGTCGTCTTTATCACCCTGGAACCCTTCCAGTGATTCTCCCCAGGATCGATTGATACCATCTCACTACATCTAGTGAGAATCTTAGCATCCAATTACATCTATCTCATAGATGAAAACTCAGGATTTAGGAGGTATCACTTTGATCCTATTTGAGAATCTTTGTGATAAGAGGAGATCGACCGATCGTAGTATAGGAAACTCTTTTCCTATCAAGAGTATGTTGTCTACGTACAATACGAGGATGACCACCTTACTCTCTAGTACCTTTTTATACATACAAGGTTCATCTACCATTTTGATGAAGTCAAACACTTCGACTACCACATCAAAACAGACGTTCCAACTCCGCGATACCTGCTTTATTCTGTAAAGCAACTTGCACATGTTTCCGCTGCTCCCACTGTTTACAAAGCTCTCTGGCTGTGTTCTTATAGACGTTCTCTTCTAAATCATAATTTTAGAAAAGCAGTCATGGCACCCAACCACCAGATATCGTAGTCATGGTATGCAGCAATGGCAAGTTGGATCTGGATGGACTTAAGCATAGTCCCTGGAAAAGGTTTCATCATTATCCACTCTTGGTTGATGACGAAAACCTGTAACAAGTCTAGCTTTGAAAGTTTCAACTTTTCCATCTACACCGAGTAATCTTCTCAAGATATACTTGCTCCTGATGGGGATTTAACCCTTCAGATATCGCAACCAAAGTCCATACTTTGTTGGTGTATGTGGATTCCATCTCAGATCGCTAAGTATCCAGCCATCCTTACAGAGTCCATACTCTCGATGGCCTGCTCGAAACTAGTTGGGTCATCATCTCATGATGCATTTCTTGCTCCCACTGTCATCGAGAAACCGAGGTATCTCTCAGGCGGATGAGGAACCCTACCAGATCGGCGGAGAGGCTGAGGTTCGTCGGGAACTATTGAATCCTTTGGTTCTGTCAAATCATCAGTTGCAGTTTTGTATAGCTGGAACCTTTCCAATTCTACAGAACTGACCTTTCCTCGATCTTGTCCGGATTTTGCTTTTGACATAGGCCGGACAATCCCAAATCTTAACTTACTTAAGAGATAGACTCTTCCCATACCATATCTTATATGGAGTGGTAGGCACTGATTTGATTCGAACCTAATTCAATAGGTATGCAGCTACTCAAGTGCACAACCCCAAAAGGAAATAGGTAACTCAGTAATACTCATCATAGAGCACACCATATCTAATATTGTGCGATTGCTCCGTCCCGATACACCGTTGTGATGTGGTGTATTCAGAGGAGTAATACTGAGAGAGAATCTCATTTTCTTTTAGAATAGTCCAGGAATGCCATGCACAAGTATTCTCCTCCCTGATCTTATCATAGGACATAATACTTATACCCGTATTAGTTCTCTTCTTCTAGCTTATATTCTGTGAATATCTCAAAAGATTCGGACTTGTGTTTCAACAGGAACATATGTCCAAATCTTGAGAGTTTATCAGAGAACGTAATGAAGTATAAAGAACCGGTCCTGGCATGTGTAGACAGGGGACCTTACATACATCATCATGTATCAGTCCAAAGAGTTCATTAACTCTTTCTCTGTTTCCAATAAACAGGGCTATGGTCATCTAATCTTTGTGACATGACTGGAAAGTTTCACAAGATGTAAATTCAAAATGATTTAAATATGCATCTAAAATGTAACTTCAGCCAGTCGGGTCGCATTAATATGACCTAGTCTACAATGCCTCAAGAAGGATTCGTTTATTTCTGAACTCTTCCTCTTGTGTGAGTTCTGTATACTAGGAACTGTAGTTTCATTTAGAACGTCAATGCTTTTAGATAATGTGCCTGAACCGATCAACTTTTGATATAGGAAATGTTCAAAACATTATCCATCAATACAAAATTATATCATTTCTTTAATAAATAAAGAGATTGATATGATTTTGTATATCAGGTTCGGTATCTAATAGCATTTGTTCAGAATCAATGTATTGGTAATACAGGATGACAGTGACCAACAGACTTGGCTGCAACACTTGCCCCGTTTTCTGTCTCTTGAAACTTATCACCCGTTCTCAGTTTTCTACCCTTTTGTAGCCCTATGTAACAGATTACATATCTGGGATCGTTATCCGGTATCAAATACCCAGGATGCAGAAGATACTGAGAAACAGTTCTTTGTAAAGAACACACCCGAAGGAGATGCATCTCATGCACTTTCTTCGTTTGGGCGGCATGGGAATCCTAGTATTCCCCTATTTCCTGCTCTGTCTTATAATAATTATAAGTTGGAGCAGGACCAACGTTCCCCAGCTCAGTATAACAAGCGGGTTCGGTCAAAACATCCATATTATTATCTTGATTAAGGCGTGATATGGTCGCTACCTGGAGAGAGAGAGAAGAAAACACTCAGCGTGCGCTCTTGCAAGATCAGATTGGTTATATATTTTATCTAATCAGGATGGCTCCCACTATGTTTATCAAATCTTCCTTCAAACCTTAAAAGGAAAGACTAGCCGGGATTAATTACACTCTACAAGTTCGCCAATCTTTCAGCCAGGCCAGTGTCGGTACTTTGAGGGAGGTTCCTCGCACGGACCTAATTATAGTAAACCTCGTTTTCCCAGAGGCGTAACCCCAATGACACCTTTCTAGACACCTACTTGATCGGCTAATTGTAAAGTGCAAAACTCTCCCAGGAGTAACAATTACTCGCAGTGGGTATCGGGATCCAACTATCACATAGAAGGTATGCAATCTCATTGCAAATTTCAACACTTGAAACTCCCGATAAAGGTTTTTACCCCTAGCACCTATGACCTTAACTATGGTCAACAAATCATAAGTACTAGTCAAGTTCTACCCGTCATTTCGTGATTAATTAGACCCACCCACATGACCCTTAACTAAGGTCAACAAAGTCACGCGACTGTCCTAACTAATTGCATCATATGCGGTGTAGGAAGACATCACTTAGCTATCGTACACTGTGCCTTGACTATGGTCAACAAACACAGCACGAATACTTAGTACTCTACTTCCTAAAATGACGGAGGGTTGCGGCTGGTTTTTATGAAAACCTTTAACGCTTTGAACTTGATCTCGTTGCGGAATCAAATGGTTTTTTAAATGGAATGTTTTTGAAGCTTTTCTAGTTTTGCTAAAGGGGTCACTCCCGGCGAAGGGATCGTCGGCCCTTTCCTCGTCGAATGAGGTGCGGGATATATCATATATATCACTGTGCAAAGAGGAAACTATAGAAGCGATCAAAAGACAAACCGAGGGTAGTAGCATCTGCCAGTTATTGCTAAAGGAGTCACTCCCGGTGAAGGGATCTCGGTCCTTTCCTCATCGAATAAGGTGTAGGATGTTCTATAATGAACACCGCAATGCAAAGCAAGAACTGTAGCTACCTGTTTTTATTTTGAAATTCGATTCCACAGCATCTTATAAGTTTATTTTCTTTCATTAATCTCATTAATGAATATCCCACCATTTAAGTCCACCTAAACATCACAGATAAATATAACGTACGCTTATGCCATCCGCATTCGCCTCGATGTCCCGTCTGCACCGTTAGGTTAGGTAACTAACGCCAGAGCGAGGTAGGGCTAGTGCAGGTGTAAAATATAAGCAACGTCTATATAATATATCATATATACTATATACAATGTCTATCTGAACAAATCACATGATCACATCACAGATAACGCAGTAGAAAATATCATATGAAATTTTGGATATACTAGGACGTCCGTGTTTTCAATACGAGCCAGTATAAAACACGGATTCCACGGTCATGATGAATAGCCAATCCCACACCCCTAGACCCCTACGAGAGCGGCAAGCAACCCTACCAATTCTAGGGTTAGGAGACCCGGACTCGACTCCTCGAGTTGGTCTCCCACTGGACCCCAGAACCCGGTTACTTGTGCTCCCCTCCTTGGGTCTATCCTAATGCGGAAAAGTAAATAATATACAAATGGTGACAACATCCGCATCTTGGAAGTTCCCCAATAAAAGAATATTACATACAAGTTTATACATGAATGAAAATGAAAAAACACTCATCTCACATAAAAAAAACCCGGCTATTCAACCACGACGATCCAATATAACATATCCAGCAACACATAACATCACATGTCATCAACGTAAGTAAATATGTACATCCCAATTGTCGTTGACATATAGCAACGAAACCGGCGATATCATATATTATACTTACGGTCACAGAAAAGAAAGTGTAAAACTACAACAGTTGGAATCCGCAACCTCTTTAGACATCGCATGCCTAATCAAATGAAATACTTAGACATCGCATGCCTAACAATTATAAACCCTGCATTTTAGTCTCAAAATCGAAAACACTTTTCAATATAAAGTCGGGCAATTCAACAAGATTCCCGACATCTTGATCGAATGCTCGTCGCAAACTTCAGTAGGCGGCCGCACCCCCGACGCCGTCGACAAAGTGCACCAAGGCGGAACACCACAGCCGCGAGCACCCGAACGGATGCTTTCAGCGACGGGGTTCTCCTACAGTCACTTGGTCGGGGCTATGGAGTGAGGTTGTCTATTAAGTTTACCCGGCGAGTATCCGCGTACGCTACGTGATTGCGACGGACTTTTGATCACATCAAAATTCCGTGGTAACCGATCAAGTGAGACTAAACCGCTAGATTTATAACATTCATTTAATTATCTCATAACTACTTGTGAATTCCAAATGTTGTATCACATTCCGAATAAATAAAAAATGTTAAACTTTCCGATCGAACAATCGAACACCCAAGTTTTCCCGAAACAGCTCAACACATGAAATAAGTTTAAAAACATTCAGTTCATGCCTCAGTACCAACGGTCCAGCCGTAGAAGGGTCAAGCCAACGCCTCACATGTGGCACGCCGTACTGCCCCAAACCCTAAGGTTCAAAGGGCAGTTCAAGACGGTCACATAATCGAGTTAAGGTTTGTTGTCTTCTAGAGGGACCATCGCGTTACATGCACTACTTAGAATGTCATTAAACTAAGGAAAAGTCCAACAATTGGAAATTTCCCAGCAGGGGTAAAAGTGGGTATTTATATCCGGTCGAACTTTTTAACATATTCTAAAATTACCCGGAAAAACACACAGATAAGATTAGACAATCCGATCGAAACACCGAGTCCCCAATACAACCCAGAAAAATCAACTCTTGAGTTCAGATTTAAAAATTCCCAGAAAATACAGTAACAAAATATAAGAATTACTGTGCAAAGATCAATGGCAGAAACGACAAACATGCCGCGGAACCGCCGCATTAGCCATGCTAATGCCGCGGTTCCACCTCTCTTTGATTGAATTAGGTGCTCGAAATTCACAGTAATTCTTAGATATTCCTGCTGCGTTTTCTGCATATTTTTAATTCTCAAAAATCCACAAATCCAGAAAATGTCCAGAGAGCCGTTTTGAGTTAGGGTTTCGGGTCGATCGGACTTCTAACTCCGTCTACGCATCGCCTAAGGCTCTAGCTAGGCTCTGATACCACTGTAGGGTTCCTAGGCACACTAATAAGGTCTCACAAGGGATCAAACATGGCTAATTCAAAATTTTCATGTGCCTACAAACCCTAATACGGATCGTTAACTAGATTTATAGGCGATGCAATGCAAATAAACGAATTTATAGCTAAAGGAAAGGGGCTACAACCTTTGTAGATCCAGTCCTCCACCTCCATGGCTCCATGATGAAGTACCCTCGTTATCCATTTCGAATCCCGGACTCTAGCATCGGCTTCATCGGAGAAAAGGGCGGGCTAGGTCGTCGACTTCGATGCCGAAGATGATCTACGTCGAGGCAACTCAAGATCAATCTCCAACTTCTCCAAGTCATGAAAGTAGTGAAGAAAACACCATATACTACTTGGCAAGAGGTAGAGGATGAAGAAATAGGAGGTGGGTTCACTTTAGAATTGGATTTCTCACTCATTTTCACAAGTTGCCATTGATGGAGGCAAGCTTTCTTCATTGTTGAAGATGAAGAAGAAGAAGAAGAAAGAATATTATATGTATTTTTTAAAAAGGAAAATAATATGAATACTTATCATATACCAACCACAGTTAGGTGTAGAGAATAAACTATGGTTAGTTTGAATGGTTAGGGTTAAGCATGAAGACAAAATGGTCACTTAGTCAAAGCTTCATGAAGCTTCAACAACAAACAAAGAAAGCCACCATTTTCTCTTTATCATTTCAAAAAGAATAATAAATAAATAAATAGATAATAAAATGAAAACCCTAACCATTACACAACCATGATTTAATCTTTACACAAACTCAAGTTAGCATGTATCATCAAACATGATACAAACAAGTGCACAAAAATATATCACATATACAATGTGCAATTCAAGTGAGAAAATCCATTTAAAGTGAACTAATATTAGTTAATGCAAAGTAATATATCAAATATATAATTATGCATTAAATCATTAAATCAATACTTGATTTAACGATCCGGTCATATCACATATAACAGACTAATATCCAATGTATCGGCTTATCGAATCAATCCTTGATTCGATAACTAGGCTATATTGCATACAACCAATCGATACATTCATCGTGAGAATAGAATACGGTATCACATACATGCATTATTCTCGGTCCCGCACATATCTCATATGCGCTCCTATTTCGTTTCGCTTGAGCCAGGAAACCTCTATGTAGGACTCTAAAGACTCGTCAATACGCCGGCAGCAGATGATGATCATATCAAGCACCCACAAGCCGCAAGCGGTCTGCTAAACGTAACGGCCACCCGGGTATTGAGCGATTAGAAGATCGACGAGCAAGCCCGCTCACACTCCTGTGAATCCAACCAGTAACACTTACCGTACAGTCCGGTCTGTTCGTCTGATATGTCGCATATCTCGCCTAGGGGTGGTAAACGTCAGACCCCGGTAGCTTGATAAGTCATACCGACGTGAGGTCCATAACAATCGTGAAACTACTGATAACTCTTACCAGTATATCACTGCAACCCTGGCCAGGGATTTCCTGTTATGGCCAGTCGGGCATAGCGCAACATCAACCCCCAATACCGGGAGAGACGAATCCCTTCCTATCGCTCATTGCCTCCATGTGAATCGGGACTATACCCAAAAACCACCTGTTTGCACGACTCAGTAGAGCCGTGGTAGGGTGGAAATCAAAGCACAGTGGGAGACACACAAGACTCTATGACGATCTCGGGTCAACTGACTAAGCTGTACCATTGTCACCAGAGAACTGCCATCTGACGTGAGGTATAATACCATCTGGGAGTTCTCGGCGAGTCCGTTCAGTATACCCAGTCTCCACTGAGCACCCGCATACCATCTCTGATGTCAAACACCAATGGATATGGGATCATCCATCGCCCAACACATGGGTCGAGAAGATATACGCTAGTCTACTCTGGAATATCAATGCCCCGTCTCGATATTCCCACGACTAGGAACATTGAAGGATGTACTCATGGACTACCCAGGCCCCACTAGTATGATCTACATCTTAGTCCTGGAAGTCGAGTACACATCCTAAGGGCTTTATCAACATGTAACAGAGAGACAGAAAGTATACATGTTAAGATAAAGAGAACCAGATAGCGTACTATCATGTCGAGCAAGAAAGTCCTACCTATATATGTCCCAACATCAACTACAATATACATCCAATGTACAGTAATGGCCTCTGGGGCATACATATAACTAACAGCTGAGATTTACCGGTAAGTGTTACCAGTAGTTTCTCGAACTGTTATAGACCTCATATCGACACGACTTATCGAGCTACTTGGGTCTGACGTTTACCACCCCCTAGGCGAGATATGCGACATATCAGACGAACAGACCGGACTGTACGATAAGTGTTACTGATTGGATTTAAAGGAGTGTGAGCGGGCTTGCTCATTGATCTTCTGATCGCTCAATACCCGGGTGGCCGTTACATTTAGCAGACCGCTTGCGGCTTATGGGTCCTTGATATGATCATCACCTGCTGCTGGCGTATTGATGAGTCTTTAGAGTCCTATACAGAGGTTTCCTGGCTCTAGCGAGACGAAATAGGAGAGCATATGAGATTTGTGCGGGACAGAGAATAATACCAGTATGTGATACTGTATTCTATTCTCGCGATATGTATCATTGGACGATTATATATGATATAGCCGGGTTACCGAATCAAGTGTTGATTCGATACATTGATACACTTGATATTAGTCGGTTATATGCCATATGACCGGATCATTAAATCAAGTGTTGATTTAATGATTTAATGTATAATTATATATTTGATATATTACTTTACATTAATTAGTATTTGTTCACTTAAGATG
Source organism: Agapanthus africanus (assembly GCA_030015575.1). NCBI lineage: Eukaryota > Viridiplantae > Streptophyta > Magnoliopsida > Asparagales > Amaryllidaceae > Agapanthus > Agapanthus africanus. Next base: position 250,064,614 of record JASDDO010000022.1, on the reverse strand, counting down.
GATTTTCTCACTTAATGTGCACATTGTATATATGATATAGTTTTGTGCACTAGTTTGTATCATGTTTGATGATACATGCAAACTTGGGTGTGTATATGCTTTGAACCATGTTTAGGTAAATGGTTAGGGTTTTAATTTATTTATTCATTTATTTATTTATTCATTTTGGCAAGAAATAAAATGGTGGATTTCTTTGGATTTTATTTGAAGCTTCATGAAGCTTTGAATAGCTTTGACCATTTTGTTTCTTTCCAACCTAACCATTCACCTAAACCCTAGTTTAGTCTCTACACAAGTTAACTCGCCTATGGTTGCATTATGATAAGTATTCACTTGAATTATTATTTTAAAAATTAATTCATTTTTCTTTCTTCTTCTTCTTCATCTTCTTCATGAAGAGAAATAAACTTTCTTGAAAAATTTCAAGTGATGAAATCAAGTGAGAAATCCAAATCCAAAGTGAACCCACTTCCTATTTCTTCATCCTCTACCACTTGCCATGTTGTATAGGGTGATTTCTTCATAAGTTTCATGAGCTAGTGAAGATGGAGCTTGAGTTAGAGTTGCCTCGACGTAGATCATCTTCGGCATCGAAGTCAACGACCTAGCCCGCTCATTTCTCCGACGAAACCATCGCTAGAGTCCGGGATCCCGGTGATCGCAGCGAAGGGACGTCAACACGGAGCTAGAGAAGTGGAGGACCGGATCTACAAAGATTGTAGTCTCTTTCATTTAGCAATAAAGTTGTTTACTTGCTTGTTTCGCCTTACCTCTTGTTAACGATCTAGCATTAGGGTTTCTCGGCACATGTAAAGTTTGATTTTGGCATGGTTGATCTGTTGTTGAATCTCTTAAGTGTGCCTAGGAACCCTACAGTGGTATCAGAGCCTAGCTAGAGCTTTAGGCGAAGTGTAGACGATGTTAGAAGCCCGATCGAACCCGAAACCCTAATCCAAAACCCTTCTCTGTACAATTTTTCAAAACTGAGAATTTTGTGAATTAAAAATATGCAGAAAAAGAAGCAGGGTTTTCTAAGAGTTACTGTGCAGCACATGGGCATAAGTCAATTAAAGCGCGGCGGGACCGCGGCACGAGCATGGCTCGTGCGGCGGTTCCGCGGCCATGTAGTCGCTTTATTCATTTCTGTTTGCACAGTAATATTCTTCCAACATTCCTGATTCTTCTGGATATGTTTAATTTATACTCAACAATTGAGTTTTCTGGGGTGTATTGGGGACTCGATGTTTCGATCGGAAAGTTTAACTTCGTCTACGTGTTTTTCCTGGATATTTTTAGAATATGTTAAAAAGTTCGACCGGATATAAATACCCGATTTTTCCCCTGCCGGGAAATTTCCAAGTGTTGGATTTTTCCATGGTTTAAGAACGTTCTAAGTAGTGCAAGTAACGCGATGGACCCTCTAGAAGACAACAAACCTTAACTCGATTATGTGACCGTCTTGAACTGCCCTTTGAACCTTAGGGTTTGGGGCAGTACGGCGTGCCACATGTGAGGCGTTGGCTTGACCCTTCTACGGCTGGACCATTGGTACTGTGGCATGAAGTGAATGTTTTTAAACTTATTTCATGTGTTGAGCTGTTTCGGGAAAACTTGGGTGTTTGATTGTTCGATCGGAAAGTTTAACATTTCCTATTTATCTGGAATGTGATACAATATTTGGAATCCACAAGTAGTTATGAGATAACTGATTTGGATGTTATAAATCTAGCACTTTAGTCTCACTTGATCGGTTGCCACGGAATTTCTATGCGATCAAAAGTCCGTCGCAATCACGTAGCGTACGCGAATACTCGCCGATAAACTTAATAGACAGCTACACCCCATAGCCCCGACCAAGTGACTGAAGGAGAACCCCGTCGCCGAAAGCATCCGTTCGGGTGCTCGCGGCAGCGGTGTTCCACCTTGGTGCACTTCGTCGACGGCATCGGGGGTGCGGCTGTCTACTAAAGTTTGCGACGAGCAGTCGATCAGGATGTCAGGAATCTTGTTGAATTGCCTGACTTGATATTGAAAAGTGTTTTCGATAATGAGACTAAAATGTGGGGTTTATAATTGTTAGTCATGTGATGTCTAAGAAATTCAGATGGTTAGGCATGCGATGTCTAAGTAGGTTGCGGATTCCAACTGTTGTAGTTTTACACTTTCTTTTCTGCGACCGTAAGCGTAATATGTGATATCGCCGGTTTCGTTGCTATATGTCAACGACAATTGGGATGCGCATATTTACTTACGTTGATGACATGTGATGTTATGTGTTGCTGGATATGTTATGTTGGATCGTCGTGTTTGAATAGCCGGAGGGTTTTTATGTGAGATGAGTGTTTTTCATTTTCATTCATGTAAGAACTTGTATGTAATATTCTTTTATTGGGGCACTTCCAAGTTGCGGAAGATGTCACCCATTGTATATTATTTACTTTTCCGCACTAGGATAGACCCAAGGAGGGGAGCACAAGTAACCGGGTTCTAGAGTCCAGTGGGAGACCAACTCGAGGAGTCGAGTCCGGGTCTTCTAACTCTAGAATTGGTAGGGTTGCTTGCCGCTCTCGTAGGGGTCTTGGGGTGTAGGTTTGGCTATTCATCGCGACCGTGGAATCCGTGTTTTATACTGGCTCGTATTGAAAATACAGACGTCCTAGTATATCCAATGTTTCATATGTCTCTTCTGCTGCGATATCTGTGATGTGATCATTTGATATGCTGTGATGGATACTGTATATAGTATATATGATATATTATATAGACGTTACTTATGTTTTACACCCGCGCTAGCCCTGCCCCGCTCTGTCGTTAGTTACCTAACCTAACGGTGCACGAGAGGACATCGAGGCGAATGCGGATGGCATAAGTGTACGTCGTATTTATCTGTGATGTTTAGGTGACTTGAATGATGGGACTTCATTAATATGATTAATGAAAGAAAAGAAACCTAAGATATTGTGGAATCGAATTTCAAAATTAAAAACAGGTAGCTACAGTTCTTGCTTTAGATCGCGGTGTTCCTTGTAGAACATCCTGCACCTTATTCGATAAGGAAAGGACCGAGATCCCTTCACCGGGAGTGACCACTTTAGCAATAACTGGCAGATGCTACAACCCTCGGTTTGTCTTTTGATTTCTTCTATAGTTTTTGCTTTGCACAGCGGTATATATGATATATCATGCACGTTATTCGATGAGGAAAGGGCCGACGATCCCTTCACCGGGAGTGACCCCTTTAGCAAAACTAGAAAAGCCTAAAAAAACTCCATTTTAAAATCATTTGATTCTACAACGATATCAAGTTCATTACGCAATAGGTTTTCAGAAAAACCTGTCGTAGCCTTCCGTCATTTCAGATAAGTAGTAGTTAGTATTCGTGCTACATTTGTTGGCCTGCATCATGGCGTAGTGTGCGGTAGCTAACTAGTATTTATCTGCTTATGCATATGATGCAGATTGGATTAGGGTAGTCGTGCGACTTTGTTGGCCAGCGTCAAGGGTCGTGCGGGTGGGTTTAATTCAATCAGGAAATGACGGGTTGAACTTGACTAACGCACTATGGTTTGTTGGCCTGCGTCAAGGTCATAGGACGCTAGAGGCAAAATTATCGGGAATTTCAAGTGTTGAAATTTGCAATGAGATTGCATACCTTCTATGAGATAGTTGGATCCCGATACCCGCTGCGAGTAAGAGTTACTCCTGGAAGAGTTTTACACATTACAATTAGCCTATCTAGTAGGTGTCTAGAAAGGTGTCAACGGGGTTACGCCTCTGGGAAAACGAGGTTTACTGTAATTAGGTCCGTGCGATAGCACGGGGAACCTCCCTCAAAGTACCGACACTGGCCTGGCTGAAAGATTGGCGAACTCGTAGTGTGTAATTAATCCCGGCTAGTCTTTCCTTTTAGGGTTTGAAGGAAGATTTGATAAAAACAGTGGGAGCCATCCTGATTAGATAAAATAATAACCAATCTGATCTTGCAAGAGCGCACGCAGAGTGTTTTCTTCTCTCTCTCTCCTGGTAGCGACCATGTCACGCCTTAATCAAGATAATAATACAGATGTATTGACTGAACCCGCTTGTTATACTGAGCTGGAGAATGTTAGTCCCGCTCTAACTTATAATTGTTATAAGACCGAGCAGGAATTAGGGGAATGCCAAGATTCCCTTGCCGCCCAAACGAAGAAAGTGAATGTGATGCATCTCCTTCAGGTGTGTTCATTACAAAGAACTGTTTCTCAGTATCCTCTGCGTCCTGGGTATCTGATACCGGATCAGGATCCCAGATATGTAAACTGTTACATAGGGCTGCAGAAAGGCAGAGAACTGAGAACGGGTGATAAGTTTCATGAGACAAAAAACGGTGCAAGTGTTGCAGCCAAGTCTGTTGGTCACTGTCACCCTGTATCACTAATACATTGATTCTGAACAAATGCTATTAGATACCGAACCTGATATACAAAATCATATCAGTCTCTTTATTAGTAAAGAAAGGATATAATTTTGTATTGTTGGATAATGTTTTGAACATTTCCTATTTCAAAAGTTGATCGGATCAGGCATGCTATCTAAAAGCATTGACGTTCTAAATCAAACTACAGTTCTTAGTATACAAAACACACACGAGAAGAAGAGTTCAAGAATTAACGAATCCTTCTTGAGGCATTGTAGACTAGGTCATATCAATGCAACCCGACTAGCTGAAGTTACATTTAGATATATATTTAAATTAGTTTGAATTTACATCTTGTGAAACTTGCCAGCCATGTCACAAAGATTAGATGACCATAGCGCTGTTTATTGGAAACAGAGAAAGAGTTAGTGAACTCTTGGGACTGATACACAGTGATGTATGTAAGGTCCCCTGTCTACACATGCCAGGACCGGTTCTTTTTACTTCATTACATTCTCTGATGATCTCTCAAGATTCAGTCATATGTTCCTATTGAAACATAAGTCCGAACCCTTTAAGATATTCACAGAATATAAGTTAGAAGTAGAGAACCAAAATATGGGTATAAGTATTATGTCCTATGATAAGATCAGGGAGGAGAATACTTGTGCATAGAATTCCTGAACTATTCTAAAGGAGAATGGGATTCTCTCTCGGTATTACTCCTCTGAATATACCACAGCACAATGGTGTATCAGGGTGGAGCAATCGCATCCTATAAGATATGGTGCGCTCTATGATGAGTACTACTGAGTTACCTATTTCTTTTTGGGGGTTATGCACTTGAGTAGCTGCATACCTATTGAATTGGGTTCGAATCAAATCAGTGCCTACAACTCCATATAAGATATGGTATGGGATGAACCTATCTCTTAAGTAATTTAAGATTATGGATTGTCCGGCCTATGCCAAAAGCAAAATCCGGACAAGATCGAGGCAAGCTCAGTTCTGTAGAACTGGAAAGGTTCCAGCTATACAAACAACAGACTGATGATTTGACAGAACCAAAGGATTCAATAGTCCCCGACGAACCTCAGCCTCTCCGCCGATCTGGTAGGGTTCCTCATCCACCTGAGAGATACTTCGGTTTCTCGATGACAGTGGGAGCGAGGAATGCATCATGAGATGATGACCCAACTAGTTTCGAGCAGGCCATCGAGAGTAGGGACTCTGTAAGAATGGCTGGATGCTTAGCGATCTGAGATGGAATCCATGTACACCCGCAAAGTATGGATTTTGGCTGCTATATCTGAAGGGTTAAATCCCCATCAGGAGCAAGTATATCTTGAGAAGATTACTTGGTGTAGATGGAAAAGTTGAGACTTTCGAAGCTAGACTTGTTAAAGGTTTTCGTCATCAACCAAGCGTGGAAAATGATGAAACCTTTTCCAGTAGCTATGCTTAAGTCCATCCAGATCCTACTTGCCATTGCTGCATATCATGACTACGATATCTGGTGGTTGGGTGTCATGACTGCTTTTCTAAATATTGATTTAGAAGAGAACGTCTATAAGTACACAGCCAGAGGGCTTCATAAACAGTGGGAGCAGCGGAAACGTGTGCAAGTTGCTTTACAGATTAAAGCAGGCATCGCGGAGTTGGAACGTCTGTTTTGATGTGTTAGTCAAAGAGTTTGACATCATCAAAATGGTAGATGAACCTTGTATATACAAAAAGGTAGTAGGGAGTATGGTGGTGATCCTAGTAGAGTACGTGGATGACATACTCTTTATAGGGAAGTAGTTTCCTATACTACGCTCGGTCAATCTCCGCTTATCACAATGATTCTCCAAATATGATCAAAGTGATACCTAATAAAATCCTGGGTTTTGGATCTATGAGATAGATCTAATTGGATATTAGCATACTCATTAGTTGTAGTGAGATGGTATCAATTGATCCTGGGGAGAATCACTGGAAATGTTCCAGGGTGATAAGGACGACAGAATGTCAGTCGCAGGTATTGTCTTTACCCTCCGTAGAGGGACGGTATGTTGGAAGAGTTCCAAGCTAGATACTGTGGCTTACTAGACGATAAAGGCTGGATACATCGCTACTTAAGATGCTACCAAAGAGGCTGTCTGGGTGTATAGTGGTTCATGAGATGAACTAGGTTCCTACCTTTGTGTGACAACGGTAGCGTGGCTTTGGCCCAGGAACCCAGGTCCCATCAGTGACCCAGACATATTCTGAGGTAGCATCACCTGATCATGGAGATAGTTGATCTCCAGGGTGATCGAGGTTAGGAGAGTAGACTCAGAGGACAACACGGCGGATCCACTCACAAAGGCCTTTTCCCAGAGAGAGACTTTTATGGGATGGTTGAGTATGAGATACTGCAACCACTGCTACAGATGGCCCTAGTGCAAGTGGGAGATTGTTAGTTATATGTATGCCCTAGAGGCCATTACTGTACATAGAATGTATATTGTAGTGGATGCTGGGACATATATAGGGAGGACTTTCTTGCTCGACATGATAGTATGCTATCTGGTTGCTCTTTATCTTAACGTGTACACTGATTGTCTCTCTTTTACATGTTGGTAAAGCCCTTAGGATGTGTACTTGACTACCTGGACTATGATGCGGATCATACTAGTGGGGACATGGTAGTCCATAAGTACATCCTTCAAGGTCCCTAGTCGTGGGTGTATCGAGACGGGGCATCGATATACCAGAGTTGACTAGAGTATACCTTCTCGACACATAGAGATGGGAGATGGATGATCCCATATCCATTGGTGTTTGACATCAGAGATGATATACGGGTGCGCAGTGGAGACTGGGTACACTGGACGGACTCGCCAAGAACTCCCAGATGGTATTATACCTTACGTCAGATGGCAGTTCTCTGGAGACACTGGTACAGGTTAGTCTGTAGACCCGAGATCATCATAGCGTCTTGTGTGATTCCCACTGTGCTTTGATTTCCACCTTACCACGTCCAAGAGGGCGTGCAAAACGGTGGTTTTTTGGTACAGTCCCGAATCACATGGAGGCAATGAGCGATAGGAGGGGATTCGTCTCTCCCGGTATAGGGAGTTGATGTTGCGCTGTGTTCGATTGGCTATAACCGGAAATCCCTGGCCAGGGTTGCTGAGATTTTCTGGTAAGAGTTACCAGTAGTTTCTCGAACTGTTATAGACCTCATATCAACACGACTTATCGAGCTACTGGGGTCTGACGTTTACCACCCCTAGGCGAGATATGCTACATATCAGACGAACAGACCGGACTGTACGGTAAGTGTTACTGATTGGATTTAAAGGAGTGTGAGCGGGCTTGCTCATTGATCTTCTGATCGCTCAATACCCGGGTGGCCGTTATGTTTAGCAGACCGCTTGCGGCTTGTGGGTCCTTGATATGATCATCACCTGCTGCTGGCGTATTGATGAGTCTTTAGAGTCCTATACAGAGGTTTCCTGGCTCTAGCGAGACGAAATAGGAGAGCATATGAGATTTGTGCGGGACAGAGAATAATACCAGTATGTGATACTGTATTCTATTCTCGCGATATGTATCATTGGACGATTATATATGATATAGCCGGGTTACCGAATCAAGTGTTGATTCGATACATTGATACACTTGATATTAGTCGGTTATATGCCATATGACCGGATCATTAAATCAAGTGTTGATTTAATGATTTAATGTATAATTATATATTTGATATATTACTTTACATTAATTAGTATTTGTTCACTTAAGATGGATTTTCTCACTTAATGTGCACATTGTATATATGATATAGTTTTGTGCACTAGTTTGTATCATGTTTGATGATACATGCAAACTTGGGTGTGTATATGCTTTGAACCATGTTTAGGTAAATGGTTAGGGTTTTAATTTATTTATTCATTTATTTATTTATTCATTTTGGCAAGAAATAAAATGGTGGATTTCTTTGGATTTTATTTGAAGCTTCATGAAGCTTTGAATAGCTTTGACCATTTTGTTTCTTTCCAACCTAACCATTCACCTAAACCCTAGTTTAGTCTCTACACAAGTTAACTCGCCTATGGTTGCATTATGATAAGTATTCACTTGAATTATTATTTTAAAAATTAATTCATTTTTCTTTCTTCTTCTTCTTCATCTTCTTCATGAAGAGAAATAAACTTTCTTGAAAAATTTCAAGTGATGAAATCAAGTGAGAAATCCAAATCCAAAGTGAACCCACTTCCTATTTCTTCATCCTCTACCACTTGCCATGTTGTATAGGGTGATTTCTTCATAAGTTTCATGAGCTAGTGAAGATGGAGCTTGAGTTAGAGTTGCCTCGACGTAGATCATCTTCGGCATCGAAGTCAACGACCTAGCCCGCTCATTTCTCCCACGAAACCATCGCTAGAGTCCAGGATCCCGGTGATCGCAGCGAAGGGACGTCAACACGGAGCTAGAGAAGTGGAGGACCGGATCTACAAAGGTTGTAGTCTCTTTCATTTAGCAATAAAGTTGTTTACTTGCATGTTTCGCCTTACCTCTAGTTAACGATCTAGCATTAGGGTTTCTCGGCACATGTAAAGTTTGATTTTGGCATGGTTGATCTGTTGTGGAACCTCTTGAGTGTGCCTTGGAACCCTACAGTATGTGAGCTGGCAAGCGAGTGTACATGCAGCAGACGCATCATCGGTAATGGTGCTGGTGTCCTAACAGCATGTTTTCATAAGTACTACAACACAATAACATGCAATGAGGAGATAACAACATAATAAGGAAAAATGAATAGTAAATATAACAATAATATAGGGAACATGAATAATAATGTAACAACAAGGAATCTACCTTACTATGCATGTGTTATACTGTTTTTCCGTTTGAAATAGTACGAATCGTGGTGTTTGAAAATAAGGACTACGGTGTTTTTAAGAGAAGATACGTCTTTTAAAATATCCGTAGTATCCCTTGGTATGTCTTTAAAATTCTCACGATTCGTCAGTTTTGGAAATAGGTATGACTCGGGACCAGTCTGACATCTACTAGGTAAACTACATGTCTAACTATCAACCAATCGAAAGGGGTACGGAAACCACCTACATCGGTTTCGATATATATATCTGTCTATATAATAGTTGGTGATCCCACCTCAATGGTATCCCATATGATACACCATTTGATATGACATCCTCAAATAAGAGTGCAGATCTATCATCAATATGTAGCTCGTACGGTAAATCCATCGTACGACATCCTAAACTGGGTACGGCTCAATATTGCATTTATCTTATTATTCATCTGGTATCCTTATTATCACATCATGAAATAGGGGTACTGACCTACAGTCTAGTACAATCTGATACCATCAACATATATGTAAATGTGTATGTATGAAGTACATCGCCTACCGATCCACTATCATCACATTTCGCATCTTATAATACGATCCAAATCATATCACCGATCTCGTGGCATCAAGCCCAAACTCATCGACTCATCCCGAACTATCATCCACTATCCTCATTATCCATGTATGTATGTATGTATGTGTGTGTGTGTGTGTATATATATATATATATATATATATATATATAGTCCCATACCTATGTGTATATAAATACATACATATCCCATTTATGCACAAGTACTAAAATGCAAGCAAGTGTGGGGGGGGGGGTGCGTGTATGCAAATTCTTACTCTAGGGTTTCGTGACTAAGAAATCCGCTAAAGTCCTTCTTCAATTCTTGCTAACCCTAAACCCATAAGCTCCTATGGTTTCTCTTACTAGGTGTTCATATCTCATAATAATATAAAAAGTATATCGTTACCACATCACCTCATTCCTCATAACTTTGCGTGGATGCTATACGCCATCCACCCGACTTCTCCCCGTAGATATAAATCTACTCACCTGATCTTCGCTCGCCGGTGCCGACGTCACCATGCGCTTGCTTGTCATCTCGAAGTCCACATAGGGTACCTATATGTCACAACGTATCGTATCGCATAAAAACCCAATTCGAAATCGAAACGGCATACGAAAACAAAATCGGCACGCGTATCACGTATAGGTCAAAACCTATCGCCTACGCATGCAAGAATAGCCAAACCAACACTCGATGTCGTTGTACAAACATCAACCCATCAACAAGAATCCAAACGCACCCATTTTCACATTCACAACACTAAATATAATATGAAATAAGTTAAAATTCACAAAAACCCCAAACTCACTTTAAAAGTTATTTTTCCGAAAACCTTGCAAGCAAAATTTACCGTTTTAATACAACACTTGATCTTTTAACAAATCTAGCAGCCGCAATGTTCACTAATTAGATTGATTAGGCCACACAAACATTCACTACTAATTTATCTCGCCAAACTATATACGTTTTAAAAACCTAGTTTGCAATTTTATCCAATTTCAACCATTTTATAACAAAAATGCACAAACAACAATTTAGCTTGGATTTGTATGATCTAAAATATTAAACTACAATTTAAAATATTAATAATGCCATGAATAACCTAATTAGATTTTTCTCTTAATCATAATCATAGTTTACAAAAACCTAGTTTGTTAAAAAGCTTAAATTTGGATATTTTTCAAGTAACAAATTGTAATTAGCAACTAGATTAGTTTTAACAAGTTTCAAGATGCTAGCCCACATCCCACAACTATGCACAATTGATCACAACCCAACTCCAAAACAAAACCCTAACTTGAATTTCTTAATCATGCAATTGAACCCATTTAAAACCTAATAACACTTGATTAAAAACATAGATTAGAACAAGTATCAATTGGAAAAGGGTTATACCTCAAATAAGTTTGAAATGAGATCCACACTTGCCAAAACATAGCCCCCAAAATACCAACTTTCCACCAAGATCTATGCTATAAGGGCTAAGAAAAAATGGGTAGGAGCTTGATTTGGATTTTAGCTTGATTTTAGATGGAATTTTGGACATTTTTGAAGCCAAAATGAAGTGGGATTTTGGGGGGAAATTTCTAGACAGCAATAGGAGGCTTGGCTGCAGGTTGAGGAAAAGAGGAGAGAGAGTGAGGTGGGGAAAAAATGATATCAAGTCAACCCTAGGTCAAAGTCCTCTCTCATTTAACTTTCTTTCTTTTCTATTCTTTTCTTTTCCATAAGGGGTGAAGGAAATTGGGGGGCGGGGGGTTCCCTGCTGGGTTCAGCTAGTAAAAGGGGTTTTGGGAGTGTGGGTGAAGGGAAAAATGATAACACCAAAGCCCCCAAGTCAAACTAGCACCGTACCTCCATTTTTTCACAAAATAAGCCTTTTTCTTCAATATTTTCAAAACCGTTTAACAACTTCATTTCATTTCAGAAACAATATTTTACATGTTAGTTTAGTGTGTCATGATGCACAAAATTTGTATTAGCCCATTCCAATTTGTAATTTTCCCTAATTAAATGTATTAGTGACGGCTTAAAATAATATTAAAATAATTAATTTCGGAAATTTTTTCAGAAAATTAGAAATTTTACCAGTGGCTCAATAAAAACCAAATACTAGCAATAACATAGCTAGAATATGTATATTTAATTTTATATTAAAACTTATTTATATCTTAACTTTTATGGAAACACCCCTTATTTTACCGATTTTCCGAAATTTCACCTAAACGATTTTCAAAACGTTACAATCTTCCCCCCTTAAAGAAATTCGGTCCCCGAATTTAAATTAAAACTCCCCCTAAATACTAAAACATGTAAGCAAAACCATCAAGTCGTCGGGGCTCCGAAATCATAAATACATAAAACACATCGTAGCGCAATGCATGCGTATGAAAAACAGATATATAAACCAAAAATCAAAACTCCGTTAAGCATCCCACATTCATCGGAGTCATGGGGAATACATCAATGTCCAAATCTAATATGAAAACCAATATGATATACATCAACACTATACATATAAACATCAGAAGGAAATGCATGCCAAACTTTTTTAAGTCGTTGTGCGCATAACACTGCACAGTGGCGGACGTCTATCGTAAAAAAATAACTATATATATACATATATATATCCTTTGTTTAATATGCACGTCCCGCCGTTTTGAAAACACTTTTAGAAGGGTTTCCCTTATAAAAAGTTTTCGTGTCATCACGGACACGTAGGTATACTGAGACTATAGCTCCTCTTTGTAAATCCCTTCGATAACTATCAATGCATGCAAAAATATACTCAGGTACTGTCCTCTGACTAGTCCTGCTCAGTTCTAAATCAAATAGCAAGTATCATAAAATATACTTCTTCAAAAGAAATCAATCCCACATATATATATGACAGCCACGTGCGTCTGGTGCGCACGGAAATCGAAATCCATGAATGTGCCATACATGTGCACAAAATCAAATCTAAGTGCAACGGGTGTGCACGAAACAACTGTCAAGGGCAACATGTGTGCCTAACAGCAAAACCAAGTGCATCTGATATGCACGAAGAATCTCGATTTAGTGCATCTGGTGTGCACCTAAATCGCATCAAGCGCCTTAAGTATGCGCAAAATCCAAATTAAGTGCACAATGTGCACGAAAACGAATATCGAGTATCAAAATCAAAATCGACAGTATACAACATATCTCAATCTAAATCCAAATCAAGTGTATTGTAGTATATAATCTCACAACTATGTGCATCAGCGCGCACAAAATCGAATCGAAATACTAAAAGTGCATGAAAACTGTGTCGAAAGCATAAGTCAAGTCATATACATACTCTAGGCATGAAATCAAATATCATGAAACTCGATCATCAAAACTCAATCATGAAATAAATCACCCAAAATACTGAAATCCAATGTGACGGATACATGATAATCAATCACAAATCATAAATGTTGTCGTCGATGTCCTTCCTTCAAGGTCGAGAAGGTGTCAGTGCACCCAATGCCAGCAGAGCAAGGTATCTACTTGCCTCCTGATCATGGTCTGTCGCCTAGTGCCCTTAGGCTCTCGTCTCTCACTGCAGATTGCTAAGTACATAGCTCCTCGGCTCAACGGTCCAATATAGAAACGATAACGGAACTGTCCGCTCTGATACGTCTTCTAAAGATCTCTGGACAACTATCATGGTTACTCATAACATGTCTCGTCGACGATGCCAAACTCTGGCCTACTGGGTGTGCGTCATATGACCGCTCCTTGGTCTAGGTCTTCTCGTCTAGTATTTCCAGAAAGATATTGTCAGGGTCTCTCCCAAATCTCGTTCCTGCCCAACTGCCCGGAAGTTATCATCTCTTACTAAATCTATATATAGTTCCGGAACGACTGCATACTCATCACGACTCCTTCTAGAAGATATATTCATATACAACACCTCTGCATGCGTATCACATCTCTGATGTCGGCGGAGTGGAACGTCATCTCATCAAGATCTCGTACGAACCTCTTACTCCATTTTTCTCTATTGTCGACTGCTTCGGACTCGTCTCTTCGTGGCTGCATGGACTGCGTTCCAACGGCTATACTCGTATCTGAAGTCTCCCAAGCAATGCATCTCATCACCTGATATCCGAATGAAGTCGAATCATCTAATCGATTTGTAAAAACCTCATAATCCCCCAAGAGCTCAACACCTTGGGTACAGTTTAATAGTATCGAATATATGCCATAGCACATATGGACCAACAGTAGAAGGGCAGACCCAAGCCTTACTAATGGCACTGCTAAACTGCCGCAAATCCTAAGGTTCACCGGCGCTCCATGGTCATTAAATCGAGTTAGGGTTTCATTCTTCTAGAGGGCCCGTAGAATTGCTTGCATTGTTTTCCGAATACTTTAAACATGCAAAACGGTTTCCTGACATTCGATTGTCTCTATCGACTCTCAACGTATCCGCGTGATGTCGTCTCTAGCTGGAATCAATCAATCTGATGACCTCGCATCGGGGTAGGCAATGAATCACATGTCCTGGTCATTCATCCTCAGGCGACTAGCGATCTTCTATCATATCTCGAAGTATAACTCGTGCGGCGTTAGCTTCAAACATCTAGGGCGATATCTTTTCATTCGCCAAAATCACTGGCTCATTCGTCCGCATGCTGAACAGTGCCTCAATCCTCAAAATAATCTGTGCTCTAACGGTTATCACAATCTGGCTGGCCTCTTGAAGTAGCTCAATCCTTTGGTGTTAATCTGCATGTCCAAGAAATCTTGTAAAGGCGATCCATCAAACGCTCGTGGTGCGAAAACACAATAAAACGACGCCTCCCTATGCAATCGTTTACCCTTAGAATCATGCTCTGGTCAGTCCCCGACCATGACGAGCTCATGTTGACCGCAACTCTAGCCGTAGCTCTCCACTCGTGTACCACCGTGATAACAAAACCATAAACTGGTACAGATGAGGCTCGATCATACGAATGAATATAACGTTGTGCAAAGAAATGTATATCCTAAGGCTTCTTAAGTGGAGTATCGTATCGTAAATATGCCGCGGAACATACGTACGGTACGTCACTCTACTCAAGCTACCTACTCCATCAACCAAGGGTCGTCCTGCACTCCGAAGGTAAAACCTAACGCTCTGATACCAACTTTGTCACGACCCGAAAAGTACAGAGCATGACCGGCACTTAAATTACGAAACGTCTCGAGGCGTACGTAATCTAAGTAAGCCAAAACCCAGAAATCAAAACCAAAGAAGAGTAGAGTGAAGGAAAACCAATTTAAAGCAAGTAGTTTTAATCAACATAGGCCGAAGTATGTATTTTTAAAATCTCAAGTATTTTCTGAAAATTTCGGCAGAGTCTCCTTTGTGAATACTGGCCCCTAAACAGGATACAACATGAATAGTGTACGAAATACAAAAAGGCATCCCCAAGCGGAAGCTAGCTATTCATCAATCGACGACCACAACTACGCAAGCAATATAATATACAAGGCCGAGGATCAAAACTCAAAAAAAAAACTTCAAAACAACATGAAAAACATAATAATACAACGCGCGACTTTAAGGTCGAAAGAATAACAGGTCTGGTTTTCTATCTCTCTCAAATATGCAATCTGGTTATGGAGTTTCTAGATACAACTGAAATAATGAATAACTAAAGGTGCACCTGATGCAAAGAACCCACCTACCAAAGCAATCACCCGGAAGGAACAGTGAGCCAGCAAGCCTCAATGAAACCTGTACAGCAAAACCTGCAAGGAACTGTGGCACAACGGGGGTAAATTGCCAACTCGTGAGTAGAAAACATCTACGAGTAGAAATCGCATGCATAACGCTATCTTAGGTCATATCAGGTAATAACCTCAACTAAAAATCCTGGTCCAGCTATGTATAGTGTAATACTACCTGCTCGTGTCCGTGCCCTAGATAGCAACATATCAGATATATGATGTATGAATGCATTACGAATGGAAACAGAATATATCATAAGTGAGACAGCTGTTTTCTTTAATCAATGAGATTTCTATATGTATGTCAATTATGTATCATCAATGAATGCAACAGAGAAATCAGTGTCAAGCATCGACACAAAACATAAGTCTCAGTATCTCAGTATCAATCTCAAATCTCAAATCTCGATATTAATATCTCAGGCATCCGTATCATCTGCGGGATCGGCCCGCGGGCTCCGGCAGAACGGATCAGCCTATAACCATCTCATGACTCCGGCCGGTATCCTCTGGATAACCGACGAGTCCAAATAATATCACCGGTAGGTAGTGCTCTCCTGCCAGGCTCATCGAATACAACTCGAGCTTCTTGCCCTGGGGTACCATACCGGGCCCACCATATACCCGAGACGGTTCATCCAACTCCTCGAATCGGGTCTCGAAATCCAACAGAAATCATGAAAACTCAAGGTGGACGACTCATACATCACGAGAAAACCGCAATTTGTATTTTAAATGATGATACTAAGCTTTTATTAAATTCTTACGGTTTTCCCCCAAATCCAGAAATCACATGTAAATCCAAAATCATCAAAATCATGATACCAATAAACAGTGAATACCGTCATAAATCTCCAGAATACTGCATAACCAATGAATATATGGATGCATCTAATATCATGCAATGAATACAATAATTAAACTAACATATGGAAACTATAACATATTACAACTATCAGCTAGCAAGCTATGTTACTGAAATAGTATTTTCTAAAGTGTACGTGACATGGCAATTACCGATGAAGTTGTGTGTGAGCCGGCAAGCGAGTGTACGTGGAGTATACGCGTCATCGGTAATGGTGCTGGTGTCCTAACAATACGGTTTCATAATTACTACGTACAGAATAACATGCAATGAGGCGATAACAACATAACAAGGAAAAATGAATTGTAAATACAACAATAATATGCAGAACATGAATAATAACGTAACAACAAGGAATCTACCTTACTATACATGTGTTATACTGTTTTTCCGTTTGAAATAGTACGAATTGTGGTGTTTGAAAATAAGGACTACGGTGTTTTTAAGAAAAGATACGTCTTTTAAAATATCCGTAGTATAGTTTGGTATGTCTTTAAAATTCTCATGATTCGTCAGTTTTGGAAATAGGTATGACTCGGGTTCAGTCTAACATCTACTAGGTAAACTACAGGTCAAACTATCAACCAATCGAAAGGGGTACGGAAACCACCTACATCTGAGTCGATATATATATATGTCTATCTAACAGTCGGTGATCCCGCCTTAATGGTATCCCATATGTTACACCATCTGATATGACATGCTCAAATCAAGAGTGCGGATCTATCATCAATATATAGCTCGTATGGTAAATCCATCGTACGGCATCCAAAACTGGGTACGAGTCAATATCGCATTTATCTTATTATTCATCTGGTATCCTTATCATCACATCATGAATTAGGGGTACGGACCTACAGTTTTGTACAATCTGATACCATCAACATATATGTAAATGCGTGTGTATGAAACACATCGCCTACCGATCCGCTATCATCACATTTCGCATCTCATAATATGATCCAAATCATATCACCGATCTCATGGCATCAAGCTCAAACTGATCGACTCATCCCCAACTATCATCCACTATCCTTATTATCCTTGTATAGGTATACGTGTGTGTGTGTGTGTGTGTGTGTGTGTGTGTGTGTGTGTATATATATATATTCCCATACCTATGTGTAAATAAATATATACATATCCCATTTACGCACAAGTACTAAAATGCATGCAAGTGTGTTGGGGGTGCGTGTATGCAAATCCTTACTCTAGGGTTTCGTGACTAAGAAATCAGCTAAAGTCCTTCTTCAATTCTTGCTAACCCTAAACCCATAATCTTCTAGGCTTTTCTTACTAGGTGTTCATATCTTATAATAACATAAAAAAGTATATCGTTACCACATCACCTCATTCCTCATAACTTTGCGGGGGTGCTATACGCCATCCACCCAACATCTCCCCGTAGATATAAATCTACTCACCTGATCTTCGCTCGCTGGTGCCGATGTCACCACGCGCTTGCTTGTTGTCTCGAAGTCCACATGGCGTACCTACATGTCGCAACATATCGTATCGCATAAAAACCCAATTCGAAATCGAAACGGTATATGAAAACCAAATCGGCACGCGTATCATGTATAGGTCAAAACCTATCGCCTACGCATGCAAGAATAGGCAAACCAACCCTCGATGTGGATGTACAAACATCAACCCATCGAGAAGAATCCAAACGCACCCATTTTCTCATTCACAACACTAAATATAATATAAAATAGGTTAAAATTCCCAAAAACCCCCCAAACTCACTTTAAAAGCTATTTTTCCGAAAACCTAGCAAGCAAAATTTACCGTTTTAGTACAACACATGATATTTTAACAAATCTAGCGGCTGCAATGTTCACTAATTAGCATGATTAGGCCACACAAACATTCACTACTAATTTATCTCGCCAAACTATATACGTTTTAAAAACCTAGTTTGCAATTTTATCCAATTTCAACCATTTTATAACAAAAATGTACAACAACAATTTAGCTTGGATTTGCATGATCTAAAATATTAAACTACAATTTAAAATGTCAATAATGCCATGAATAACCTAATTAGATTTTTCTCTTAATCATAATCATAGTTTACAAAAACCTAGTTTGTTAAAAAGCTTAAATTTGGACATTTTTCAAGTAACAACTTGTAATTAGCAATTAGATTAGTTTTAACAAGTTTCAAGATGCTAGCCCACATCACACAATCATGCACAATTAATCACAACCCAACTTCAAAACGAAACCCTAACTTGAATTTCTTAATCATGCAATTGAACCCATTTAAAACCTAATAAGACTTGATTAAAAACATAGATTAGAACTAGTATCAATTGGAAAAAGGTTATATCTCAAACAAGTTTGAAATGAGATCCACACGTGCCAAAACATAGCCCCCAAAATACAAGCTTTCCACCAAGATCCATGCTATAAGGGCTAAGGAAAAATGGGTAGGATCTTGATTTGGGTTTTAGCTTGATTTTAGATGGAATTTTGGACATTTTTGAAGCCAAAATGAAGTGGGATTTTGGGGGGAAATTTCTGGACAACAAGAGGAGGCTCGGCTGTAGGTTGAGGAATAGAGGAGAGAGAGTGAGGTGGGGAAAAAATGATATCAAGTCAACCCAAGGTCAAAGTCCTCTCTCATTTAACTTTCTTTCTTTTCTTTTCTTTTCTTTTCCAATAGGGGTGAAGGAAATTTGGGGGGGGGGGGGGGTTCTTACTGGGTTCAGCCATTAAAAGGGGTTTTGGGTGTGTGTGGGAGTGTGGGTGATGGGAAAAATGAAAACACCAAAACCCCCCAAGTCAAACTAGCACCGTACCTCCATTTTTTCACAAAATAATCATTTTTCTTCGATATTTTCAAAATCGTTTAACAACTTCATTTCATTTCAGAAACAATATTTTACATATTAGTTTAGTGTGTCATGATGCACAAAATTTGTATTAGCCCATTCCAATTTGTAATTTTCCCTAATTAAATGTATTAGTGACGGCTTAAAATAATATTAAAATAATTAATTTCGGAAAAAATTTCAGAAAATTAGAAAGTTTACCAGTGGCTCAATAAATACCAAATACTAGCAATTACATAGCTAGAATATGTATATTTAATTTTATATTAAAATATATTTATATCTTGACTTTTACGGAAAACACCCCTTATTTTACCAATTTTCCGAAATTTCACCTAAACGATTTTCAAAACGTTATATAAAGTCATATTCTTTGACCGTTTCATCAAAAAAGATGTTCCAACAACGTTGATCCCTGCATTAGTCTATAAATAGACTTAAGCAACTTGCACACTTTCTCGCTGCTCCCACTATGATTGAAACCTTCTGGCCGATCCATATAGACGCACTCTTCTAAATTACCATTTAGAAAATACATCTTTACGTCCATCTGCCAGATCTCATAATCATGGAAGGCAGCAATGGTAAGAAGGATCCGAATGGATTTGAGCATAGCCACTGGAGAAAAAGTTTCGTCATAGTCCAAACCAGGTCTTTGACGAAAACCATTTGCAACAAGTCTAGCCTTATAGGTTTCCACCTGTCCATCTACACCAATCTTCTTCCTGAAGATCCACTTGCATCCTTTGGTTTTTACCCCATCTGGAGCAAAGTCCAAAGTCTATACTTTGTTGGTATACATGGACTCCATCTCGGTCCGCATTCCATCCAGCCATCTTACTGAGTCGCTGCTCTGGATGGCCTGCTGGAAGCTAGTAGGTTCATCATTATCAATGACGCAATCCTCTCTATCCCCATCTATGAGAAAATCGTAGTATCTCTCAGGCGGATGAGATGGCCTACTACTCCATCGGAGGGGTGCGGGAATCTCCTGTTCTTCTGGAACTTCTGGTTCTACCAAACTTTCAATAGTAGTTTGCGGTTTTGGAATTTCTTCCAGTTCTATTGCGCTCCCACTTGTTTCCTTTTCTAAAAACTGTTGTTCTAAAAAATGGGCATTATGAGAAACAAAAACCTATTGTTCCTCTGCGTAATAGAAAAAATACACCTTGGAGTTCTTTGGATATCCCACAAACTTACACAGTACTGTTCGTGCCTCGAGTTTGTCCGCATGCTGCTTTTTAACAAAAGCTGGACATCCCCATATTTTTAGATACTGAAGATAGGGTTTCTTCCCACATCACATCTGATATGGTGTGGTAGGCACAGTCTTGGTAGGAACCCTGTTCAAAAGATATGCAGCTGATTCTAGTGCATAACCCCAGAAAGATCGCGGTAACTCAGCAATACTCATCATGGAACGTACCATATCCAATAGGGTTCGGTTTCGTCTTTCTGATACACCGTTATGTTGTGGAGTGTATGGAGGAGTAAGCTGAGAGAGAATTCCATTCTCTTTTAGGTAACCCAGGAACTCGGTACTTAAGTATTCACCACCTCGATCAGATCTCAGTGTCTTGATACTTTTGCCGGTTTGTCCACTTCATTCTTATATTCTTGGAATTTCTCAAAGGCCTCGGATTTATATTTCATCAAGAAAATGAATCCATACCTAGAGAAATCATCCGTAAAAGTAATGAAATATGAAAAACCGCCTCTTGCATATGTAAACATTGGACTACATACATCGCTGTGTATGAGTCCTAAGAGCTCGCTCGCTCTTACTCCATGTCCAGTTAATGGAGTCTTTGCCATCTTTCCTTTGAGACATGATTGACAAGTGGCATAAGATTGATATTCGAACGGATCCAAATATCCTTCTCTATGTAACTTAGTTAACCTTGTCTCATTGATGTGACCCAGTCTACAATGCCATAAGAAAGCCTGATTTATATCTGGAGACTTTCTTTTTAGTGTGTTCTGGATATTGAAAATCTGTAATTGGTTTAACACGTATATACCGTTATCTAGTGTACCGGACCCAATCAAACCATGATTAAGGTGGATGTTAACAACATCGCTTACAAACGTGAAATCATAACCTTCTTTTGATAACAAAGATACTGATATGATATTACATGTTAAACTAGGTACACAAAAACAGTTGCGCAAAACCAAAATATGTCCACCAGTCAATCCAAGATGATAATCCCCTACGGACACAGCCTTCATGCTAGCTCCGTTAGCAACCTGGATGATCATATCACCAACC
This sequence comes from Agapanthus africanus, assembly GCA_030015575.1. Lineage (NCBI taxonomy): Eukaryota > Viridiplantae > Streptophyta > Magnoliopsida > Asparagales > Amaryllidaceae > Agapanthus > Agapanthus africanus. The sequence continues at coordinate 250,043,087 of JASDDO010000022.1, read as the reverse complement.
TTCAGCACTCTAAGGTTTCTCAGTATCTGCAATGAATTGCATATATGAGATCATGATCCGGTATGAATTGCATATATGAGATCCTGATCCGGTATCCAATACCCAGGAAGTAGAGTTGATTGACTGACAATTTTCAATTACAAACACACCTGAAGCCGAAGCCACAACTTGCCTCGGATCCTTGTTCTTGGCAATCCAAGCTTTGCAATCCTTCTTCCATTGGCCTTTCCTACGACAGTGGAAGCACTCGTCCATTGCTACTACCGGCACCGTAACCTTTGCCTTTCCCTTGACTCCCACCTTACCAACACCACCTCTCGGTTTTGTAGCGGCCTTCTTCTTCTTCCTTCCTTTGGTCCTTGCCTTGGACCTGGAAAAGGAAGCACCACGAACAAACATAGCGGGTGTTTCCCTTGCTTTCTGCAAGGTGCCCTCTGCACTCCTCAACATGTTAAGGATTTCTGGAAGTTCAACTTCTTTACCTTGAATGTTGAAATTCAAGATAAACTGGGCGTAGGTGGAAGAAAGGAACTGAAAAACCAAGTCTGTATACAGCTCGTTCTCTAATGTTGTCCCGAGGTCCGCGAGCTCTTCAATATAACCAATCATCTTAAGGACATGTTTTCCTACAGATGATCCGACGACCAGCCTCGACTGAAACAAGTTCTTCGAGGTCTCGTATCTAGCTATACGAGATTGCTCTCCATACAGTTCCTTGGTGTGGAGAAATATGGATTCAAGATCCATATCCTCGTGCCTCCTCTGATGTTCATTATTCATAGAGGCAAGCACGATGCATTTGGCCTTCGCTCAGTCAATCTCCCAGGTCTTGCGGATTTCCTTATCCGCGACACTGGATTCTAGACCTGGGACGGCAGGGGCGTTAGTAGTAAGGACATACCCCAATATGTCATAAGTTATTGCCATCTTGACATTCCGGAACCAATCTTTATAGTTTAACCCTGTCAAAATATTTATATCTAATAATAACTTAAGGCCTGTCATGTTCTGGGTCGCTGCAATTAGGAGAGAAAGAGCAAACACTTTAGCATGATGCTCTTGCAAGTTTAGAGTGATTTTTAGTTTATCTAAACTGGATGTCTTCCACTGTTTCTCGAATCCTTCCTCAAACTATAAAAGAAGAACTAGTCAGGACTATTCTCACCGTACAATACTTGCTTAACCGTTCAGCCAGGCCAGTGTCAATACTTTGAGGGGGGTTTTACGATACTTCCGCGAAGTTCCTTAATTAAATAAGCTCTTTTCTCTTGGGGCATAGCCCCACTGACACCATTCTTGACACCTACTTGGTTTATAGCATTGATCGTTAAGTGAAAGAATCTCCTGATGAGTAGCTTATACTCACAGTAGGATCGGGATCCAAATATCATCGTGTGATAAAGTTGAAGGAATCCTACCAAAATTATCACACTCCAAATGGTATGCAACTCTAGCAAGTTTCAGTTTCTTTAGAAACTCCCGATATGGATTTCTGCCCCATGCTCTTATGACCTTGGCGTTGGTCAAAATGTCATAAGTCACATGTCAAGTTCTACACATCATTATCTTGTTAATTTGAACCTACCCGTACGTACCCCTGACGTTGGCCAAATGGTAGAACGACTGTCCCAAACCAACTCATCTATCTATGCAACAGATGAATACCCAGCAACTACCAAACATTATGCCTTGGCGTTGGTCAAAATATATAGCTTGACTACTACTGAATATCTAAATGAAATGACGGAGGGCTATGAATGGTTTTGGTGAAACCGTGAACGTTGTGAACTTGATATGATCGAAGGAACCTGATAGCTTTTAAAAGGAGTGGTTTAAGCTTCACAATTAAAAATCTGCTATTTTAAAATAACTGAGTGGTTTCTTTTAAATTGTTCCATAATTCAACTTTGGTTTGTTTTCTTTGCATTAATATAATGTATCCCATCAATTAACCTGTCATCGCAGAAAAAAAACTAAAATACAACGTCCTCTTATGCCATCCGCATTCGCCACTGGGCCCCGTCATTCACCAGTTAGGTTACTTAACTAACGACAGAGCGGGGGCTGGGCTAGCACGGATGCAAAACATAAGCAACGTCTACTAGATATCATATATTGATATTGTACATTCGTTAGAAGCAATAATAGGCATTCCAGATCACAGGTGAACATATTGGATATTCTAGGAATCCGCATTCCTTTTGAGCCTGCAATAAAATACGGATTACAGAGTCACGATGAACAACCATAACCCCACCCTCGACCCTTTCGGGTACGGCAAACTACTCGCTAAGTACCCGAAGTGAAGCGGTGTAAGTCTACGGTAGCGCCCGGGCCGTCAATCTGACGCCAAATGCGGAACAAAAACTTTTATAACTGGCGCTATCGCATACTATAGCCCAGATCTTGCCATTAACACTAAACTAACAAACTACAAAGTGGGTAGAAAGGCTATACCGAACGATCCGAGTCTTTCGGTCTTTAACCATCATCCCACGCTCCGTTGCGGCATCTGTGATCTCGCTCGATCTCCGGTCTCCTCGTCCAGGTAGCACCACGTCAACGGATCTTTAAACGAGCTCCCGCCTCTATCCCGAGGCAACTCGGACATGAAGTTTGCTAGCCGACATGTCCAAGATTGATGTAGAGAATGAGTAGAATACTTTGTCTCGTTTTATCCAAAACCATGGATGAACGGTTAATGAAGTTGCCTTTTGAAACTTTGATGAAATGAACTAGGAAATTTTATCAAGTAAAATGAATCATATCATTGCAACAACCATCATTCTTCCAAATGAGGGGCCGGCCACATATAAATGTGGGGGTGAGTGTAGGAGAAAGGGGGTGACCATAATGGAATAATATCCTATCAAAAGTTCTTAGAAAGAACAAAAGTCATTAAAGCAAAGAATGACTCACTTAAACACCTTGCAAAAACAATTAATGCAAACAAATGAGTCACAAACCTAGTCACCTCTTCTAGAAGCTTCTCATGACTCACCCAAATGAAGAAAAGATAAATCATCATTAAACCGAATGTTTAAGACGGGTGATAGAAAACTGGCAACTTCCAAAAGCGATCCCGAAACGAATTTCAGGATAACCCCGTAACAGTATAAACATACCCGCATTTGTATTACGACCGAATACAAATGCAACTGAGACAAAGATATTATATCTACAAAATATAATACATGGATCCGGCTTAAACCAAAGCCCACCAGTATTATCTGTCCGAAATATGACACATGCGTAAACGCACGTGCATTTTCCGAACCCTGCCATAAAACCATACGGCCTCTACAACGTTTCGCCCGAACTTGGAAAACCATCTGTGGGGGACTCTAATGACTCATCAGTACCCTGGCAGTGGGCTTAACCACAAGCACGTCAGTGGCAGTAGCGGTGCGTAACGGCTGCCCATGTACTGACCTCAAGGGAAGCCGATGAGCGAACTCATCCTGGAACCCTACTGAGCCTAACAGTGACAATATACATACAGTCCGGTCCGTTCGTCTATGAGTATCGCATATCGGGCCTAGAGGGCTGGTAACGTTAGACCCCCAATAGCGGTATAAGTCGTGTCGGAGACAAGCGCTGAAAACCCTGAGAAACTACTGGAATACTTACCAGTAATTCTCACCTGCCTTGGCCAAGGACTTGGTGTAATGGCTTTCCTAGACACAGCGCGATCTCACCCCCAATACCGGGAGAGACGAATCCCCTGCAGATCCGCTCACTTGCCTCCATGTGGCTCGGGACTGTACCCAAAAAAGACCTGTTTACACGACTCCTTTGAGCCGTGGTAGGGTAGAAATCAAAGCACAGTGGGAACTCACATGAGACAAATGACGACCTCAGGTCGATGAACTAACCTGTACACATGTCACCAGGGAACTGCTATCTGACGCTAGGTACAATACCAACTAGCAGGTTCCTGGCGAGTCCTGTCCAGGTGTACTAATAACCCAATGAGCACCTGTATACATCTTAGGTGGTCCAACTGACACCAGTGGCTTGTGAGACCGGCCACCTGTTGGAGATAGTGCCCTCAAAGTCAATTATTGGATCACAGGCACGTGATTGCAATGATTGAGGGAGGACCTATACCGGTAGGACAGTCTTACTCAAGATGATAGTATGCTATCTGGTTTATCTTTATCATCGTGTACTGCTTTAGGTGACCTTACAGGTCACTATTGCACGCTGATAGAGCCTCTAGGATTCTTGCTTGACTTCCAGCAGTATGAGGGCGATCATATAAGTGGGAGCTGGGGTCTATAAGCACATCCTTAAAAGGTCCCTAGTCATGGGAGTTTCGAGACAGGGCATCGATACTCCAGAGTAGACTAGTGTATACAGTCGAGACCGCGACGAGGGGCGGTAGCCGGTCTCACAAGCCACTGGTGTCAGTTGGTTCATCTAAGATGTATACAGATGCTTATTAGGTTATAAGTACACCGGACAGGACTCGCCGGGAACCTGCTAGTTGGGATTATACCAGACGTCAGATAGCAGTTCCCTGGTGACATGTGTACAGGTTAGCTCATTGACCTGAGATCGTCATTTGTCTCGTGTGAGTTCCCACTGTGCTTTGATTACTACCCTACCAGGCTCAAAGGAGACGTGCAAACAGGTTTTAGTTGGGTAAAGTCCCGAGCCACATGGAGGCAGTGAGCGGATCTTCAGGGGTTCATCTCTCCCGGTATTGGGGGTGAGGTCGCGCTGTGTCTAAGAGAGCCATTACACGAAGTCCTTGGCCAAGGCAGGAGATTTACTGGTAGGTATTCCAGCAGTATCTCAGGGTGTTCTGGGCTACACTCCGACACGACTTGTACCGCTTTTGGGGGTCTGACTTTTACCAACCCCCTAGGCCCGCCATGCGATGCTCATAGATGAACGGACCGGACTTTACGGATATTGTCACTGACAGGCTCAGTAGGGTGTCAGGATGAGTTCGCTCACAGACGTCTCTTTTGTTCAATAGCTGGTAGCCCGTCATGTATGGTTAATACCTCTGACGTGCTAGTGGTTAAATTCACAGCCATAGTATTGACGAGTCTTTAGAGTCCCTCACACACAGTTACTCAAGTTTCGGGCGAAACGCTGTAGAGGCCGTTTGGAGATATGGCAGGGTTCGATCAAATACGTGCGGTATTGCACGGATCGTGATCGGACGGATAATACTAGCGGGCTTTGGTTTAAGCCGGATCCTAGTATTGTACAGTGTAGATTTTGTCTTTTTACATTTGTATTCAGGGGGAATACAAATGCGGGCATGTATATGCAGTCGCGGGGCTTTCCTGTTATTTATTACGGGATCGGTTTTCTGAAGTTGCCAGTTTGCATTCCGTTCCGGCCAGTTTTCCTTTGTTCCTTCACGGCCGGACTTTTTGATGGAGGGGGTTATTTGCAATTGTGCAAATAAGTTATTGTGGAGGGGGTGTCTTGTATTTGAGGGATTATGATATGACCATCATCATTATATTCTTTTTCCATCCACCCTTTTGCATTTATGAGATTATAATGAGATGAGAAATGAAAGACTTTGATGTGACTATTTTTCCTTCTCATTTATCTTTCATTTCTCCTTTTGCATAATTGCAATTTTTCCTCCACCATTTCAAAAAGGGGCCAGCCACATTCTTGAGGGAGAAGAGGGTTCTTTTTTATGTGGGAGAAATTATCATATGATATTATGCTTTGCTACAAAATCCATACCCATCTCCAAAGCTTATTCTTCTTCTTCCCTCCATCAAAGGCAACTTCACAACCCCTAGAGACAATATTTTCTACACTAGCCTACAGCACTCTTGGACGTGTCGGCTTGCCAACTTCGCGCCCGAGTTGCCTCGGTCCAGAGGTGGGAGCCCGTAAAAGAATTCGGCTACGTGGTGTCCTTTCCGTCGAGGAGGCGACGACCGGAGATTCCGCGAGGAGATTGGAGTGGAGGCGAAGACCGAAGGACACGGATCGCTTGGTATAGATTCTCTACCCCTTTTTCTAGTATGCTAGAGTTAGGTTAATTGCTCGATCCGGGATTTTTGAGCGCGGTGGTGCCAGTTTCTTAGTTCTAGAAAAGTTTCGTTTCCGCATTCCTGCGTCGGATTGACGGCCGGGGCGCCGCCGTGCACTTACATTGGTATCAGAGCCACGCCATTAACCTTATCTAGCTTGCTCTAACGTGTTTAGAACTTCGATCGGACGAATTTTCAAAATCCGCATTTTCATCGCATTAGTTTCTGTCAAAATTTTTTTTTGGGCTCTAAAAATTTTTCAGGTTGTTGCAGAAACACATGCAGACAAATATAAGCATTCTGTGAAAATTTGGTCGCGTGATGTCACTATACCACCGCGGGACCGCGGCCAAACCCACGCATTGGCCGTGGTTCCGCCGCCATGTTGACTGTTCACTTTCCTAAATTTTCACAGTGAGCTTCTGGATTGGAATTGGGGTTTTTGGAATATTCTTTTTGGGCCCAGATTTTCTGTGAGTGCTACAGTTGTGCTTGGGGCCCACTTGGGTAAATTTGATCGATCAAAAAGTTTAAACATGTTAGTTCATAGTATTTACATTATATTTGCGACCATGAATGTCACTCGATCGGTAAATCCTGTCTAACTGCTATAGCCCGGTTAGACGGATTTGCGAACGTGACATTCATGTTGATGTTCTGTGTTGTGCTGTGATGTTGCGGATTGGCCATAGGGGATAGCCTGGATGCAATGGTAGTACAGTTTTGTTTCTATATGTACATTTGTTATTGCGGGATGAGCGTCCGACATGTGGACTGTCGTCACTGCCTGTTTATATATTATTCTTTTAGGGCATGACCGGGTTGAGGTCGATGTACCCGTTGTATGTATATTTTACTTTCTGTACTAGGATTACCCCGCGGAGGGGTGTACGGATAGCCGGGTTGTAGAGGGCAACGAGCCCGCATCTTATGGCATTGAGACGGAGGGGGCTTTACTCTAGAATTGGTGGGCTATTCGCCGCACTCGTAAGGGGTATAGGTTGACCCAGGAGGCGTGCCCAAGTTACCGGATTCCGTGAAGTGCTGGGTGGTCCATTCACGTTGCTGAAGGGGGCTGCCTCGCTTCAGGTTTTGGCGGGTAGCTTGCCGCGCCCGTAGGGGTCTAGGATTTCATTACACAGGGTATCCACACGACCAGGGGAACGTCGGGTTTCAGTAGCGGCTCTATGAAACCCGGGGATCCCAGATATCTGTATTGTTCTGTGATGCTTATTATATTTCTGTGATGTTGCATTTTATCACGCCTTGAGCGAATATTATATATTTATATATATACTAGTACATGTTGTATATGTTTTGCATCCGCGCTAGTCCAGTCCCCGCTCTATCGTTAGTTAAGTAACCTAACGGGTGATGACGGGACCCAGTGGCGAATGCGGATGGCATTTACGTACATCATTATTTTCGTTCTTTTGTGGTGTGGTCAATTGATGGGACTGTGTTGATTCGGATCAATACAAGATAAACAAACCTATTCTGATGTTGTTGGAACATTTTTCAAAAAGCTGTTATTGCAAGGGCGTTCTCTTTTGTTTTGCACAGTGGTATTCGGTTATGAATATCCAGCTCCTCAGTCGACGAGGCAAGGGCCGAGATCCCTTCACCGGGAGTGACCCCTTGGACAGAAGTTTGTGTCAAGGCAATAACTTCACTATAGTCGTTTACTTTTGCTTTGCATTGTAGTATTCAGTTGGAATATTCTGCACCTCATTCTACGGGGAAAGAGCCGAGATCCCTTCATCGGGAGTGACCTCTTTAACAAAGGTTTTCGTCACTGTATTTTTATTAAAGCTATCCGGTTCCTTCAACGATATCAAGTTCATTACGTTAAAGGTTTTCGCTAGAAACCATTCGTAGCCCTCCATCATTTCAGTTAAATATTCGGTAGTATTCAAGCTATGTATTTCGACCTCATGCCAAGGCATAGTGATTGGTAGCTGCCGGATATTTATCTGCAGCAAAGATAGATGCGTTGGTTTGGGACAGTCGTACTACTATTTTGGCCTACGTCAAGGTTATGTACGGGTGGGTTCAAATTAACCTGGATAATGATGGGTAGAACTTGACATGTGACTTATGACATTTTGACCTCACGCCAAGGTCATAAGAGCATGGGGCAAAAATCACATCGGGAGTTTCTAAAGAAACTGAAACTTGCCAGATATGCGCATACCTTCTGGAGTGTGATAACGTGAGCGGATTCCGTCACGTTATCATGCGATGATAGTTCGATCCCGATTCCCACTGATGAGTTGGTTTACTCCTCGGGTGATCCCGACTAATTCTTCTTTCAAGTTTGGGGAAGAATTTGACGTTACTGTAAGTCCACGTTGCGACCCCCGGTTCTTACGGGGAGGCGGAAACGGTATAAAAATCAAATTTTTAGTGCAATACGCAACATGGACTATGCAAGGTCGGGATCGTTGTCTAAACTAAAACTAGCAACCTAGCTAAAGAAGTTTAGCTACTCGGATGAAGATGGTTATACCTAGACTTGAACTCCTTCGTCTTCAAACTTTGTAGAGGTTGATGGTTCTCCTTTGTCGCCTTCTTCCGTCGAAGATGGATCCACCTCGAAGGCTCGACCTTTGGGCTCTTTCTCGTACTTGGAGTGAACTAGAATCGCCGGCTTGCTAGACCCTTGATCCTAGAGTGAGTAGAGAGTGTTTAGGGTTTGCTTTTCTTTTTCAAGAGAAGGATTCTCAACTCATGAGAAGGTTTCTCTTGACAAGAGGAAGAAGAAGATGAAATGAAGAGAGAGAGTGAGTATGATAGAATGAGCCTTCCTTTTTCCTTTTGCAATCATATCAAAATGAAAAAGGTTTAATCAAATAATAATAATAATCAAAATGAAAAAGGTTTGATGGATAGTTTAGAATGACTAATATCATTACAAGCATTAAATGAATAAAGCAAGAATGAAAAGGCATCATGCATTTGTAATGATGGTAGTCAAATGTTCAACCATGGTCAACAAGTCAACCATGGTCAACAAGTCAACAAAAACTAACCATGACACAATTTCATTTTATTATATATTATTAAATGATATAATACAAATCCATTAGGGTTTGGAAAAAGACGACTGTCAACTGTGCATACGCACCCGTTCCGAAACCCTAATGGAAATCATCTTCCTCCTCCTCAAATAACTGTGCATACACACCTGCATTCTTGTTCCGAGGAACATGAACACTGAGAGATAAAAGCAACCCCAAATACTATACCAGTATCCGGCTCAAACCAGAGCCCGCTGGTAATATCTGTCCGGACTCCAAACGTGCACAAGTGCGTGGATGAGAACGAACCCTGTCGCAAAACCATGCGACCTCTACTCTGTTTTGCCCATAGGCGAATACCCTCTGTGTGGGACTCTAAAGACTCGACACTACGCTGGCAGTGGGTTTAACCACAGACCGCAAGCGGCACTAGCTGTGCGTAACGGTCCCCAGGTAGATGTCGACAAGAAGGCAGACGAGGTGAAACCCCATCGGTACTCCTACTGAGTCTGAATGTGACAGTCTCCGTACAGTCCGGTCTGTTCGTCTGATACATCGCATGGCGGGCCTAGGGGGCGGTAAACGTCAGTCCCCCAATAGCGGTACAAGTCGTGCCGGAGCGAAGCCCAAAACACCCTGAGATAACACTGGAAAGCTACCAGTATATCTCGTTTGCCCTGGCCAGGGACTACTCGTGTAATGGCTCTCCTAGACACAGCGCGATGTCAACCCCCAATACCGGGAGAGACGAATCCTGTCTAACCGTCACTGCCTCCAAGTGCTTCGGGACTGCACCCAACCACCACCTGTTTGCACGACTCCTTTGAGCCGTGGTAGGGTAGTGATCAAAGTGCAGTGGGAACACACTCGAGGCGAAGTGCCAGTGTCAAGTCAGCGGACTAAGCTGTACTCATGTCACCTGGGAACTGATGACTGACGATAGGTATAATACCAACCTGTCAGTTCCCGACGAGTCCTGTCCGGTGTACTCGTAACCCAACGAGCACCCGTATACTATCTCCAGTACGACGTACTGATGGCTGTGGGACAGACCATCTCCCACACTGGGATGAGAAGCGCATACGCTAGTCTACTCCGGAGTATCGATGCCCTGTCTCGATAGTCCTGCGACTAGGGACCTGTATAAGGATGTGCTTATAGATTACCCAGCCCCCACTAGTGTGACTGCCATCACAACGCTGGTAATCAAGCAAAGATCCTAAGGGCTCCACTAATGCGTATAAGTGATATAGTAAAATGAACACAAGTACACATTGAAGTAGAGACAAACCAAGTAGCATACTACTATTTTGAGCAAGATTGTATATACAAGGTGAATATCCCAAGCATCCATTAAGTAATATACAAACTAGTATGATACAGTAATGGCCTCTAGGGCATATACACTAACAATCTCCCACTTGCACTAAGGCCATGTACTGGCGTATCGAAGACCTATCATCTCGATCAGCCGCTCGAACTGAGTCTGGGGCAGGGCCTTGGTGAATGGATCTGCAGTGTTGTCTTCTGAAGCAACTCTCCGAACCTCGATCTCCTTGCGATCCACGATCTCCCTGATCAGGTGATACCGCCTCAAGATGTGCCTGGATCTCTGATGGGACCTGGGTTCCTTCGCTAAAGCTATAGCCCCATTGTTGTCGCAATACAGAGGTATTGGATCAACAATGGACGGAACCACCTGAAGTTCTTTCAAGAACTTCCTCATCCAGACAGCTTCTTTTGCGGCATCAGATGCAGCGATGTATTCCGCTTCCATCGTCGAGTCTGCAACGGTTTCCTGTTTGGAACTCTTCCAACACACCGCCCCTCCATTGAGGGTAAAGACAAAGCCCGACATGGACTTGGAATCATCCTTGTCACTCTGGAAGCTGGAGTCAGCAAAGGCCTCGATCTGGAGGTCTTTTCCGCCATACACCAAGAACATCTCCTTAGTCCTTCTCAGGTACTTGAGAATGTTCTTTACCGCTATCCAGTGTTTCTCCCCAGGGTTTGACTGATACCGGCTTACCACACTCAGTGCATAAGCTACATCCGGTCTGGTACACAACATCGCATACATTATAGAGCCTACCGCAGAAGCGTAGGGTATAATAGACATGCGATCCCTCTCCAAATCAGTCTTGGGAGACATCTCTTTAGAGAGGGTGATCCCGTGACAAGCCGGTAGGTTACCGCGCTTGGAATCTTCCATACTGAATCTCTTCACTATGGTGTCGATGTACCTGGACTGAGAAAGTCCCAATATCCTCTTGGATCTATCACGATGGATCCGGATCCCCAGGATGTATGAGGCATCACCCAGGTCTTTCATGGAGAACCTGTGTGACAAGAACCCCTTGACAGATTGTAGCATAGGAATGTCATTTCCTATTAAAAGAATGTCATCCACGTATAAAACGAGGAATACTACAGTTCTCACTACAAATCTACTATAGATGCATGGTTCATCTGGATTTTTGATAAAGCCAAATTCTTTGACCGTCTCATCAAAGCAGATGTTCCAACTCCGCGATGCCTGCTTTAGTCCATAGATGGACTTAAGCAACTTGCACACCTTTCCGCTGCTCCCACTCTGAATGAAGCCCTCTGGCTGGTCCATATAGACACACTCCTCTAAATTTCCATTTAGAAAAGCTGTCTTTACGTCCATTTGCCAGATCTCATAATCGTGGAAGGCAGCGATGGAAAGAAGGATCCGAATGGATTTCAGCATGGCTACTGGAGAAAAGGTTTCGTCATAGTCCAAGCCAGGTCTTTGACGGAAACCCTTTGCTACCAGCCTAGCTTTATAGGTCTCAACCTGTCCATCTACACCAATCTTCCTTTTGAAGATCCACTTGCATCCTACGGGTTTTACCCCGTCTGGAGCAATGTCCAACGTCCATACCTTGTTGGTGTACATGGACTCCATTTCGGTCCGCATTGCATCCAGCCATTTCACTGAGTCAACGCTCTGAACGGCCTGCTGGAAGCTAGTAGGCTCATCATAATCTATGATGCAATCCTCTCTATCCCCGTCTATGAGAAAACCGTAGTATCTCTCGGGCGGATGAGACTGCCTACTACTTCTGCGGAGCGGCGTAGGAATGTCCTGTTCTTCCGAACCCTCTGGTTCCACTAAACTTTCAGTAATAGTCCGTGGTTCTGGAATCTCTTCCAGTTCTACTGCGCTCCCACTTGTTTCCTTTTCTATGAACTGGTGTTCTAGAAAGTGGGCATGACGAGAAACAAGAACTTTTTGTTCCTCTTCGCAGTAGAAGAAATATCCCTTGGAATTCTTTGGATATCCCACAAACTTGCACAGTACTGAGCGTGCCTCGAGTTTGTCCGCATGCTGCTTTTTGACAAAAGCCGGACTTCCCCATATCTTAATGTGATTAAGATGGGGTCTTTTCCCACACCACATCTCAAATGGCGTAGTAGGCACAGTCTTAGTGGGAACTCGGTTCAAAAGGTATGCGGCTGATTCTAGCGCATATCCCCAGAATGATCGCGGCAACTCAGCGTTACTTATCATGGACCGAACCATATCCAATAGGGTTCGGTTCCGTCTCTCCGATACACCGTTATGTTGCGGAGTGTATGGAGGAGTAAGCTGAGAGAGAATACCATTCTCTTTTAAGTAATTCAGGAATTCGGCACTTAAGTATTCTCCACCTCGATCCGATCTTAGAATCTTAATACTTTTGCCGGTCTGTTTCTCTACCTCATTCCTATACTCCTGGAATTTTTCAAAAGCCTCGGACTTATGTTTCATTAAGAAAACATAACCGTACCTTGAGAAGTCATCCGTAAAAGTAATGAAGTAAGAATGTCCGCTTCGGGCATGTGTAGACATTGGACCGCACACGTCACTGTGTACGAGTCCTAAGAGCTCGCTCGCTCTTACTCCATGTCCAGTAAACGGAGTCTTTGTCATCTTTCCTTTGAGACAGGATTGACATGTGGCATACGGCTGATATTCGAACGCATTCAAATACCCTTCTGTATGTAACTTCGTCAACCTTCTCTCATTGATGTGACCCAATCTACAATGCCATAAGAAAGTCTGGTTTATTTCTGGAGACTTTCTTTTGTGTGTATTCTGGACATTAAAAATCTGTGGTTGGTTCAATACGTATATACCATTACTCAAAGTACCTGACCCAATCAAAACTTGATTAAGGCGAATGTTTACAACATTACTTACAAACGCAAATTCATAACCTTCTTTAGAAACTAAAGATACAGAAATGATATTACAAGTTGCGTTGGGTACATAAAAGAAATTACGCAAAACCAAAACATGTCCATCTGACATTCCCAGGTGATAGTCCCCCACGGCTTTAGCATCCATGCTAGCTCCGTTTGCAACTCTGAGGGTCATGTCACCTGCTTTCAAAACACTACGGTTTCTCAACGCCTGCAAAGAATTACAGATATGAGATCCTGATCCGGTATCCAATACCCAGGAAGTAGAGTTTATAGAAAGACAGTTTTCAATAACATACACACCTGAAGCTGAAGCTGCAACCTGCTTCAATTCCTGTGTTCTGGCCTTCCAGGCCCTGCAATCATTCTTCCAGTGTCCTTTCTTATGACAAAAGAAGCATTCTTCCTTATCCACAAGCTTCCCCGCTATCTTTGTTGCTTTTCCTTTTCCCTTCGTATCCACTTTACTAACACCGCCCCTTGGTTTGGCGGGGGCTTTCTTCTTCTTTCCCTTGGCTTTCGCCTTGGACCTAGAAGAAGATGATCCTCCTACAAACAAAGTGGATGTTTCCCTACCTTTCTGTAGGGTGCCCTCTGCGCTCCTCAGCAGGTTGAGGAGCTCTGAAAGTTCAACCTCCTTTTCTTGTAGGTTGAAGTTCATTATAAACTGGGCGTAAGTGGAAGGAAGGGACTGGAGAACTATATCTGTATATAGCTCACTCTCCAATGTGATCCCTAGGTCAGCGAGCTCCTCAATGTAGCCGATCATCTTTAGCACGTGCTCGGCTACTGATGATCCGACGGCCATTCTTGTCGAAAACAACTTTTTCGACGCTTCGTATCTTGCGATACGTGATTGCTCTCCATACAGTTCTTTTGTATGAAGCAATATGGACTCCATGTCCATATTCTCATGCCTCCTCTGATGTTCGTTGTCCATCGAGGCAAGCAGGAGGCACTTGGCCTTCGCGCTATCAATCTCCCAAGTCTTGCGGATTTCCTTATCCGCGACGCTGGAAGTTGGACCAGGGACAGGGGGAGCTTTGGTGGTAAGAAGATACCCCAGCTTGTCATAAGTGATTGCTATCTTGACATTCCTGAGCCAATCTTTGTAGTTTGGCCCTGTCAACTTGTTTTTATCTAGGAGTAACTTAAGTCCAGTCATGTTGATTGGTCGCTGCAATTAGGAGAGAGAAGAAGAAACACTCAGCATGATGCTCTTGCAAGTTTAGAGTGGTTTTTAGTTTGTCTAAACAGGATGGCTCCCACTGTTTCTCGAATCCCTCCTCAAACCATAAAGGAAGAATTAGTCAGGATCAATCCCACCGTACAATACTTGCTTAACCGTTCGGCCAGGCTGGTGTCGGTACTTCGAGGGAGGTTTTCCAACGCTTTCGCGAAGTTCCTTAATTAAAGAACCTCTTTTCCCTGGGGGCGTAGCCCCGCTAACACCTTTCTAGGCACCTACTAGGTTTATAGCATTGATCGTTAAGTGAAAAATTTCCCGAGGAGTAGCATATACTCACAGTAGGATCGGGATCCAAATATCATTGCGTGACGAAACTGAAGGAATCCTACCAGAATCACCACACTCCAAATGGTATGCAAATCTAGCAAGTTTCAGTACTTATGAAACTCCCGATGTGGATTTTTGCCCCATGCTCTTATGACCTTGACTTTGGCCAAAATATCATAAGTCACATGTCAAGTTCTACCCGTCATTATCCAGGTTAATTTGGATCCATCCGTATCTACCCTTGACTTTGGCCAAAATGGCAGTACGACTGTCCCAAACCAACGCATCTATCTATGCTACACATGAACACCCAACAGCTACCAATCACTGTGCCTTGACTTTGGCCAACATACACAGCTTGAATACTATTGACTATTCATGCGAAACGACGGAGGGCTACGGATGGTTTTGGCAAAACCGTGAACGTAGTGAACTTGATTTGGTCGATGGAACGAGATAGCTTTTAAATGGAGTGGCTCAAACTCCGCATTTTAAAAGTTAGTTTTGAAAAGAACCGAGTGGTTTTTCGAAAGTGTTCCAACGACTTTAACTTGGTTTATTATCTTGCATTAGTTCTTTTAATGCGTGATATTCTTGCATTAGTACTTTTAATGCGTCCCATCATTTAAATCCTACCATTGCAGAAAACAACCAAAATATGACGTACGCTTATGCCATTCGCATTCGCCACTGGGCCCCGTCATTACCCGTTAGGTTACTTAACTAACGACAGAGCGGGGGCTGGGCTAGCGCGTCTGTAAAACATAAGCAACGCCTAAATAGTTATAGATATAGCAATAGTAGACATTACAGATCACAGATGAATGCATTGGATATACTAGCAATCCGCAATCCTTTCGAGCCTGAAACGAAAAGCGGATAACACGGTCGCGGTGAATAGCCAAATACCCCACCCAAGACCCCTACGGGTGCAGCAAACTACCCGCCAAGTACCCGAAGCGTAGCAACCTCCCTCATCTCCATGAGTAGGCCACTCGACACTTCGGCATACCCGGTAGTTCGTGCACCCCTCCATGGGTCTATCCTAGGAGCAAAAACAGTAAAAGAATTATACAATGACGGCTACAACCCCGACCCGGTTGTGCGGCCAAACAAATAATATTATTACATCAATTTACATTTACAATGAATGAAAGAAAAACAAAAGCTCATCTCACATCCACCCCGGCTATTCACCCGCGACAGTCCAACACATTCATATACACATTCCAGCACATTACAGATCATGTATAACCCCGACTAATCGTCTTATAGCGATTAGTCGACGTTCAATACATGCAAACATCACAGATATAACCATCATAGTCAAAGTGCAGTGAAGTTCGGAAAAAT
Source organism: Agapanthus africanus (assembly GCA_030015575.1). Classification (NCBI taxonomy): domain Eukaryota; kingdom Viridiplantae; phylum Streptophyta; class Magnoliopsida; order Asparagales; family Amaryllidaceae; genus Agapanthus; species Agapanthus africanus. The sequence goes on along the minus strand of JASDDO010000022.1, from coordinate 250,026,969 downwards.
ACGGAATTATAGGACCCCAAAAGGAAATTTCTTTTCTGGAAAATCTGGGCACATATAATATATTTTAAAAATCCCAAAACCAACACCTACACACACTGCACGAAAAACGATGCAGAGAAGAGGACAAAGCGCGGCGGTTGCGCGGCACGAGCCCACCTCGCGCGGCGGAAGGGCGGCGCTTTGAACTCAACAGTGTATCGTTTTTCATGGGTGTTCCTAGAAAACCCTGAGATGATTTTACAAGTATAAAGTTTTTCATTTTGAGCCAAAAAAATTTCAACAGAAACTCAGGTTTTGAAAAAATATGGTTTTTGGGTTTTTTACGGTTCCGAACTTCGTTACACTTCACTACCAAGCTAGTTTAAGTTTAGTTAGGCTCTGATACCACTGTAAGTCCACGTTGCGACCCCCGGTTCTTACGGGGAGGCGGAAACGGTATAAAAATCAAATTTTTAGTGCAATACGCAACATGGACTATGCAAGGTCGGGATCGTTGTCTAAACTAAAACTAGCAACCTAGCTAAAGAAGTTTAGCTACTCGGATGAAGATGGTTATACCTAGACTTGAACTCCTTCGTCTTCAAACTTTGTAGAGGTTGATGGTTCTCCTTTGTCGCCTTCTTCCGTCGAAGATGGATCCACCTCGAAGGCTCGACCTTTGGGCTCTTTCTCGTACTTGGAGTGAACTAGAATCGCCGGCTTGCTAGACCCTTGATCCTAGAGTGAGTAGAGAGTGTTTAGGGTTTGCTTTTCTTTTTCAAGAGAAGGATTCTCAACTCATGAGAAGGTTTCTCTTGACAAGAGGAAGAAGAAGATGAAATGAAGAGAGAGAGTGAGTATGATAGAATGAGCCTTCCTTTTTCCTTTTGCAACCATATCAAAATGAAAAAGGTTTAATCAAATAATAATAATAATCAAAATGAAAAAGGTTTGATGGATAGTTTAGAATGACTAATATCATTACAAGCATTAAATGAATAAAGCAAGAATGAAAAGGCATCTTGCATTTGTAATGATGGTAGTCAAATGTTCAACCATGGTCAACAAGTCAACCATGGTCAACAAGTCAACAAAAACTAACCATGACACAATTTCATTTTATTATATATTATTAAATGATATAATACAAATCCATTAGGGTTTGGAAAAAGACGACTGTCAACTGTGCATACGCACCCGTTCCGAAACCCTAATGGAAATCATCTTCCTCCTCCTCAAATAACTGTGCATACACACCTGCATTCTTGTTCCGAGGAACATGAACACTGAGAGATAAAAGCAACCCCAAATACTATACTAGTATCCGGCTCAAACCAGAGCCCGCTGGTAATATCTGTCCGGACTCCAAACGTGCACAAGTGCGCGGATGAGAACGAACCCTGTCGCAAAACCATGCGACCTCTACTCTGTTTTGCCCATAGGCGAATACCCTCTGTGTGGGACTCTAAAGACTCGACACTACGCTGGCAGTGGGTTTAACCACAGACCGCAAGCGGCACTAGCTGTGCGTAACGGTCCCCAGGTAGATGTCGACAAGAAGGCAGACGAGGTGAAACCCCATCGGTACTCCTACTGAGTCTGAATGTGACAGTCTCCGTACAGTCCGGTCTGTTCGTCTGATACATCGCATGGCGGGCCTAGGGGGCGGTAAACGTCAGTCCCCCAATAGCGGTACAAGTCGTGCCGGAGCGAAGCCCAAAACACCCTGAGATAACACTGGAAACCTACCAGTATATCTCGTTTGCCCTGGCCAGGGACTACTCGTGTAATGGCTCTCCTAGACACAGCGCGATGTCAACCCCCAATACCGGGAGAGACGAATCCTGTCTAACCGTCACTGCCTCCAAGTGCTTCGGGACTGCACCCAACCACCACCTGTTTGCACGACTCCTTTGAGCCGTGGTAGGGTAGTGATCAAAGTGCAGTGGGAACACACTCGAGGCGAAGTGCCAGTGTCAAGTCAGCGGACTAAGCTGTACTCATGTCACCTGGGAACTGATGACTGACGATAGGTATAATACCAACCTGTCAGTTCCCGACGAGTCCTGTCCGGTGTACTCGTAACCCAACGAGCACCCGTATACTATCTCCAGTACGACGTACTGATGGCTGTGGGACAGACCATCTCCCACACTGGGATGAGAAGCGCATACGCTAGTCTACTCCGGAGTATCGATGCCCTGTCTCGATAGTCCTGCGACTAGGGACCTGTATAAGGATGTGCTTATAGATTACCCAGCCCCCACTAGTGTGACTGCCATCACAACGCTGGTAATCAAGCAAAGATCCTAAGGGCTCCACTAATGCGTATAAGTGATATAGTAAAATGAACACAAGTACACATTGAAGTAGAGACAAACCAAGTAGCATACTACTATTTTGAGCAAGATTGTATATACAAGGTGAATATCCCAAGCATCCATTAAGTAATATACAAACTAGTATGATACAGTAATGGCCTCTAGGGCATATACACTAACAGTTACAGTGGGAGGTTTCCTGATTAGATAAAGTGATAACCATTCTGATCTAGGTTAGAGTGCACACTGAGTGTTTCTTTTCTCTCTCTCTTTGGCAGCGACCATGGCCCGACCCTAGACTATGACTCAGTGACCAAGTTGACCGAACCTTCTTAAACACTGGCTTTTGGATTGTCAGAGTTGCAAATCTCATTGCCACTCCTACTTTTACCCTTTTCTCCCCGACACCCCGTATTACTACGAACGTCCACTTCCATTGGACAAAACCATCGTATAGTTATATACGAACTCGAAGGAATTTATTCGAGGATGGTTTCCGGTTCTGGAGAAAACGAATAGGACTATTCAGTTGTCTTTTCCTTTTACCTTCTCTCAGGTTGCGAGTACTCCTTGGTTTAGGAGATAGTACACCTATTATGAAAATTGGATAGTCTTCTTCCAAATCTTAGGCTGGTGCCGAACGGTGGGGAATGAAGAAAACCAATTAGCATAACGATGGTGTATAGAGGGTATTAAGAAAAGACATATCAAGGGATTAGTAAGAGGGAAAAGTAAATTGCGACTGCTATTCACGACCAAACCAAGTATTTCTTCGCCAATCCTAAATCACCTTTGCATTTCTCCAGGACACTCCGTATCACTACGAAGATCCACAGTTTATTGGATACTCCATCGTATGATTATATACGAACTCGAAAAGAACTTGTTCCAGTTCGGGGATGGATTCTGGTTCAGGAGAAATAGGAATAAGGTTTATTCGGTTGTCTTTTATCTTCACCTTCTCTCGCATTGCAAGTGCTCCTAGGATTAGGAAAGTACACCCATTATGCTTATTGGATAGTCTTCTTCCAAACCATAGGCTGGTGCCGAACGGTAGGGAAGGAAGAAAACCATTTGGCCTAAAGGGGTGTACAGAAGGTAATGACTAAAGACATATAAAGGGATTTGGAGAGATGGAAAAGAATTATACGGTTACAGTTGTGAATCTGGATAATGGAAAAGGCATTACTAGGAATACAAGGATACCCCATCGAAACATTTCAATATTTCAGTTTCACTGTGTACTGTTAAAAGAAAATTGATTTCCAATTAGACACTTGCTCCAGGGTATGTATTTACCAGGTTTGATTCTCACATCTGTATGGTTTTACAGATGATGAGTGGGAGTAAGTTATTGGGAATTAGGTGATTATCCTCATTATATCGGGATTCGTTGTAATTGATGATATTTGAGGGAGTCACCTGGGTTGTTTGCCGGACGGCAAATATTTGGTTTTGGATATCCGTTGTTATGCACCAATTTCAAATTGATATATCTGTACGTCTGTTTTTATAGAGTGAGATATACCTTTTTGAAATTATGTCTATGACATTTACCTTTATCAGTGGATGGTTTGGTAAGGAGCATTGAACAGCGGTGTAATTCTTCTTAACCATAAGTACAGTTTTCAACCTACGACACACAGTGAAAGAGTCACTAGACTCAGGGGACTTATACAAAGTATTGTATATTGTCCAGTGTCCATTAGGACAGAGGGGGTGGTACTCGTACTATATTCTGTTTACTTATGACTTCTCTAGTTCTTAGACATGTGTTTCGTAGAAACACAAGGTCCAAGTTTTGAGAAGTTATAGGTATATGAATAAAGTAGAGAACCAGGTATTGCAAGTATCGGGATTCTTCAAGGTGATTGAAGATGTAGATACTTGTGTGTTGTATTCAGTTAATAGTAATGATTAAGAGAACTTGCTTCTCTTTCAGGTTACTCATAATTAGAAGTACTCCTAAGTTGAGTAACGCTGATCGGTCTCCTTCCATTTAGTTCACATGCACTAGAGACAGCTGCATGATTTGAATCTGGTTCAATTAAATCAGTGCCTCTGTTTCTATATTGGATATAGAACAGTTCATATCTTAACGATGTTAAGGTACGGGGAGTTTTCCGGCTTATGCTTAAAACCAGACTCTGGATAACTCAAGGCACGTTTCTGTAATGGTTGTTTGTAGGTTGACCCAGGCTATGACGAGGGTTGACTTTCTACCATCTGGAAGATCAATAGTGATATTGTTCTTGACTCGCCACAGTTTTAATAAAAATGGATTTTTTTTCAGAAAACAGTAATGGGAGTATGGTAGAACTGGAAGTGATTCCAGAACCGCAAACGATTACTGAAAATTTGATAAGAACCTAAAGATTCAATCTGGATTGACATTCCATTGGCCACTCCGCAAATATGGTGGGTAACCTCAGGCACCCGAGAGGTACTCCAGTAGCCTCAAGGACGGTGACAGGGAGGTTCTTGTTTACCCATATTTGACACTACTGTTGTTCCAGACTATGAGACCCGGCAGGAGGATGAGTATAGCGTCGTTCTAAACTAGCTTTCGAAGTGTATGTCTATATGACTCTGCCAGAGGGTTGTCGTAGTCAGTGAGAGCAGCGGAAGCATGGTGGACAAGTGGCTTATGTCTATTTATAGACTAAAGCAGATACAGCGGAGATAGATCATCTATTTCTGATGTGACAGTCATAGGTTTGACTTCATCAGAATAGGGGATGGATCTGTTAAGAAGGTAGTAGTAGGGTGTGATGTCCTGGTATTTGAATGACATACACAGAGTAGAAAGTGATATTCCTATACTACGATCGGTTATACTTTGGTCGTCACACAGTAGTTTCTCTACATAGGAGTTGGATATAATATCAAGACATTCTGGTTACTAGATCTATAGATCTAGATTTGGGTGGTTTCCTAATCAGGGTACTTAGACAGCATTCTAAGAGTTTTAGAATGGACGACTCCTAGCACGGTAGTGTACATGCAGGTGATGGAGTCACCGTCTCTAAAGGAGTCTTACTGACTAAAGGGGAGAGGGATGTGCATGATTGGCAGATCACTTGCTTAGGCAATTGAGTCAATCATGAGATGTCAAGTACCACATCAGATGTTGTTTTTGCAGTAGATGCAATAAGTTGATTTTAATCCTATCCTGGAGAAACGATCGGAAGCAGTTTTGGAACATAAGTTGATGTTCTAGGGATATGATAACGACAGTCCCTTTTTTGGGAGACGGTTATCATTCCAGGCTTCCAAGGTGACCTGGATGACAGAGTGGCTGTCAGAGTTATAGTTTACCCTCTGACGAGGGGCAGTATTTTGGACACGTGGTCCAGGTGGATACTGAGGGAAGCATGGCGCAGGATACTGATTAAATTCAGTTGACGATACAGTCTAAGAAGTTTGGATTTGGAGTTCATTTATGAGCTATGTCCCATCAGATATCCAGACATATTCTAAGACAGGTATTGCTCATTTCGGGAGATGGCTTTCTTCGCGAACATTAGATATAGAGAGACATAGAAAGAAACATTAGGGCGGATCCACTCACTGAGGCTATTCCTCGACCGCAATAGTTTCGCAAACGAGCTTTGTGAGACTGATTAGTAGAGGAGTTGGGTGTTCGGTATCACACGGGCTGTGAGTATGCGACATCGCAATAATTAACCTTGAGTGCAAGTGGGAGATTGTTGGAGATAGTGCCCTCAGAGTCAATTATTGGATCACAGGCACGTGATTGCAATGATTGAGGGAGGACATATACCGGTAGGACAGTCTTACTCAAGATGATAGTATGCTATCTGGTTTATCTTTATCATCGTGTACTGCTTTAGGTGACCTTACAGGTCACTATTGCACGCTGATAGAGCCCCTAGGATTCTTGCTTGACTTCCAGCAGTATGAGGGCGATCATATAAGTGGGAGCTGGGGTCTATAAACACATCCTTAAAAGGTCCCTAGTCGTGGGAGTTTCGAGACAGGGCATCGATACTCCAGAGTAGACTAGTGTATACAGTCGAGACCCCGATGAGGGGCGGTTGCCTGTCTCACAAGCCACTGGTGTCATTTGGTTCACCTAAGATGTATACAGGTGCTCAATGGGTTATGAGTACACCGGACATGACTCACCGGGAACCTGCTAGTTGGGATTATACCAGACGTCAGATAGCAGTTCCCTGGTGACATGTGTACAGGTTAGTTCATCGACCTGAGATCATCATTTGTCTCGTGTGAGTTCCCACTGTGCTTTGATTACTACCTTACCACGCTCAAAGGAGACGTGCAAACAGGTTTTAGTTGGGTACAGTCCTGAGCCACATGGAGGCAGTGAGCGGATCTTCAGGGGTTCGTCTCTCCCGGTATTGGGGGTGAGGTCGCGCTATGTCTAGGAGAGCCATTACACGAAGTCCTTAGCCAAGGCAGGAGATTTACTGGTATGTATTGCAGTAGTATCTCAGGGTGTTCTGGGCTACATTCCGACACGACTTGTACAGCTTTTGGGGGTCTGACTTTTACCAACCCCCTAGGCCCGCCATGCGATGCTCATAGACGAACGGACTGGACTGTACGGATATTGTCACTGACAGGCTCAGTAGGGTATCAGGATGAGTTCGCTCACAGACGTCCCTTTTGTTCAATAGCTGGTAGCCCGTCACGTATGGCTAATACCTCTAACGTGCTAGTGGTTAAATCCACAGCCATAGTATTGACGAGTCTTTAGAGTCCCCCACACAAGTTACTTAAGTTTCGGGTGAAACGCTGTAGAGGCCGTATAGAGATATGGCCGGGTTCGATCAGATACGTGCGGTATTGCACGGATCGTGATCGGACGGATCATACTAGCGGGCTTTGGTTTAAGCCGGATCCTAGTATTGTACAGTGTAGATTTTGTCTCTTTGCATTTGTATTCTGTGGGAATACAAATGCGGGCATGTATATGCAGTCACGGGGTTTTCCTGTTATTTATTACGGCATCAGTTTTCTGATGTTGCTAGTTTGCATTCCGTTCCGGCCAGTTTTCCTTTGTTCCTTCACGGCCGGACTTTTTGATGGAGGGGGTTACTTGCAATTGTGCAAATAAGTTATTGCGGAGGGGGTGTCTTGCATTTGAGGGATTATGATATGACCATCATCATTATATTCTTTTTCCATCCACCCTTTTGCATTTATGAGATTAGAATGAGATGAGAAATGAAAGACTTTGATGTGACTATTTTTCCTTCTCATTTATCTTTCATTTCTCCTTTTGCATAATTGCAATTTTTCCTCCACCATTTCAAAACGGGGCCGGCCAAATTCTTGAGGGAGAAGAGGGTTCTTTTTGATGTGGGAGAAATTATCATATGATATTATGCTTTGCTACAAAATCCATACCCATCTCCAAAGCTTATTCTTCTTCTTCCCTCCATCAAAGGCAACTTCACAACCCCTAGAGACAATGTTTTCTACACTAGCCTACAGCACTCTTGGACGCGTCGGCTTGCCAACTTCGCGCCCGAGTTGCCTCGGTCCAGAGGTGGGAGCCCATAAAAGAATTCGGCTACGTGGTGCCTTTTCCGACGAGGAGGCGACGACCGGAGATTCCGCGAGAAGATTGGAGTGGAGGCGAAGACCGAAGGACACAGATCGCTTGGTATAGCTTCTCTACCCCTTTTTCTAGTATGCTAGAGTTAGGTTAATGGCCCGATCCGGAATTTTTATGCGCGGTGGTGCCAGTTTCTTAGTTCTAGAAAAGTTTCGTTTCCGCATTTCGGCGTCGGATTGACGGCCGGGGCGCCGCCATGCACTTACACCACCGCCCCTCGTCGGGGTCTCGACTGTATACACTAGTCTACTCCGGAGTATCGATGCCCTTTCTCGAAACTCCCACGACTAGGGACCACAATTAAGGATGTGCTTATAGACTACCCAACTCTCACGTATATGATCGCCATCATACTGTTGGTAGTCAAGCAAGATCCTAAGGGCTCTATCAATGTGTATGTTAGTGTATATGCCCTAGAGGCCATTACTGTATCATACTAGTTTGTATATTACTTAATGGAAGCTTAGGATATTCACAGTTGTATAGACAATCTTTCTCGAAATGGTAGTATGCTACTTGGTTTGTCTCTGCTTTAATTTGTACATGTGTTTCTTTTAGGATATCACCTATACACATTAGTGGAGCCCTTAGGATCTTTGCTTGATTACCAGCGTTGTGATGGCAGTCACACTCGTGGGGGCTGGGTAATCTACAAGCACATCCTTATATTTACATCCCTAGTCGTGGGATTATCGAGACAGGGCATCGATACTCCGGAATAGACTAGCGTATGCGCTTCTTATCCCAGCACGGGAGGCGGTCTATCCCACAGCCGTCAGTACGTTGTACTTGAGATAGTATGCGGGTGCTCGTTAGGTTAGGAGTACACAGGATAGGACTCATCGGGAATTGATTGGTTGGTACTATACCTAACGTCAGTTATCAGTCCCCAGGTAACATGAGTACAGCTTAGTCCGCTGACTTGACACTGTCACTTCGCCTCGAGTGTGTTCCCACTGTACTTTGATTACTACGCTACCACGGCTCAAAAGAGTCGTGCAAAAAGGTAGTAGTTGGATGTATTCCCGAAGCACTTGGAGACAGTGACGGTTAGACAGGATTCGTCTCTCTCGGTATTGGGGGTTGACATCGCGCTGTGTCTAGGAGAGCCATTACACAAGTAGTCCCTGGCCATGGCAAGCGAGATATACTGGTAGGTTTCCAGTGTTATCTCAGGGTGTTCTGGGCTACACTCCGACACGACTTGTACCGCTATTAGGGGACTGACGTTTACCACCCCCTAGGCCCGCCATGCGATGTTCTCAGACGAACAGACCGGACTGTATGGAGATTGTCACATACAGGCTCAGTAGGAGTTCAGATGGGTTTACCTCATCAGTCTTCTTATCGGCATCTACCTGGTGGCCGTTACGCACGGCTAGTGCAGCTTGCGGTCTGTGGTTAAACCCACTGCCAGCGTAGTGTCGAGTCTTTAGAGTCCCACACAGAGGGTTATTCGCCTTTGGGCAAAACAGAGTAGAGGTCGCATGGTTTTGCGACAGGATTCATTCACATCCGCGCACTTGTGCACGTTTGGTGTCCGGACAGCCATTACTAGTGGGCTCTGGTTTGAGCCGGATCCTAGTATATGTTTTGGGGTTAGTTTTATCTCATTGTGTTCATGTTCCTCGGAACACGAATGCGGGTGTGTATGCACGGTTGATTGAGGCGGAGGAAGAGGATTTTCATTAGGGTTTTGGAACGGGTGTGTATGCACAGTTGACAGTCGTCTTTTTCCAAACCCTAATGAACTTGTGATATATCAATTAATAATATTAATTAAATGAAATTGTGTCATGGTTGGGTTTGTTGACTTGTTGACCAAGGTTGACTAGTTGACCATGGTTGAAACATTGACCATCATCATTACACATCAAAGATGCTCTTTGATCTTTGCAAAAACCATTTAATTGTAAGTCCACGTTACGACCTCCGATTCTTACGGGGAGGCGGAAACGGTATAAAAATCAAATTTTTAGCGCAAGGGGCAACATGGACTAACATGAGTCGGGATCTTTTCTAAACTAAACTAGCAAACATGCAAAGGAGAGTTAACTACTCGGCAAAGTGGTTATACCTAACTTGAACTCCTTCTTCTTGAAACCTAGTAGAGGTTGATGGTTCTCTTCTCGTCGCCTTCTTCCGTCGAAGATGGATCCACTTGAGGGTTCAACCTTCGGGCTCTTTCTCGAACTTGGAGAGAACTAGAATCTTCGGCTTGCTAAACCTTTGATCCTAGAGTGAGTAGAGAGTGTCTAAAGGGTGTTTTTCTTTTAAGGAGAGGGATTCTCAACACATGAGAAGGGTTCTCCTTTTGCTAGAGGAAGAAGAAGATGAAGTGAGGAAAGAGAAGCTAAATGAAAGAATGAGCTCTTTTTCTTTTGCAACCATAACATAAAGCAAAAGAATTATCAAATTAATAATAATAATGAAAATGAAAATGGTTGATGGAAGGTTTAGGAATGACCATTATCATTTCAAACATTAAATGAATTTGCTAGAATCAAAGAGCATCTTTCTTTTGTAATGATGATGGTCAAAACTTCAACCATGGTCAACAAGTCAACCATGGTGAACAAGTCAACAAAAAACCAACCATGACACAATTTCATTCTATTAATATTATTAATTGATATAACATAAATCCATTAGGGTTTGGAAAAAGACGACTGTCAACTGTGCATACGCACCCGTTCCGAAACCCTAATGAAAGTCCTCTTCCTCCTCCTCAAATAACTGTGCATACACACCTGCATTCTTGTTCCGAGGAACATGAATACTGAGAGATAAAAGCAACCCCAAAACATATACCGGTATCTGACTCAAACCAGAGCCAGCCTGTAATATCCGCCTGGACTCCAAACGTGCACAAGTGCGCGGATGAGAACGAACCCTGTCGCAAAACCATGTGACCTCTACTCTGTTTTGCCCAGAGGCGAATACCCTCTATGTGGGACTCTAAAGACTCGACACTACGCTGGCAGTGGGTTTAACCACAGACCGCAAGCGGCACTAGCTGTGCGTAACGGTCCCCAGGTAGATGCCGACAAGAAGGCTGACGATGTGAAACCCCATCTGTACTCTTACTGAGTCTGAATGTGACAGTCTCCGTACAGTCCGGTATGTTCGTCTAATACATCGCATGTCGGGCCTAGGGGCGGTAAAACGTCAGTCCCCTAATAGCGGTACAAGTCGTGTCGGAGTGAAGCACAAAACACCCTAAGATAACACTGGAAGCCTACCAGTACATCTCGCTTGTCCTGGCCAGGGACTACTCGTGTAATGGCTCTCCTAGACACAGCGCGATGTCAACCCCCAATACCGGGAGAGACGAATCCTGTCTAACCGTCACTGCCTCCAAGTGCTTCGGGACTGCACCCAACCACCACCTGTTTGCACGACTCCTTTGAGCCGTGGTAGGGTAGTGATCAAAGTGCAGTGGGAACACACTCGAGGCGAAGTGCCAGTGTCAAGTCAGCGGACTAAGCTGTACTCATGACACCTGGGAACTGATAACTGACGATAGGTATAATACCAACCTGTCAGTTCCCGACGAGTCCTGTCCAGTGTACTCGTAACCCAACGAGCACCCGTATACTATCTCCAGTACGACGTACTGATGGCTGTGGGACAGACCATCTCCCAGACTGGGATGAGAAGCGCATATGCTTGTCTACTCCGGAGTATCGATGCCCTGTCTCGATAGTCCTGCGACTAGGGATCTGTATAAGGATGTGCTTATAGATTACCCAGCCCCCACTAGTGTGACTGCCATCACAACACTGGTAATCAAGCAAAGATCCTAAGGGCTCCACTAATGCGTATAAGTGATATACTGAAATAAACACAAGTACACATTGAAGTAGAAACAAACCAAGTAGCATACTACTATATTGAGCAAGATTGTTTGTACATGGTGAATATCCCAAGCTTCCATTAAGTAATATACAAACTAGTATGATACAGTAATGGCCTCTTGGGCATATACACTAACAATCTCCCACTTGCACTAAGGCCATGTACTGGCGTATCGAAGTCCTATCATCTCGATCAGCCACTCGAACTGAGTCTGGGGTAAGGCCTTGGTGAATGGATCTGCAGTGTTCTCTTCTGAAGCAACCCTCCGAACCTCGATCTCCTTGCGATCCACGATCTCCCTGATCAGGTGATACCGCCTTAAGATGTGCCTGGATCTCTGATGGGACCTGGGTTCCTTCGCTAAAGCTATAGCCCCGTTGTCGCAATACAGAGGTATTGGGTCAACAATGGACGGAACCACCTGGAGTTCTTTCAAGAACTTCCTCATCCAGACAGCTTCTTTTGCGGCATCAGATGCAGCAATGTATTCCGCTTCTATAGTCGAGTCTGCAACGGTTTCCTGTTTGGAGCTCTTCCAACACACCGCCCCTCCATTGAGGGTAAAGACGAAACCCTACATGGACTTGGAATCATCCTTGTCACTCTGGAAGTTGGAGTCAGCAAAGGCCTCGATCTGGAGGTCTTTTCCGCCATACACCAAGAACATCTCCTTAGTCCTTCTCAGGTACTTGAGAATGTTCTTTACCGCTATCCAGTGTTTCTCCCCAGGGTTTGACTGATACCGGCTTACCACACTCAGTGCATAAGCTACATCCAGTCTGGTACACAGCATCGCATACATTATAGAGCCTACCGCAGAAGCGTAGGGTATAATAGACATGCGATCCCTCTCCAAATCAGTCTTGGGAGACATCTCTTTAGAGAGGGTGATCCTGTGACAAGCCGGTAGGTTACCGCGCTTGGAATCTTCCATACTGAATCTTTTCACTATGGTGTCGATGTACCTGGACTGGGAAAGTCCTAATATCCTCTTGGATCTATCACGATGGATCCGGATCCCCAGGATGTATGAGGCATCACCCAGGTCTTTCATGGAGAACCTGTGCGACAAGAACCCCTTGACAGATTGTAGCATAGGAATGTCATTTCCTATTAAGAGAATGTCATCCACGTATAAAACGAGGAATACTACAGTTCTCGCTACAAATCTACTATAGATGCATGGTTCATCTGGATTTTTGATAAAGCCAAATTCCTTGACCGTCTCATCAAAACAGATGTTCCAACTCCGCGATGCCTGCTTTAGTCCATAGATGGACTTGAGCAACTTGCACACCTTTCCGCTGCTCCCACTCTGAATGAAACCCTCTGGCTGATCCATATAGACACAATCCTCTAAATTTCCATTTAGAAAAGCGGTTTTTACGTCCATCTTCCAAATCTCATAATCGTGGAAGGCAGCAATGGCAAGAAGGATCCGAATGGATTTCAGCATAGCCACTGGAGAAAAGGTTTCGTCATAGTCCAAGCCAAGTCTTTGACGGAAACCCTTTGCTACAAGTCTAGCTTTATAGGTCTCAACCTGTCCATCTACACCAATCTTCCTTTTGAAGATCCACTTGCATCCTACGGGTTTTACCCCGTCTGGAGCAATGTCCAACGTCCATACTTTGTTGGTGTACATGGACTCCATTTCGGTCCGCATTGCATCCAGCCATTTTACCGAGTCAACGCTCTGAACGGCCTGCTGGAAGCTAGTAGGCTCATCATAATCTATGATGCAATCCTCTCTATCCCCGTCTATGAGAAAACCGTAGTATCTCTCGGGCGGATGAGACTGCCTACTACTCCTGCGGAGCGGCGTAGGAATGTCCTGTTCATTTGAACCTTCTGGTTCTACTAAGCTTTCAGTAATAGTTTGTGGTTCTGGAATTTCTTCCAGTTCTACTGTGCTCCCATTAATTTCCTTTTCTAAGAACTGGTGTTCTAGAAAGTGGGCATTACGAGAAACAAGGACTTTTTGTTCCTCTGCGTAGTAGAAAAGATACCCACTGGTGCTCTTTGGGTATCCCACAAACTTGCACAGTACTGAGCGTGCCTCGAGTTTGTCCGCATGCTGCTTTTTGACAAAAGCCGGACATCCCCAGATCTTCAGATATTGAAGATAGGGTTTCTTCCCACTCCATAACTCATATGGAGTGGTAGGCACAGTCTTAGTGGGAACTCGGTTCAAAAGGTACGCAGCAGATTCTAGCGCATACCCCCAGAATGATCGCGGTAACTCAGCGTTACTCATCATGGACCGTACCATATCCAATAGGGTGCGGTTCCGTCTCTCCGATACACCGTTATGTTGCAGAGTGTATGGAGGAGTAAGCTGAGAGAGAATTCCATTCTCTTTTAAGTAGTTCAGGAACTCGGCACTCAAGTATTCTCCACCTCGATCCGATCTTAGAATCTTAATACTTTTGCCGGTTTGTTTTTCTACCTCATTCTTATATTCCTGGAATTTTCCAAAGGCTTCGGATTTATGTTTCATCAAGAAGACATGTCCGAACCTTGAAAAATCATCCGTAAAAGTAATGAAGTAAGAAAAACCGCTTCGCGCAAGTGTAGACATTGGACCGCACACATCGCTGTGTACGAGTCCAAAGAGCTCGCTCGCTCTTACTCCGTGTCCAGTGAACGGAGTCTTTGTCATCTTTCCTTTGAGACAGGATTGACAAGTGGCATACGATTGATATTCGAACGGATTCAAATACCCTTCTATATGTAACTTAGTCAACCTTCTCTCATTGATGTGACCCAGTCTACAATGCCACAAGAAAGCCTGATTGATATCTGGAGACTTTCTTTTGTGTGTATTCTGGACATTAAAAATCTGTGGTTGGTTTAACACGTATATGCCATTGCTCAGTGTACCTGACCCAATCAGAACTTGATTAAGGTGAATGTTTACAACATTACTTACAAACGCAAATTCATAACCTTCTTTAGAAACTAAAGATACAGAAATGATATTACAAGTTGCGATGGGTACAAAAAAGCAATTACGCAAAACCAAAACATGCCCATCTGACATTCCCAGGTGATAGTCCCCCACGGCTTTAGCATCCATGCTAGCTCCGTTTGCAACTCTGAGGGTCATGTCACCTGCCTTCAAAACCCTACGGTTTCTCAACGCCTGCAAAGAATTACAGATATGAGATCCTGATCCGGTATCCAATACCCAGGAAGTAGAGTTTATAGAAAGACAGTTTTCAATAACATACACACCTGAAGCTGAAGCCGCAACCTGCTTCAGTTCCTGTGTCTTGGCCTTCCAAGCCCTGCAATCTTTCTTCCAGTGTCCACTCTTATGACAATAGAAGCATTCCTCCTTTCCCACAAGCTTCCCCGCAATCTTTGTTGCCATTTCTTTTCCCTTCGTACCCACTTTACTAACACCGCCCCTTGGTTTGGCGGGGGCTTTCTTCCTCTTTCCCTTGGCTTTCGCCTTGGACCTAGAGGAAGAAGATCCTCCTACAAACAAAGCGGGTGTTTCCCTACCTTTCTGTAGGGTGCCCTCTGCGCTCCTCAGCATGTTGAGGAGTTCTGAAAGTTCAACTTCCTTTTCTTGCAAGTTGAAGTTCAGTATAAACTGGGCGTAAGTGGATGGAAGGGACTGGAGAATTAAATCCGTATAGAGTTCACTTTCCAACGTGGTCCCAAGTTCCGCGAGCTCCTCAATGTAGCCAATCATCTTAAGCATGTGGTCCGCTACCGATGATCCGACGGCCAACTTTGCCGAAAACAACTTCTTCGACACTTCGTATCTTGCGATACGAGACTGCTCTCCATACAGTTCTTTTGTATGAAGAAATATGGATTCCAAATCCATATTCTCGTGCCTCCTCTGATGTTCGTTGTCCATAGAGGCAAGCACGAGGCACCTGGCCTTCGCGCAATCAATCTCCCAAGTCTTACGGATTTCCTTATCCGCGACGCTGGAGGTGGGACCTGGGACGGGGGGAGCTTTGGTGGTAAGAAGATACCCCAGCTTGTCGTAAGTGATTGCCATCTTGACATTCCTGAGCCAATCTTTGTAGTTTGTCCCTGTCAATATATTTTTATCTAGAAGTGACTTAAGTCCAGTCATGTCGATTGGTCGCTGCAATTAGGAGGGAGAGAAGAAACACTTTAGCACGATGCTCTTGCAAGTTTAAAATGGTTTTTAATTTGTCTAAACAGGATGGCTCCCACTGTCTCTCGAATCCCTCCTCAAACCATAAAGGAAGAATTAGTCGGGATCAATCCCACCGCATAATACTTGCTTAACCGTTCAGCCAGGCCAGTGTCGGTACTTCGAGGGAGGTTTTCCAACGCTTTCGCGAAGTTCCTTAATTAAATAACCTCCTTTCCATGGGGGCGTAGCCCCGCTAACACCTTTCTAGGCACCTACTAGGTTTATAGCATTGATCGTTTAGTGAGAAATTTCCCGAGGAGTAGCATATACTCACAGTAGGATCGGGATCCAAATATCATCGCGTGACGAAACTGAAGGAATCCTACCAGAATCACCACACTCCAAATGGTATGCAAATCTAGCAAGTTTCAGTACTTATGAAACTCCCGATGTGGATTTTTGCCCCATGCTCTTATGACCTTGGCGTGAGGTCAAAATGTCATAAGTCACATGTCAAGTTCTTCCCATCATTATCCTGGTTAATTTGAACCCACCCGTACCTACCCTTGACGTAGGCCAAAATGGCAGTACGACTGTCTCAAACCAACGCATTCTATCTATGCAACAGATAAATATTCGGTAGCTACCAATCACTATGCCTTGGCGTGAGGTCAAAATACATAGCTTGAATACTACCGTACATTTAACTGAAATGATGGAGGGCTACGAATGGTTTTGGCGAAACCGTGAACGTAGTGAACTTGATATAATCGATGGAACGAGATAGCTTTTAAAAGGAGTGGCTCAAGCTCCGCGTTTAAAAGTTAGTTTTGAAAAGAACCGAGTGGTTTTTCGAAAGTGTTCCAACGATTTTAACTTGGTTTATTATCTTGCATTAGTTCTTTTAATGCGTGATATTCTTGCATTAGTTCTTTTAATGCGTCCCATCATTTAAACCTACCATTGCAGAAAACAACCAAAATATGATGTACGCTTATACCATTCGCATTCACCACGGGACCCCGTCATCACCCGTTAGGTTACTTAACTAACGACAGAGCGGGGGCTGGGCTTGCGCGGCTGTAAAACATAAGCAACGCCTAAATAGTTATAAATATAGCAATGACAGACATTACAGATCACAGATGAATACATTGGATATACTAGGAATCCGCAATCCGTTCGAGCCTGCAACGAAAAGCGGATTACACGGTCGCGGTGAATAGCCAATACCCCACCCAAGATCCCTACGGGTGCGGCAAACTACCCGCCAAGTACTCGGCAGTTTGGGCACCCCTCCATGGGTCTATCCTAGGAGCAAAAACAGTAAAAAGAATTATACAATGACGGCTACAACCCCGACCCGGTTGTGCGGCCAAACAAATAATAATATTACATCAATTTATATTTACAATGAATGAAAGAAAAACAAAAGCTCATCTCACATCCACCCCGGCTATTCACCCGCGACAGTCCAACACATTCATATACACATTCCAATATCAAACACAGATCACAGAGATGTATAACCCCGACTAATCGACTTATAGCGATTAGCCGACGTTCAATACATTCAAACATCACAGATATAACCATCATAGCCAAAGTGTAGCGAAGTTCGAAAAAAATACGGATTTATAGGACCCTAAAAGTAAATTTCTGTTCTGGAAAATCTGGGCACATATAACATATTTTAAAAATCCTAAAACCCTACCAGAAGAACACTGCACAAAACACGATCACATGAAGATCCCAAACGGCGGCGGATCCGCGGCTAGGAGAATAGCTGGGGCCGCGGAAGCGCGGCGGTTTGAAGGATTCATGGGATCGTTTTTGGTGGGTGTTCTCAAAAAACCCTGAGCAGATTTTAGGAGTATAAAGTTTTTCATTTAGAGCATAAAAAATTTCAACAGAAACTTAGGGTTTTTGTTTTTCCGGTTTTGCGATTTTTTCGTTTCGAACTTCCATACACTTCGCTACCAAGCTAGTTTAAGTTTAGTTAGGCTCTGATACCACTGTAAGTCCACGTTGCGACCCCCGGTTCTTACGGGGAGGCGGAAACGGTATAAAAAGCAAATTTTTAGCGCAAGGGGCAACATGGACTAACATGAGTCGGGATCTTTTCTAAACTAAACTAGCAAACATGCAAAGGAGAGTTAACTACTCGGCAAAGTGGTTATGCCTAACTTGAACTCCTTCTTCTTGAAACCTAGTAGAGGTTGATGGTTCTCTTCTCGTCGCCTTCTTCCGTCGAAGATGGATCCACCTGAGGGTTCAACCTTCGGGCTCTTTCTCGAACTTGGAGAGAACTAGAATCTTCGGCTTGCTAAACCTTTGATCCTAGAGTGAGTAGAGAGTGTCTAAAGGGTGCTTTTCTTTTAAGGAGAGGGATTCTCAACACATGAGAAGGGTTCTCCTTTTGCTAGAGGAAGAAGAAGATGAAGTGAGGAGAGAGAAGCTAAATGAAAGAATGAGCTCTTTTTCTTTTGCAACCATAACATAAAGCAAAAGAATTATCAAATTAATAATAATAATGAAAATGAAAAAAGTTGATGGAAGGTTTAGGAATGACCATTATCATTTCAAACATTAAATGTATTTGCTAGAATCAAAGAGCATCTTTCTTTTGTAATGATGATGGTCAAAACTTCAACCATGGTCAACAAGTCAACCATGGTCAACAAGTCAACAAAAAACCAACCATGACACAATTTCATTCTATTAATATTATTATTTGATATAACATAAATCCATTAGGGTTTGGAAAAAGACGACTGTCAACTGTGCATACGCACCCGTTCCGAAACCCTAAGGAAAGTCCTCTTCCTTCTCCTCAAATAACTGTGCATACACACCTGCATTCTTGTTCCGAGGAACATGAATACTGAGAGATAAAAGCAACCCCAAAACATATACCGGTATCTGACTCAAACCAGAGCCAGCCAGTAATATCCGTCTGGACTCCAAACGTGCACAAGTGCGCGGATGAGAACGAACCCTGTCGCAAAACCATGCGACCTCTACTCTGTTTTGCCCAGAGGCGAATACCCTCTGTGTGGGACTCTAAAGACTCGACACTACGCTGGCAGTGGGTTTAACCACAGACCGCAAGCGGCACTAGCTGTGCGTAGCGGTCCCCAGGTAGATGCCGACAAGAAGGCTGACGAGGTGAAACCCCATCTGTACTCCTACTGAGTCTGAATGTGACAGTCTCCGTACAGTCCGGTCTGTTCGTCTAATACATCGCATGTCGGGCCTAGGGGGCGGTAAAATGTCAGTCCCCTAATAGCGGTACAAGTCGTGTCGGAGTGAAGCCCAAAACACCCTGAGATAACACTAGAAGCCTACCAGTATATCTCGCTTGCCCTGGCCAGGGACTGCTCGTGTAATGGCTCTCCTAGATACAGCGCGATGTCAACCCCCAATACCGGGAGAGACGAATCCTGTCTAACCGTCACTGCCTCCAAGTGCTTCGGGACTGCACCCAACCACCACCTGTTTGCACGACTCCTTTGAGCCGTGGTAGGGTAGTGATCAAAGTGCAGTGGGAACACACTCGAGGCGAAGTGCCAGTGTCAAGTCAGCGAACTAAGCTGTACTCATGTCACCTGGGAACTGATAACTGACGATAGGTTTAATACCAACCTGTCAGTTCCCGACGAGTCCTGTCCAGTGTACTCGTAACCCAACTAGCATCCGTATACTATCTCCAGTACGACGTACTGATGGCTGTGGGACAGACCATCTCCCAGACTGGGATGAGAAGCGCATACGCTAGTCTACTCCGTAGTATCGATGCCCTGTCTCGATAGTCCTGCGACTAGGGACCTGTATAAGGATGTGCTTATAGATTACCCAGCCCCCACTAGTGTGACTGCCATCACAACGCTGGTAATCAAGCAAAGATCCTAAGGGCTCCACTAATGCGTATAAGTGATATACTGAAATAAACACAAGTACACATTGAAGTAGAAACAAACCAAGTTGCATACTACTATATTGAGCAAGATTGTTTATACAAGGTGAATATCCCAAGCTTCCATTAAGTAATATACAAACTAGTATGATACAGTAATGGCCTCTAGGGCATATACACTAACATTAACGTGAAATGATAATTATCTCATCAAACCAACCATCAACTTTTTCATTTGATTAAAATTATTAATTTCATAAAATCTCTTATATTGTTATGGTTGTAAACAGCTATCTCATTCTATCATAACCATTCTCTCTCTTCCTCTCTTCTTCCTCCTCCTCTAGTTCAAGGAGAATCATTCTCATGAGTTGAAAAAGCTCTCCTTGGAGATAAAACACCCAAAGCCACTCTCTACTCTTCCTAAGGTTGAAGGTCTAGCAAGACGGAGACTTTAGTTTTCTCAAAGTTCGAGAAAGGAGTTCAAGGATGAAACCCTCAGGTGGATCCATCTTCGACAAGAGAAGGCGACGAGGAAAGCACCATCCGACCACTACAAAGAGCCCCAGTAGAAGGGGTTCAAGTTGAGGTATAACCCCTAACCGAGTAGACAACTCTCTAGTTAGGTTGCTAGAGTGTAGTTTAGACAAGATCCGTTTTTGTAGTCCAAGTTACCTAAACCCTAAAAATTGTTTTTCACCGTTTCCGCAAGCCCGAAAGAACCGGGAGAGGTAACATGGACTTACAGTGGTATCAGAGCCTAACTAAACACATCCTAGCATGTTAGCAAAGTATTTTGAATTTTGACCGAACGAAAAACCGCAAAACACCCCGGAAAATCCTAGTTTCTGCCGATTTTTATTTCTGCTCTAAAAGTAATAAATCATATCTTAAAAATCGGCTCAGGCTTTTTAATGAACAGGCAAGAAAAACGATCCAGCGAACCGACTAACTCACCGCGGTTCCATGGCAGAAGCTTGCTTCTGCCTCGGATCCGCGGCCGAGTTGACTCGGTCGTGGATCGTTTCTCCTGCAGTTTGTTTCTGGTGGTGTTTTGTGATTTTTGAGATGGTTTGTTTCTGCCCAAAATTTCCAGAGAACAATTTTGTTTTTGGGGTAGTTACAAATCCGTATTTTGGTCGATTTTCTGTAGACTTTGGCTAATGGATTGCATTTGTAATGTTATATATGTATTGAACGTCTGCTAATCGCTATACGTCGATTAGTGGGGGTTATACATATCTGTGATCTGTGATGTTGATGGTATGTGTATATGAATTCGTTGGATTGTCGCGGATGAATAGCCGGGGGTTGTGAGATGAGAGTTTTGTTTATCTTTCAATTCTTGTAACATGTAAATTGATGTAATATTATTTTTTTGGCCGCACAACCGGGATGAGGTTGTAGCCACCATTGTATAATTTCTTTTTACTGTTTTTGCTCCTACGATAGACCCAAAGTAGGGTGCACAAACTACCGTGTATCTCGAAGTGCCGAGTGGCCTACTCACGAGTTGAGGGAGGTTGCTTTGCTTCGGGTACTTGGCGGGTAGTTTGCCGCACCCGTAGGGGTCTAGGGTGGGGTATTGGCTATTCATCGCGACCGTGTAATCCGCTTTTCGTTACAGTCTCGAACGGATTGCGGATTTCTAGTATATCCAATGTATTCATCTGTGATATGGAATGTCTATCATTGCTATATATCTATATACGATATCTATTTAGGCGTTGCTTATGTTTTGCATCCGCGCTAGTCCAGCCCCCGCTCTGTCGTTAGTTAAGTAACCTAACGGGTGATGACGGGACCCCGTGGTGAATGGGGATGGCATAAGCGTACGTCATATTTTAGTTATTTTCTGCAATGGTAGGATTAAATGATGGGACGCATTAAATTTAATGCAAGAAAAAATAAACCAAGTAAAAGTCGTTGGAACACTTTCAAAACCACTCGGTTCTTTTCAAAAACCAACTTTTAAATGCGGAGCTTGAACCACTCCTTTTAAAAGCTATCTCGTTCCATCAATTATATCAAGTTCACTACGTTCACGGTTTCGCCAAAACCATTCGTAGCCCTCCGTCGTTTCACATGATTGGTCAATAAGTATTCAAGCTATGTATGTTGGCCAAAGTCAAGGCATAGTGATTGGTAGCTATTGGGTATTCATGTGCAGCATAGATAGATGCGTTGGTTTGGAACAGTCGTACTGCCATGTTGGCCAAAGTCAAGGGTAGGTACGGGTGGGTTCAAATTAACCTGGAGAATGATGGATAGAACTTGACATGTGACTTATGATATTTTGGCCAAAGTCAAGGCCATAAGAGCATGGGGCAAAAATCCACATCGGGAGTTTCAAAAGAACTGAAACTTGCTAGTGTTGCATACCATTTGGAGTGTGATGATTCTGGTAGGATTCCTTCAGTTTTGTCACGCGATGATATTTGGATCCCGATCCTACTGTGAGTATATGCTACTCCTCGGGAAATTTCTCACTAAACGATCAATGCTATAAACCTAGTAGGTGTCTAGAAAGGTGTTAGCGGGGCTACGCCCCCAGGGAAAAGAGGTTCTTAAATTAAGGAACTTCGCAAAAGCGTTGGAAAACCTCCCTCGAAGTACCGACACTGGCCTAGCTGAACGGTTAAGCAAGTATTGTACGGTGAGATTGATCCCGACTAATTCTTCCTTTATGGTTTGAGGAGGGATTCGAGAGACAGTGGGTGCCATCCTGTTTAGACAAACTAAAAACCACTCTAAACTTGCAAGAGTATCATGCTAAAGTGTTTCTTCTCTATCTCCTAATTGCAGCGACCATTCGACATGACCGGACTTAAGTTATTACTAGATAAAAACATACTGACAGGGACAAACTACAAAGATTGGCTCAGGAATGTCAAAATGGCAATCACTTATGACAAGTTGGGGTATCTCCTTACCACCAAAGCTCCCCCAGTCCCAGGTCCCACCTCCAGCGTCGCGGATAAGGAAATCCGTAAGACATGGGAGATCGATTGCGCGAAAGCCAAGTGACAATGATCATCAGAGGAGGCATGAGAATATGGACCTGGAGTCCATATTTCTTCATACAAAAGAACTGTATGGAGAGCAGTCTCGTATCGCAAGATACGAAGTGTCGAAGAAGTTGTTTTCGGCAAGATTGGCCGTCGGATCATCGGTATCAGAACACGTGCTTAAGATGATTGGTTTCATTGAGGAGCTCGCGGACCTTGGGACCACGTTAGAAAATGAGCTCTATACGGACTTGATTCTCCAGTCCCTTCCTTCCACTTATGCCCAGTTTATCCTGAACTTCAACATGCAAGGAAAAGTGGTTGAACTTCCGGAGCTCCTCAACATGTTGAGGAGTGCAGAGGGCACACTACAGAAAGGTAAGGAAACATCCACTTTGTTTGTAGGAGGATCTTCCTCTTCTAAGTCCAAGGCGAAAGCCAAGGGAAAGAAGAAGAAAGCCCCCGCCAAACCAAGGGGCGGTGCTAGTAAAGTGGATACGAAGGGAAAGGCAAAGGCAACAAAGATAGCGGGAAAGCTTGTGGGAAAGGAAGAATGCTTCTACTGTCATAAGAGTGGACACTGGAAAAAGGATTGCAGGGCTTGGAAGGCCAGAACCCAGGATCTGAAGCAAGTTGCGGCTTCAGCTTCAGGTGTGTATGTTATTGAAAACTGTCTATCAATAAACTCTACTTCCTGGGTATTGGATACCGGATCAGGATCTCATATCTGTAATTCTTTGCAGGCGTTGAGAAAGTGTAGGTTTTTGAAGGCAGGTGACATGACCCTCAAAGTTGCAAACGGAGCTAGCATGGATGCGGAGGCCGTGGGGGACTATCACCTGGGAATGTCAGATGGACATGTTTTGGTTTTACATAATTGCTTTTTTGTACCCAATGCAAGTTGTAATATCATTTCTATATCTTTAATATCTAAAGAAGGTTATGAATTTGCGTTTGTAAGTAATGTTGTAAACATTCACCTTAATCAAGTTCTGATTGGGTCAGGTACATTAAGCAATGTTATATACGTATTAAACCAACCACAGATTTTCAATGTCCAGAATACACACAAAAGAAAGTCTCCGGAAACAAATCAGGCTTTCTTATGGCATTGTAGACTGGGTCACATCAATGAGAAAAGGTTGACGAAGTTACATACAGAAGGATATTTGGATTCATTCGAATATCAATCATATGCAACTTGTCAATCCTGTCTCAAAGGAAAGATGACAAAGACCCCGTTCACTTGGCACGGAGTAAGAGCGAGCGAGCTCTTGGGACTCGTACACAGCGACGTGTGCGGTCCAATGTCTATCATGCACGAAGAAGTTATTCTTATTTCATTACTTTTACGGATGACTTTTCAATGTACGGATTTGTCTTCTTAATGAAACAAAAATCCGAAGCCTTTGGAAAATTCTAGGAATATAAGAATGAAGTAGAAAAACAAACCGACAAAAGTATCAAGACACTAAGATCTGATCGAGGTGGTGAATACTTGAGTGCCGAGTTCCTGGATTACTTAAAAGAGAATGGAATTCTCTCTCAGCTTACTCCTCCATACACTCCGCAACATAATGGTGTGTCGGAGAGACGGAACCGAACCCTATTGGATATGGTACGGTCCATGATGAGTAACACTGAGTTACCGCGATCATTCTTGGGATATGCACTAGAATTAGCTGCATACCTTTTGAACCGAGTTCCAACTAAGACTGTGCCTACTACACCATATGGTGTGGGAAGAGACCCTACCTTAATCACATTAAGACATGGGGATGTCCAGCTTTTGTCAAAAAGCAGCATGCGGACAAACTCGAGGCACGCTCAGTACAGTGCAAATTTGTGGGATATCCAATGAACTCCAAGGGATATTTCTTCTATTCCGAAGAGGAACAAAAGGTTTTTGTTTCTCGTCATGCCCACTTCTTGGAAACTCAGTTTTTAGAAAAACAGATAAGTGGGAGCGCAATAGAACTGGAAGAAATTCCAGAACCACGAGTTATTACTGAAAGGTTAGTAGAACCAGAGGGTTCGAAAGATCAGGACATTCCTACGCCGCTCCGCAGAAGTAGTAGGTAGTCTCATCCGCCCGAGAGATACTACGGTTTTCTTATAGACGGGGATAGAGAGGATTGCATCATTGATAGTGATGAGCTGACTAGCTTCCAGCAGGCCATTCAGAGCATTGACTCGGTAAAATGGCTGGATGCAATGCGGACCGAAATGGAGTCCATGTACACCAACAAAGTATGGACTTTGGACGTTGCTCCAGATGGGGTAAAACCCGTAGGATGCAAGTGGATCTTCAAGAGGAAGATTGGCGTAGATGGACAGGTCGAGACCTATAAGGTTAGACTTATTGCAAAGGGTTTTCGTCAAAGACCTGGTTTAGACTATGACGAAACCTTTTCACCAGTGGCTATGCTGAAATCCATTCGGATCCTTCTTTCCATCGCTGCCTTCCACGATTATGAAATCTGGCAGATGGATGTAAAGACCGCTTTTCTAAATGGAAATTTAGAGGAGTGTGTCTATATGGACCAGCCAGAGGGCTTCATTCAGAGTGGGAGCAGCGGAAAGGTGTGCAAGTTGCTTAAGTCCATTTATGGATTAAAGCAGGCATCGCGGAGTTGGAACATCTGTTTTGATGAGACGGTCAAAGAATTTGACTTTATCAAAAATCCAGATGAACCATGCATCTATAGTAGATTTGTAGCAAGAACTGTTGTATTCCTCGTTTTATACGTGGATGATATTCTCTTGATAAGAAATGACATTCCTATGCTACAATCTGTCAAAGGGTTCTTGTCACACAGGTTCTCCATGAAAGACCTAGGTGATGCCTCATACATTCTGGGGATCCGGATCTATCGTGACAGATCCAAGAGGATATTTGGACTCTCCCAGTCCAGGTACATCGACACCATACTGAAAAGATTCAGTATGGAAGATTCCAAGCGCGGTAATCTACCGGCTTGTCACGGGATCACCCTCTCCAAAGAGATGTCTCCCAAGACTGATTTAGAAAGGGATCACATGTCCATTATACCCTACGCTTCTGCGGTAGGCTCTATAATGTATGTGATGTTATGTACCAGACCAGATGTTGCTTACGCACTGAGTGTGGTAAGCTGGTATCAATCAAACCCTGGGGAGAAGAACTGGATAGCCGTAAAGAACATTCTCAAGTACCTGAGAAGGACTAAGGAGATGTTCTTGGTGTATGGCGGAAAAGACCTCCAAATTGAGGCCTTTGCTGACTCCAGCTTTCAGAGTGACAAAGATGATTCCAAGTCCATGTCGGGCTTTGTCTTTACCCTCAACGGAGGGGCGGTGTGTTGGAAGTGTTCCAAACAGGAAACCGTTGCTGACTCGACTATGGAAGCGGAATATATCGCTGCATCTGATGCCGCAAAAGAAGCCGTCTGGATGAGGAAGTTCTTAAAAGAGCTTCAGGTGGTTCCGTCCATTGTTGACCCAATACCTCTGTATTGTGACAACAATGGGGCTATAGCTTTAGCGAAGGAACCCATGTCCCATCAGAAATCCAGACACATCTTGAGGCGGTATCACCTGATCAGGGAGATCGTGGATCGCCAGGAGATCGAGGTTCGGAGGGTTGCTTCCGAAGATAACACTGCTGATCCATTCATGAAGGACTTGCCCCAGACTCAGTTCGAGCGGCTAATCGAGATGATAGGTCTTCGATACGCCAGTACATGGCCTTAGTGCAAGTGGGAGATTGTTAGTGTATATGCCCTAGAAGCCATTACTGTATCATACTAGTTTATATATTACTTAATGGAAGCTTGGGATATTCACAGTTGTATAGACAATCTTGCTCGAAATGGTAGTATGCTACTTGGTTTGTCTCTGCTTTAATGTGTACATGTGTTTCTTTTAGTATATCACCTATACACATTAGTGGAGCCCTTAGGATCTTTGCTTGATTACCAGCGTTGTGATGACAGTCACACTCGTGGGGGCTGGGTAATCTACAAGCACATCTTTATATTCACATCCCTAGTCGTGGGATTATCGAGACAGGGCATCGATACTCCGGAGTAGACTAGCGTATGCGCTTCTCATCCCAGCACGGGAGGCGGTCTATCCCATAGTCGTTAGTACGTTGTACTTGAGATAGTATGCGGTTGCTCCTTAGGTTACGAGTACACTGGACAGGACTCGTCGGGAACTGATTGGTTGGTGCTATACCTAACTTCAGTTATCAGTTCCCTGGTGACATGAGTACAACTTAGTCCCCTGACTTGACACTGTCACTTTGCCTCGAGTGTGTTCCCACTGTACTTTGATTACTACCCTACCACGGCTCAAAGGAGTCGGGCAAACAGGTAGTAGTTGGGTGCAGTCCCGAAGCACTTGGAGGCAGTGACGGTCGGGTAGCTGCTCACCATTTCAAAGTCTATATCTGTGGTTCCAGAAATGGAATTGCTATTAGACAGGATTCGTCTCTCCAGGTATTGGGGGTTGACATCGCGCTGTGTCTAGGAGAGCCATTACACAAGTAGTCCCTGGCCAGGGCAAGCGAGATATACTGGTAGGTTTCCAGTGTTATCTCAGGGTGTTCTAGGCTACACTCTGACACGACTTGTACTACTATTAGGAGACTGACGTTTACCTCGCCCTAGGCCCGCCATGCGATGTTCTCAGATGAACAGACCGAACTGTACGGAGATTGTGACATACAGGCTCAGTTGTTGTTCAGATGGGTTTACCTCATCAGTCTTCTTATCAGCATCTACCTGGGGGCAGTTACGCACAGCTAGAGCCGCTTGCGGTCTGTGGTTAAACCCACTGCCAGCGTAGTGTCGAGTCTTTAGAGTCCCACACAGAGGGTTATTCGCCTTTGGGCAAAACAGAGTAGAGGTCGCATAGTTTTGCGACAGGGTTCGTTCACATCCGCGCACTTGTGCACGTTTGGTGTCCGGACAGTCATTACTAGCGGGCTCTGGTTTGAGCCGGATCCTAGTATATGTTTTGGGGTTAGTTTTATCTCATTGTGTTCATGTTCCTCGGAACACGAATACGGGTGTGTATGCACAGTTGATTGAGGCGGAGGAAGAGGATTTTCATTAGGGTTTTGGAACGGGTGTGTATGCACAGTGGACAGTCGTCTTTTTCCAAACCCTAATGAACTTGTGATATATCAATTAATAATATTAATTAAATGAAATTGTGTCATGGTTGGGTTTGTTGACTTGTTGACCAAGGTTGATTAGTTGACCATGGTTGAAACATTGACCATCATCATTACACATCAAAGATGCTCTTTGATCTTTGCAAAAACCATTTAATGTGAAATGATAATTGTCTCATCAAACCGACCATCAACTTTTTCATTTGATTAAAATTATTAATTTGATAAAATCACTTATATTTTTATGGTTGTAAAAAGCTATCTCATTCTATCATAACCATTCTCTTACTTACTCTCTTCTTCCTCCTCCTCTAGTTCAAGGAGAATCATTCTCATGAGTTGAGAAAGTTCTGCTTGGAGATAAAACACCCAAAGCCACTCTCTACTCTTCCTAAGGTTGAAGGTCTAGCAAGCCAGAGACTTTAGTTTTTGTAACGTTTTGAAAATCGTTTCGGTGAAATTTCGGAAAATCGGTAAAATAAGGGGGTTTTCTGTAAAAAGTTAAAATACAAATATCTTTATTATAAAATTAAATATACATATTCTAGATATGTAATTACTAGTATTTGATGTTTATTGAACCACTGGCGAAATTTCAAATTTTCCGAAAAAAATTATTTTTAATATTATTTTAAGCCATCACTAATACATTTAATTAGGAAAAATTACAAATTGGAATGAGTTGAAACAAATTTTGTGCATCATAAAACATTAAATAAAATTTTATCATGTGGTTTTTGAAATGAAATTGTTTGCCAAAACGGTTTAGAAAATATCGAAGAAAAAGGCTTATTTTGTGAAAATAAAAGGGTTTTGGTGCATAATGTATTGGTGTTTGGTGCTCCACACACACACCCTCTCTTCTCACCCACTCATATGGCCAGCCCCACCACCACATTCCAGCAGCCCTTTCTTCAAAAAAGAAAAAGAAAGAAAAGAGAATGAATAGAATAATGAAGGCATGGAGTTAATTAAAAGAGGTATGGGCTTTTCTCTTCTTGTCTTGACTTCACAATCATTTCAACACTCACATTCTCTCTCTCCCCTCTCCAAAAATTCATCCGAGCCTCCCCATGAGCAGCCCCAACAATTCTCCATCTCATTTTTCCCTCAAGAATCTTCTCGTTTTCCATCAAAAATCCTTCCAAATTACTACTAATTCCTAGTTAAATCCTTTATTCCTTAGCACAATCAAGGATGGATCTTGAGCAATGTAGCTAATTTGGGAGGCTTAGTTTCTTGTTGATCTACCAATTTGTGAGGTATAAAATCCTTTCCCTTAGGTTCAATTGTTGCTTAATTACCTTAATCTAGCTAATTAGGTGTTTAATTAGGTTTAATTGCTTATTTGGAAAAATTCAAGAAAAGGGTTTGTAAATCAAATTAGGGTTTTCTTCATTGGGTATTGATCTTGATGTGGGGATTAACATGTTAATATGATGCTAAAACTTACCTAGTTGCTAGTTTACTAATTGATGCTTGTAATTGTTAAAATTGGAATTTTATGCAAACTAGGTTTTGGAAATTTATTGCAAATGTTAGACTAAAAATCTAATTAGGTTTTTCATGACTTCATTAACATTATTAAGTGTAGTTTAATGCTTTAGATCATGCAAATCTAAGCTAGATTGTAGTTTGTGCATTTTTGCTATAAATTGTTAAAATTTGAGTATATTGTAAACTAGAATTTTGGGGTTAATGGAATTTATTGGGATTAAATTATGGAAATTATTTTTATGACTTATTTAAGATATTTAATAAGTATTATGGCCACTAGATTTGTTTAAACATCATGTTTTGTACAAAAACGGCGAGTTGTGCTTGCTAGATTTTCGGAAAAATGACTTTCTAAGTGAAATTGGGGTTTTTGTGAATTTTAACCTATTTTATATTGAAATTAGTTTTCGTGAATGTGCAAATGAGTGTATTTGGGTTTTTCTCGATGGTTTGGCGTTTGTACGCCGACGTCGAGGGTTTTTGGGTTGATTTATGAAAGCAACCATAGGTTTTGACCTATGTGGGATTCGTGCGTCGTTTTGGTCATGAATCGGATTTTAATACGATACGGTGCGTTATGATATGTAGGTACCCCATGTGGACTTCGAGACGACAAGCAAGCGCGTGGCGACGTCGGCACCGGCGAACGAGAACCAGGTGAGTAGATTTATATCTACGGGAAGAAATCGGGTGGATGGCGTATAGCACCCCCGCAGTTCGTGGTGATGTATACGAATATGTATACACACATATATATATTGTTTATACATTGTTTGAGTATATTGATGATAATATGGATATTTGGTGTTCTTGAATATTTAGTGTCGCGAAACCCTAGAGTAGTGGTCGCACCACACATGCACACACCAACCCATACTGGCATACTTTCTTCTTTCATCTGTGCTTACGGGATTATACAGTTATGTGTTCACATGGGTATGAGACTATGTGTTCACATACGGATTTGAGGATGATACTTGGGATTTATGATGAGTCGATGAGATTTGATTTTGAGGCCGTGAGATCGGTGATATAGCAGGGTTCGTATTTGAGATACGACATGACGTTGTAGCGGGTCCTTGACGTAGTGTTTCACACATGTGCATGCATACTCAGGCGGTATCAGTATTGTATTAGACGTAGATCAGTACCCCGATCATGATTTTTGATAAAGAGGATACCATGTGAATAGTATGAGGAATGTGATATGGACCCGTACCCAGATTTGGGGATGCCGTACGACGGATTTGCGTACGAGCTATATTTTGATGATTGATCCGCACTCTTGACTTGGGATGTCTGATTATAGATATGGTATCGGATATGATATTATTGAGGCGGGATCACCGACTAATATATATACAGGTATGTATATGGATCGACTCAAATGTTAGGAGGTTTCCTTACCTGTAGTCCAACTTGTTAACATAGTCCTTTAGTTTAGTTTAGTTGTTAGATTAGATTCGATTCTTATCTATTTCTAAAACTAACGAATCGTGGGTTTTTTAAAGGACAGCCCAAGGGATCCTACGGATATTTCAAAAGACGTATCTTTTCATAAAAACACCGTAGCCCCTATTTTCAAAACCCCATGATTCGTGTTATTTCAAAAGGCACCATTTGTAGGATTTATATTAGGGTAATGCAGTTTAGTTATCGTTGTGTCTATTATTCCGTTCATTATTGCTGTTCGCTCCGCATCGCATACTTATGTTATAATTTCTTAATGCATTGTTGATATCATATTGTTAGGACACCAGCACCATTACCGATGATGCGTATGCACCACGTACACTTACTTGCCGGCTCACACACATCTTCATCGTTAATTGCCATGTCACGTACACCTTAGAAAATATTGTTGCTTAACTTAGCTTGATAGCCAGTAGTTTGACATAATATTAGTGTACATACCTTATATGCCAGCTTAGATATTGTAGTTATTACTTGTCGCTTCATGCATACTGTTATTCATTCTCATGCTTAAATTCATGGTTTTACATGCTAATTATGATTCGGATTTCCATGATATTTTTTGGATTTGGAGGAAAACCGCAAAACATATATAAACTGATTTCTCTCTTTTTAAATAAAAGTGCGGTTTTTCCCATGATGTATGAGTCGTCCACCATGAGTTTGCTGATGGATTTCGAGACCCGATTCAAGGAGATGGATGAACCGTTTTGGGTACATGGTGGACCCGGTAAGGTACCCCGGGGCAAGAAGCGCGTGATGATGACGATGTGAGCCTGGCAGAGGAGCACTACCTACCGGTGATTTTACCCGACGCGTCGGATATCCGGAGGATACCGTCGTGATCTTGAGATGGATGGTAGGGGCCGGCATGGACTGAGGGCGCCCTAGACATTGTGTTTGAGATATTGAGGTACAGAGATTGTGATACAGAGATATCGAGATATTTGGACACTTGTTTTGTGTCGATGCTGGGCACTGTTTTATGCTGATTTCATTTATGGTACCTCACTTTTAAAATACAGAAATCTCACTGATTTATGAAAGCAGTTTCTTCAGTACATGCACTCTGTTTCATGCATTCATACATCATCCATATGATACATTGCTACCTGAGGCACTGACACGGGCACATGGAATTACACTCGGGTTAGATATTTACCCTAGCCTTATTATAGGCTGCATGTTATACATATATTTGAGAATATATTATGAACATTGACCTAGGTTGCGTTTTTTATGCAATTTATGTGCGTAGATGTTTTTCTATTCACGAGTTGACAACTCACCCCCGTTGTGCCCCAGTTTCTTGCAGGTTTGCCGTACAGGTTTCATTACGGCTTTGCGGGCATAGTTTCTTTCGGGTGATTTGCTAGTAGGTGGGTTTACTTGTATCGTACCATTATATATCTTGTATATTATTATTCAGTTGTATCTAGATGTTCCATCAACCAAACATGTATTTATTTTTGAGATAGAGACCAGTGATGTTATTCCTTCGACCTTAGAGTCGCGCGTTATATTTCTGTGGTTTTCTTGTGGTTTTGAGTTTCCTTTTGAATTTTGATCCTCGCCCTTGGCATTGTATATTATATTGCCTGTGTGGTTGTGACCGTCGATTGACGAAGAGCTAGCTCCCGCTTGGGGATGCCTTTTTATTGATTTCGTATACTATTCATGTTGTATCCCGTTTGGGGGCCAGTTTTACAAAGGAGACTCTGCCGAAATTTTCAGGAAATACTTGATGTTTTTAAAACCGCATAACTCGACTTATGCTATTGAACCTACTTTCTTTAAGTTGGTTTATCCTGCACTCTACATCTTTTCTTGGTTTGGATTTCTGGGTTTTCGGTTTACTTAGATTACGTACGCCTCGAGACGTTCGTAGTTTAAGTGCCGGTCATGTTCCGTACTTTCGGGTCGTGACAAAGTAGAATGTAATGCGCCAGGTGGAGTTGGGGCTGAATACCACTACCCCGTGAAGAAGTGAGGTGTTATCCGGTATCGAGGTGGGGATGTAACCGATACGGATACACACGGGGAACCACTATAGAACAATGGGGAGTATCGAATTTCATTCCGAAAGAGGGCACGATCTGAACTATAAATGGAATTATACCCCTCTTCAATACGGAGGCGCCTTTTGGATGAATCGGAACTCCGGAGTTTGAAGAACTCCGTAGTTAAGCGTGCTCAGACCAGGGAAGTCCTGGGATGGGTGACCTCCTGGGAAGTGGCCCCTGGTCGGGTCCCATTCACTCCGAAGGACAAAACCGTGCGGCTTCGTCCAGAGCGGACAATACTCTCTGTATTGGGGGCGGGTCGTGACAGAATGGTATCAAAGCCGGTCCCTCAAAAGTAGGTCTGTGGTTCAAGGACGAACCATTGTTCTAAGTAGGGGGGAATTTAATGCCCCAGGTGGAGTTGGGGCTGAATACCACCTACCCCGTGAAGAAGTTGAGGTGTTATCCAGTATCAAGGTGGGGATGTAACCGATACAGATACACACGAGGAACCACTATAGAACAATGGGGAGTATCGAATTTCATTCCGAAAGAGGGCACGATCTGAACTATAAATGGAATTATACCCCTCTTCAATACAGAGGCGCCTTTTGGATGAATCGGAACTCCGGAGTTTGAAGAACTCCGTAGTTAAGCGTGCTCGGACCAGGGAAGTCCTGGGATGGGTGACCTCCTGGGAAGTGGCCCCTGGTCGGGTCCGATTCACTCCGAAGGAAAAAACCGTGCGGCTTCGTCCAGAGCGGACAATACTCTCTGTATTGGGGGTGGGTCGTGACAGTTTTCTCAAATTTCGAGAAAGGAGCTCAAGGAAGAAACCCTCAGGTGGATCCATCTTCGACAAGAGAAGGCGACGAGGAAAGCACCATCCGACCACTGCAAAGAGCCTAAGAAGAAGGAGTTCAAGTTGAGGTATAACCCCTAACCGAGTAGACAACTCTCTAGTTAGGTTGCTAGTGTGTAGTTTAGACAAGATCCGTTTTTGTAGTCCAAGTTACCTAAACCCTAAAAAAAAAATTTCACCGTTTCCGCAAGCCCGAAAGAACCGGAAGAGGTAACATGGACTTACAGTGTAATAGCGATCAGTCACCTGAACCTATACACGACTGATAAAGGAAAACCAGATAGCAATACTATCATCTCGAGTAAGACTGTCCTGCCTGTATAGGTCCTTCTCAATCATTGCAATCACGTGCCTGCGATCCAATAATTGACTTTGAGGGCACTATATCCAACAATCTCCCACTTGCACTTAAGGCTAATTATTGCGATATCGCATACTCACAGCCCGTGTGATACCGAACACCCAACTCCTCTACTAATCAGTTTCACAAAGCCCGTTTGTAAAACTCTTGTGTTCGAGAAATAGCCTCAGTGAGTGGATCCGCCCCGATGTTATGTCTCTCTTAATCTCAAGTTCGCGGAGAAAACCATCTCCCGAATTGAGTAATACATGTCTTAGAATATGTCTGGATATCTGATGGGACCTAGTTCATAAATGAACTCCAAATCCAAACTTATTAGACTGTATCGTCAACTGAACCTAATCAGTGTCCTGCACCATGCCTCCCATAGTATCCTCTTGAACCATCTGTCCATAATACTGTCCCCTTTGTCAGAGGGAAAACTATAACTCTGACAATCACTCTGTCATCCATGTCACCTTTGAAGCCTGGAATGATAACCGTCCCCCGAAGGAGGCTACCGTCATCAAATCCATAGAACATTAACTTATGTTCTAAAACTGCTTCCTTATGTTTCTTCAGGATTGGATTAATATAAACTTATCGCATCTAGTGCAAAAACTACATCTGGTGTGGTACGTGACATCTCACGATTGACTCAATTGCCTAAGCAAGTGATCTGCCAATCATGCACATCCCTCTCCCCTTTAGTCTGTAAGACACCTTTAGAGAGGGTGACTCCATCACCTGCAGGTACACCACCATGCCAGGAATCATCTATTCTAAAATACTATCAAAGTACCCATATTGGGAAACTACCTAAATCTAGATCTAAAACCATAGATCTAGTAACCAGAATGACTGATATTATATCCATATCCTGTGTGGAGAAACAACTGTGTGACAACCAAAGTATAACCGATCGTAGTTTAGGAATTTTACATCATATTTTGTGTTTGTCATCCAAATACCAGGACATCATACCCTACTACCTTTTCAACAAATCAATCCCCTATTCTGATGAAGTCAAAGTCATGACTGTCATATCAAAATTAGATGATCTATCTCCGCTATATCTGCTTTAGTCTATAAATGACATAAGCTACTTGCCCACTATGCTTTCGCTGCTCCCACCGACCACAACAACCCTCTGGCAGAATAATATATACGTGCAATTCTCAAGCTAGTTTAGAACGACTCTATTCTTAACCTCCTGCCGGGTCTCATAGCCTGGAACAACAGTAGTGTCAAGTCTGGGTAAACAAGAACCTCCCTGTCACCATCCTTAAGGCTACCGGAGTACCTCTCGGGTGCCTGAGGTTACCCACCATATCTGCGGAGTGGCTAATGGAATGTCAAACCTGATTGAATCTTTAGGTCCTCATTAAATTTTCGGTAATCGTTTGCGGTTCTGGAATCACTTCCAGTTCCACCATACTCCCACTACTGTTTTCTGAAAAAATCCATTTTTACTAAAACTATGGGGAGTCAAGAACAATATCACTATTGATCTTCCAGATGGTAGAAAGTGAACCCTTGTTATAGCCTGGGCCAACCCGCAAACTACCATTACAGAAACGTGTCTTGAGTTATCTAGAGTATGGTTTTAAGCATAAGCCAGACAACTCCCCGTACCTTAACATCGTTAAGATATGAACCATTCTATATCCAATATAGAAACTTTGGCACTTATTTAATTGGAACCAGATTCTAATCATGCAGCTGTCTCCAGTGCATAACAATTTAATGAATAGAGGCCAATCAGCATTACTCAACTTAGGAATACATCCGATTATGAGTAACCTGAAAGAGAAACAAGTTTCTCAAAACTATTACTATCAACTGAATACCAATCACAAGTATCTACATCTTCGATCTCTTTGAAGAATCCCGATACTTGCGACATCTGGTTCTCTACTTTATTCTTATACCCACTACTTCTCAAAACTTAGACATTGTATTTCTACGAAACACTTGTCTAAAAACTAGAAAAGTCAAAAGTAAATAGAACATAGTACGAGGACCAACCCCTTTGTCCTAATGGACACTGGACAACATACAATACTCTGTATGAGTCCCCTGAGTCGAATAACTCAAAACCTGTGCATCGTAGGTTGAAAACTGTACTTATGGTTAAGAACTACTCCGCTGTTCAATGCTCCTTACGCAATCGTCAACTGATATAGGTAAATGCCACAGACATAATTTCAAAAAGTTATATCTCACTTTATAAAAATAAACATACAGATATATCATTTTGAAATTGGTGCACAACAGCGGATACTCAAAACCAAATACATGTCATCCGGCAAAAACCCAGGCGATTTCCTCAAATATCACCAATTACAACGAATTCCGATATAACGAGGATGATCGCTTTATTCCCAATAAGCTACTCCCACTCATCATCTGTAAAACCATACAGATGTGAGAAACATACCTGGTAAATACATACCCTGGAGTAAGTGTCTAATCGGGAAATCAATTTTCCTTTAACAATGCACAGTGAAACTGAAACATGAAAATGTTTCGTAGGGGTATCCTGGTATTCCTAGTAATGCCTCTTCCATAATCCAATTCATGACTATAACCGTACATTTCTTTATCATCTCTCCAAATCCCTTTATTTGTCTTTAGTCGTTACCTTCTGTACACCATCGTTAGGCTAAATGGTTTTCTTCCTTCCCTACCGTTCGGCACCAGCCTATGG
This sequence comes from Agapanthus africanus, assembly GCA_030015575.1. NCBI lineage: Eukaryota > Viridiplantae > Streptophyta > Magnoliopsida > Asparagales > Amaryllidaceae > Agapanthus > Agapanthus africanus. The sequence goes on along the minus strand of JASDDO010000022.1, from coordinate 249,990,110 downwards.
TTTGGAAGAAGACTATCCAGTAAGTATAATAGGTGGACCCTCCTAAACCAAGGAGTACTCGCAACTTGAGAGAAGGTGATGATAAAAGACAACTGAATAATACCTTATTCTATTTCTCCCGAACTGGGGAAAAAAGCAAAGGTGAAATAGGAGTAGCGATGAACTACGCGGTTTGGTCGTGAATGATAGCAGTCGCAATTTACTTTGCACTCTTTATAATCCCTTTATTTTGACTTTATTCATTTCCTTCTGTACACCCTACTTAGGCTAATTTGTTTTCTTCATTCCCTACCTTTTGGCACCTGCCTATGGTTTGGAAGAAGACTATCCAATAAGCGTAATAGGTGTACTCTCCTAAACTAAGGAGCCCTCATAACCTGAGAGAAGGTGATAATAAAAGACAACTGAATAAACCAATTCTATTTCTCCTGAACCTGGATCTATCCTCGAAGAAGTCCCTTCGAGTTCGTATATAACCATACGATGGATCTATCCAATGGAAGTGGATGTCCGTAGTAATACGGGGTGTTCTGAGAAATGCAAAGGGTAAAAGAAGGAGCGGCAATGACTTATGCAACTCGGACAATCCAAAAGCCAGTATTTTAAGAAGGTTCGGTCAACTTGGTCACTAAGTCATAGTCTAGGGTCGGTCAAAGGTCGCTGCCAAAGAGAGAGAGAGAGAAAAGAAACACTCTGCGTGCATTCTAACCTAGATCAGAATGGTTATCACTTTATCTAATTAGGAAACCTCCCACTGTACTGTCAAATTCTCCTCCAAACCTGAAAGAAGAATCAATCGGGATCACCCGAAGATTAAACCAACTCATCAGTGGGAATCAGGATCCAACTCTCATCGCATGATAACATGACGGAATGCACTCACATTATTACACTCCGGAAGGTATGCGCATGCCTGGCAAGTTTCAGTTTCTTTAGAAACTCCCGTTGTGATTTTTGCACCATGCTCTTATGATCGTGACTAAGGGCCAACCCATCATAAGTCACATGTCAAGTTCTTCCCATCATTATCTTGTTAATTTGAACCCACCTGTACTCGCCCTTAACAAAGGGCCAACAAGGCTGTACGACTGTCCCAAACCAACGCATCTATCTATACAACATGTGAACACCCCAGCAGCTACCAATCATTATGTCCTACTAAGGGCCAGACCAATATAGCTTGAATACTACTGACCATTCATATGAAATGACGGAGGGCTACGACTGGTTTTTGGCGAAAAACCTTTAACGTAATGAACTTGATCTCGTTGAAGGAACCTGATAGCATTTTATTAAAATATAGTGGCGAAAACCTTTGCTAAAGAGGTCACTCCCGGTGAAGGGATCTCGGCTCTTTCCTCGTAGAATGAGGTGCAGGATATTCCAACTGAATACCACTATGCAAAGCAACATGTAATCGACTATAGTGAAGTTATTACCCTGACATAAACTACTGTCCAAGGGGTCACTCCCGGTGAGGGGATCTCGGCCCTTGCCTTGTCGAATGAGATGCGGGATATTCCAACTGAATACCACTATGCAAAACAAAAGAAAACGTCTTTGTAATAACACTTTTTAAAACTGTTCCAACAACATCCAAACAGGTTTGTATTCCTTTGCATTGATCAGAATCAACGCAGTCCCATCATTTAATCATACCAGAAAAGAACGAAAATAAAATGTATGTATATGCCATCCGCACTCGTCACTGGGTCCCGTCATCACCCGTTAGGTTACTTAACTAACGATAGAGTGGGGACTGGACTAGCACGGGTGTAAAACATATACAACATCTACTAGTATATATACCAATATACAATAATCGCTCCAGGCGTGATAATATGCAACATTACAGAAAAGTAATAAGCATCACAGAACAATACAGATAATCTAGGATCCCCGGATTTCACAGAGCCGCTGCTGAAACCCAACGTTCCCCTGGTCCTGTGGGTAGCCTGTGCAATGAAACCTAGATCTCTACGGGTGCGGCAAGTTACCCGCCAAAACCTGAAGCAAGGCAGCCCCCTACAGCATAGTGAATGGACCACCCTACACTTCACGGAATCCGGTAACTTGAACACCCCTCCTTGGGTCAACCTGTACCCCCTATGAGTGCGGCGAATAGTATGCAAATTCTAGAGTGAGGCCCCTCTGCCTCTCAAAGCCAAGAGATGCGGACCCGTTGCCCTCCAGAACCCGGCTATCCGTGCACTCCGTCGCGGGGTAAACCTAGTATAGAAATGAAAAATATGTACAACGAGTATATCGACCTCAGCCCGGTCATGCCCCAAAAGAATATTATACAAACAGGCAGTGACGGCAGTCCACATATTGGACGCTCGCCCCGCAATATCAAATGTACAAATAAATCCAAACTGCACTACCATTGCACACTGCTATCCACCACGACAAATCCGCAACATCACAGCACAACACAGAACATCAACGCGAATGTCACGTTCGCAAATCCGTCCAAAAGTGCTATAGCAATTAGACGCAATTTACCGCTCGAATGACATTCACGGTCGGAGATATAATGTAAGTACTGTAAACTAACACGTTTAAATTTCGATCGACAAAACTTCCCAAAGTGGGCCCCACGTACATCTGTAGTTCAGTAATAAAATATGGGCCCAAAAGAAATATTCCAGAAACCACAATTTACCATGTAGAACACACTGTAGAAAAATGGTTTACTGTAGCTCTAAAACAGCGGCGGAACCGCGACCACACTAGAGTTTGTGTGGCGGTTCCGCGGCGCTTTGGAAGCTTCAGTTGACCAAATTTAACCAGAATTCTTAAAAAAGCCTGCACAATTTTCTGAGATGCTCAAAATGATTTTTAGACCTGTTTTAAAAATCGACAGAAACTTTACATAGAAAATTGTAGTTTTCAAAATTCCGTTCGATCGATATTTTAAACGCGTTAGCATAAGTTAGTAAAGCTTAATGGCGTGGCTCTGATACCATGTAAATCTACGGTAGCGCCCCGGCCGTCAATCTGACGCCAAATGTGGAACAAAAACTTTTATAACTGGCGCTATCGCATACTATAACCCGGATCTTGCCATTAACGCTAAACTAACAAACTACAAAGTGGGTAGAAAGGCTATACCGAACGATCCGAGTCCTTCGGTCTTTAACCATCATCCCATGCTCCGTTGCGGCATCTGTGATCTCGCTCGACCTCCGGTCTCCTCGTCCAGGTGGCACCACGTCAACGGATCTTTAAACGGGCTCCCGCCTCTATCCCAAGGCAACTCGGACATGAAGTTTTCTCGCCGTCATGTCCAAGATTGATGTAAAGAATGAGTAGAATACTTTGTCTCGTTTCATCCAAAACCATGGATGAACGGTTAATGAAGTTGCCTTTTGAAACTTTGATGAAATGAACTAGGAAATTTTATCAAGTAAAATGAGTCATATCATTTCAACAACCATCATTCTTCCAAATGAGGAGCCGACCACATATAGAGGTGGGGGTGAGTGTAGGAGAAAGGGGGTGACCATAATGGAATAATATCCCATCAAAAGATCTTAGCAAGAACAAAAGTCATTAAAGAAAAGAATGACTCACTTAAACACCTTGCAAAAACAATTAATGCAAACAAATGAGTCACAAACCTAGTCACCACTTCTAGAAGCTTCTCATGACTCACCCTCATGACTCACCCAAATGAAGAAAAGATAAATCCGCATTAAACCGAATGTTTAAGACGGGTGATAGAAAACTGGCAACTTCCAAAAGCGATCCCGAAACGAATTTCTGGATAACCCCGTAACAGTATAAACATACCCACATTTGTATTACGGCCGAATATAAATGCAACTAATGTAAGTCCACGTTACCCTTTCCAGTTCTTTCGGGGATGCGGAAACGATAAAAAATGATTTTTTAACACAAGGTAATATGGACTAGAGAATAGGATCTTTGCTAAACAAAAACCTAGCAAACTAACTAGAAGTTTACCTACTATGTTAGAGGGTTATACCTAAGTCTTGAACTCCTTCTCTTCTTGCTCCTTGGAGTGGTTGGATCGGCTCCACCTTGTAGTCCCCTTGTTGTCGAAGAAGGATCCACCCAAAAGCCTCTACCTTGAGCTCCTACCTCAACCGAGAGGAAACTAAAGTGCTTGGCTTGATAGACCTTGTACTCTAGAGTGAGTAAAGAAGTGTTTTTAGGGTTTTATCTCAATGGCTCATGCTTCTCAACTCATGAGACATGAGAGCCTTGAGAAAGAGGAAGAGGGTGAGCTTTGGATGAGAGAGAATGAGAATAATAGAATGAAACCAATAAGTTACAACCATGCTCACAATAGGAAAAATAATCATGATAATAATAATAATTAAGAATTGTGATGGTTAGTTTCAATGACCATTATCATTTCATGCATTTAATGTATTTTGTAAAGAACAACATGTAAACAAAAGTCATAGCAATGAAATGATGATGGTCAACAAGTCCACAATGGTCAACCGGTCAACAAAGTCAACAAGTCAACAAAAGTCAAAAGTTCAACTCAACCATGGCACAATAATACTTAATTAATATTATTAATCATATTTCTTATTCTCACTAGGGTTTTAAAAAAGTCAACGGTCAACAACCCCAATGAGAATCCTCTGCCTCTGCCTCTGCCAACTGTGCATACACACCCGCACCCGTGTTCCAAAGAACACGAATAAAATGAGATAAAACCAATCCCAAAACGTATACTAGGATCTGGCTTAAAACAAAGCCCGCTAGTAATAACTGCTCGAACACCAAACGTGAACAAGTGCGCGGATGTGAACGAACCCTGTCGCAAAACCATGCGACCTCTACTCTTTTTTGCCCAAAGGCGAATAGCTCTCTGTGTGGGTCTCTAAAGACTCGACACTACGCTGGCAGTGGGTTTAACCACAGGCCGCAAGCGGTACTAGCTGTACGTAACGGTCCCTAGGTAGATGCTGATAAGAAGACTGATGGGGTGAACCCATCCGAACTCCTACTGAGCCTGAATGTGAAAATCTCCATACAGTCTGGTTTGTTCGTCTGAGAGTATCGCATGTCGGGCCTAGGGGGCGGTAAACGTCAGTCCCCTAATAGCGGTACAAGTCATGTCGGAGTGTAGACCAGGACACCCTGAGATAACACTAGAAACGCTACCAGTATATCTCGCTAGCCCTGGCCAGGGACTTTGTGTAATGGCTCTCCTAGACACAGCGCGATATCAACCCCCAATACCGGGAGAAACGAATCCTGTCTAACCGTCACTGCCTCCAAGTGCTTCGGGACTGCACCCAACTACTACCTATTTTCACGACTCATTTGAGCTGTGGTAGGGTATTAATCTAAGAACAGTGGGAACACACTCAAGGCGAAGTGACAGTGTCAAGTCAACTGACAATGCTGTACTCATGTCACCTGGGAACTGATAACTGACGATAGGTATACTACCAAACCAATAGTTCCTAGTGAGTCCTGACCAGTGTACTCGTAACATAACGAGCACCTGCATACTATCTCCAGTACGACGTACTAATGGCTGTGGGACAGATCATCTCCTCTCCTGGGATGAGAAGCGTATACACTAGTCTACTCTGGAGTATCGATGCCCTGTATCGATAATCCAACGACTAGGGACCTGTATAAGGATGTGCTTGTAGATTACCCAGCCCCCACTAGTGTGACTGCCATCACAACGCTGGTAATCAAGTAAATATCCTAAGGGCTCCACTAATGTGTATAGGCGATGTGCTAAAAGAAAAACATGCACACATTAAAGTAGATACAAACCAAGTAGCATACTACTGTTTCGAGCAAGATTGTCTATACAACTGTGAATATCCCAAGCTTCCATTAAGTAATATATAAACTAGTATGATATAGTAATGTCCTCTAGGGCATATACACTAACAATCTCCCACTTGAACTAAGGCCATGTACTGGCATATCGAAGACCTATCATCTCGATCAGCCGCTTGAACTGAGTCTGGGGTATGGCCTTTGTGAATAGATCTGCAGTGTTATCTTCTGTAGCAACCCTCCGAATCTCGATCTCCCGGGGATCCACAATCTCCCTGATCAGATGATACCACCTCAAGATGTGCCTGGACTTCTGATGGGACCTGGGTTCCTTCTCTAAAGCTATAGCCCCGTTGTTGTCACAATACAGAGGTATTGGATCAACAATGGACGGAACCACCTGAAGTTCAGTCAAGAACTTCCTCATCCAGACGGCTTCTTTTGTAGCATCAGATGCAGCGATATATTCCGCTTCCATCGTTGAGTCAGCAACGGTTTCCTGTTTGGAACTCTTCCAACACACCGCCCCTCCATTGAGGGTAAAGACATAACCCGACATGGATTTGGAGTCATCCTTGTCACTCTGGAAGCTGGAGTCAGCAAAGCCCTCCATCTGGAGGTCTTTTCTGTCGTAAACCAAAAACATGTCCTTAGTCCTTCTCAGGTACTTCAGAATGTTCTTTACCGCTATCCAGTGCTTCTCCCCAGGGTTTGACCGATACCGGCTTACCACACTAAGTGCATAAGCTACATATGGTCTGGTACACAACATCGCATACATTATAGAGCCTACCACAGAAGTGTAGGGTATAATAGACATGCGATCCTTTTCCAAATCAGTCTTGGGAGACATCTCTTTGGAGAGGGAGATCCCGTGACACGCCGGTAAATTACCGTGCTTGGAATCTTCCATACTGAATCTTTTCAGTATGGTGTCAATGTACCTGGACCATGAAAGTCCTAATATCCTCTTGGACCTATCACGATGGATTCGGATCCCCGGAATGTAAGAGGCATCACCCGGGTCTTTCATGGAGAACCTGTGTGACAAGAACCCTTTGACAGATTGTAGCATAGGAATGTCATTTCCTATCAAGAGAATGTCATCCACGTATAAAATCAGGAATACGACAGTTCGTGCTACAATTTTACTATAGATGCATGGTTCATCTGGATTTTTGATAAAGCCAAATTCTTTGACCGTCTCATCAAAACAGATGTTCCAACTCCGCGATGCCTGCTTCAGTCCATAAATGGACTTAAGCAACTTGCACACCTTCCCGCTGCTCCCACTCTGAATGAAACCCTCTGGCTGGTCCATATAGACACACTCCTCTAAATTTCCATTTAGAAAAGCGGTCTTTACGTCCATCTGCCAAATCTCATAATCGTGGAAGGCAGCAATGGCAAGAAGGATCAGAATGGATTTGAGCATAACCACTTGAGAAAAGGTTTCGTAATAGTCCAAACCAGGTTTTTGACGGAAACCCTTTGCAACAAGTGTAGCCTTATAGGTCTCTACCTGTCCATCTACACCAATCTTCCTTTTGAAGATCCATTTGCAGCCTACGGGTTTTACCCCTTCCGGAGCAACGTCCAAAGTCCATACTTTGTTGGTGTATATGGACTCCATTTCGGTCCGCATTGCATCCATCCATTTTACTGAGTCAGTGCTCTGAATGGCCTGCTGGAAGCTAGTCAGCTCATCATTATCAATGATACTATCCTCTCTATCCCCGTCTATGAGAAAATCGTAGTATCTCTCGGGCGGATGAGACTGCCTACTACTCCTGCGGAGCGGCGCAGGAATGTCCTGTGCTTTCGAACCCTCTGGTTCTACTAAGCTTTCAGTAATAGGTCATGGTTCTGGAATTTCTTCCAGTTCTATTGCGCTCCCACATATCTGATTTTCCAAAAATTCAGTTTCCAAGAAGTAGGCATGACGAGAAACAAAAACCTTTTGTTCCTCTTCGCAATAGAAGAAATATCCCTTGGAGTTCTTTGGATATCACACAAACTTGCATTGTACTGAGCGTGCCTCGAGTTTGTCTGCATGCTGCTTTTTAACAAAAGCTGGACATCCCCATGTCTTAATGTGCTTAAGATAGGGTTTCTTCCCACTCCACATCTGATATGGTGTGGTAGGCACTGTCTTGGTTGGAACTCGGTTCAAAAGGTAGGCAGCTGATTCTAGTGTATATCCCAAGAATGATCGTGGAAACTCAGCGTTACTCATCATGGAACTTACCATATCCAATAGGGTTCGGTTCCGTCTCTCCGATACACCGTTATGTTGTGGGGTGTATGGAGGAGCAAGCTGAGAGAGAATTACATTCTCTTTTAGGTAATCCAGGAACTCGGCACTCAAGTATTCACCACGTCAATCAGATCTCAGTGTCTTGATACTTTTGCATGTTTGTTCTACTTCATTCTTGTATTCTTGGAATTTTCCAAAGGCTTCAGATTTATGTTTCATCAAGAAGACATATCCGTACCTTGAAAAATCATCCGTAAAAGTAATGAAGTAAGAATAACCACTTCGCGAATGTGTAGACATTGGACCACATACATCGCTGTGTACGAGTCCCAAGAGCTCGCTCGCTCTTACTCCATGTCCAGTAAATGGAGTCTTTGTCATCTTTCCTTTGAGACAGGATTGACAAGTTGCATATGATTGATATTCGAACGGATCCAAATATCCTTCTGTATGTAACTTCATCAACCTTCTCTCATTGATGTGACCCAGTCTACAGTGCCATAAGAAAGCATGATTTATTTCTGGAGACTTTCTTTTGTGTGTATTCTGGACATTGAAAATCTATGGTTGGTTTAATACATATATACCGTTGCTTAATGTACCCGACCCAATCAGAACATGATTAAGGTGAATGTTTACAACATTGCTTACAAATACAAAATCACAACCTTCTTTAGACATTAAAGATACAGATATGATATTACAAGTCGCACTGGGTACAATATAACAATAACGCAAAACCAAAACATGTCGATCTGACAATCCCAAGTGATAGTCCCCCACGGACTCAGCATCCATGCCATCTCCGTTTGCAACTCTGAGGGTCATATCACCTGCCTTCAAAACCCTACACTTTCTCAGTGCCTGCAAAGAATTACAGATATGAGATCCTGATCCGGTATCCAATACCTAGGAAGTAGAGTTTACTGATAGATAGTTTTCAATAACATACTCACCTGAAGCCGAAGCCGCAACTTGCTTCGGGTCCTGGTTCTTGGCTTTCCAAGCCCTGCAATCCTTTTTCCAGTGTCCTTTCTTATGACAATAAAAGCACTCTTCCTTTCCCACAAGCTGTCCCGCTATCTTTGTTGCCTTTGCTTTTCCCTTCGCTTCTACTTTACTAACACCGCCCCTTGGTTTGGTGGGGGCTTTCTTCTTCTTTCCTTTGGCTTTCGCCTTGGACCTAGAAGAAGAAGGTCCTCCAACAGACAAAGTGGGTGTTTCCCTTACTTTCTTCAGGGTGCCCTCTGCACTCCTCAAAATGTTAAGGAGTTCTGGAAGTTCAACTTCCTTTCCTTGCATGTTGAAGTTCAGGATAAACTGGGCGTAAGTGGAAGGAAGGGACTGGAGAATCAAGTCAGTGTAGAGCTCATTCTCTAGCGTGGTCCCAAGGACCGCGAGCTCTTCAATGTAGCCAATCATCTGAAGCACGTGTTCCGCTACAGATGATCCGACGACCAATCTCGCCGAAAATAACTTTTTCGAGACTTCGTATCTGGCGATACGGGATTGCTCTCCATACAGATCTTTTGTATGAAGAAATATGGATTCTAGGTCCATATCCTCGTGCCTCCTTGATGTTCATTGTCCATAGAGGCAAGCACGATGCACTTGGCCCTCGCACAATCAATCTCCCAGGTCTTACGGATTTCCTTATCCGTGACGCTGGATTGAGATCCTGGGACAGGAGGAGCTTTGGTGGTAAGAAGATACCCCAACTTGTCATAAGTGATTGCCATTTTGACATTCCTGAGCCAATCTTTATAGTTTGGCCCTATCAATGTATTTTTTTCTAGTAGTAACTTAAGTCCGGTCATGATGTTTGGTCGCTGCAATTAGGAGAAAGAGAAGAAACACTTTAGCATGATGCTCTTGCAAGTTTAGAGTGGTTTTTAGTTTGTCTAAATAGGATGGATCCCACTGTTTCTCGAATCTTTCCTCAAACCAAAAAAGAAGAATTAGTCGGGGTCAATCTCACCGTACAATACTTGTTTAACCGTTCAGCCAGGCCGGTGTTGGTATTTCGAGGGAGGTTTTCCAACGCTTTCGCGAAGTTCCTTAATTAAATAACCTCTTTTCCCTATGGGCGTAGCCCCGCTAACACCTTTCTAGACACCTACTTGGTTTATAGCATTGATCGTTAAGTGAGAAAGTTCCCGAGGAGTAGCATATACTCACAGTAGGATCGGGATCCAAATATCATCGTGTGATAAAACTGAAGGAATCCTACCAGAATCATCACACTCCACATGGTTTGCAGCACTAGCAAGTTTCATTTTCTTTAGAAACTCCCGATGTGGATTTTTGCCCCATGCTCATATGACCTTCACTTTCGCCAACAAATCATAAGTCACATGTCAAGTTCTACCCGTCATTTTCCAGGTTAATTTGAACCCACCCGCACCTACCCTTGACTTTGGCCAATAAGGCAGTACGACTGTCCCAAACCAACGCATCTATCTATGCTACATATGAATATCCAATAGCTACCAATCACTGTGCCTTGACTTTGGCCAACAAACACAGCTTGAATACTATTGACTATCCATATGAAATGACGGACGGCTGCGAATAGTTTTGGCGAAACCGTGAACGCAGTAAACTTGATATAATCGATGGAACGTGATAGCTTTTAAAAGGAGTGGTTTAAGCTCCGCATTTAAAAGTTGTTTTTGAAAAGAAACCGACTGGTTTTGAAATTGTTCCAACGACTTTACTTTGGTTTATTTTCTTGCATTAATTTAATGCGTCCCATCATTTAATCCTACCATTGCAGAAAACAACGAAAATATGACGTACGCTTATGCCATCCGCATTCGCCACGGGGCCTCATCATTACCCGTTAGGTTACTTAACTAACGACAGAGCAGGGGCTGGACTAGCGCGCATTCAAAACATAAGCAACGCCTACTAGATATCATATATAGATATATACATTCGTCAGATGCAATGATAGCCATTCTAGATCACAGATGAACACATTGGATATACTAGAAATCCGCGTTTCGTTCGATCCTGCAATGAAAGACGGATTAGACGTTCGCGATGAATAACCAAAACCCCACCCTAGACCCCTACGGGTGCGGCAAACTACCCGCTAAGTACCCGATGTGAAGCAACCTCCCTCAACAACGTGAGTAGGCCACTCGGCACTTCGAGGTACCCGGTAGCTTGTGCACCCCACCTCGGTTCTATCTTAGGAGCAAAAACATTAAAAGAAATAATATACAATGGCAGCTACAACCTCATCCCGGATGTGCGGCCATACAAATAATATTACATCAATTTACATATTACATCAAATGAAAGATAAAGAAAACTCTCATCTCACAACCCCCCGGCTATTCATTCGCGACAATCCAACGAGTTCATATACACAAACCATCAACAATACAGATCACATATATGCACAACCCCCATTAATCGACGTATAGCGATTAGTTGACGTTCAGTGCATATATTACATCACAGATATGACCCATTAGCTAAAGTCTACAGAATTTTGATCAAAAATACGGATTTGTAACTACCCCAAACACAACTTTGTTCTCTGGAAAATCTGGGCAGAAACAACATATGCTAAAAATCCCAAAACATAACACTAATGAAACTGCAGCAAAGACGAGTCACGACCGAGTCAACTCGGCCGCGGATCCGCGGCAAGAAGCATGTTCTCGCCGCGGTTCCGCGGCGCGTTGACCGAGTCAGTGACTCGTTTTTCCTGTGTGTTCCTACAAAACCCTGAGCCGATTTTTAAGATGTGTGGAATTAATTTTCGAACAGTTTTAAAATCGGCAGAGAGTTCAGTTCTCGGACGTGTTTTGCGATTTTTTTCTCCGATCGAAATTCTAAATACTTTGCTAACATGCTAGTTTGTGTTTAGCTAGGCTCTGATACCATTGTAAGTCCACGTTACCCTTCCCGGTTCTTTCGGGGATAGCGGAAACGATAAAAAAACGATTTTTTAACACAAGGTAACATGGACTAGAGAATATGATCTTTGCTAAACAAAAACCTAGCAAACTAACAAGAAGTTTAACTACTATGTTAGAGGGTTATACCTAAGTCTTGAACTCCTTCTCTTCTTGATCCTTGGAGTGGTTAGATCGGCTCAACCTCGTAGTCCCCTTGTTGTCGAAGAAGGATCCGAAAGCCTCTACCTTGAGCTCCTACCTCAACCGAGAGGAAACTAAAGTGCTTGGCTTGATAGACCTTGTACTCTAGAGTGAGTAGAGAAGTAATTTTAGGATTTTACCTCAATGGCTCATACTTCTCAACTCATGAGACATGAGAGCCTTGAGAGAGAGGAAGAGGGTGAGCTTTGGATGAGAGAGAATGAGAAAGATAGAATGAACCAATAATTTACAACCATGCTCACAAAAGGAAAAATAATCATGATAATAATAATTAAGAATTGTTATGGTTAGTTTCAATGACCATTATCATTTCATGCATTTAATGCATTTTGTAAAGAATAACAAGTAAACAAAAGTCATAGCAATGAAATGATTATGGTCAACAAGTCCACAATGGTCAACCGGTCAAAAAAGTCAACAAATCAACAAAAGTCAAAAGTTCAACTCAACCATGGCACAATAATACTTAATTAATATTATTAATCATATTTCTTATTCTCATTAGGGTTTTGAAAAATTCAACGGTCAACAACCCCAATGAGAATCCTCTGCCTCTGCCTCTGCCAACTGTGCATACACACCCGCAGCCGTGTTCCAAGGAACACGAATACAATGAGATAAAACCAATCCCAAAACGTATACTAGGATCTGGCTTAAAACAAAGCCCGCTAGTAATAACTGCTCGGACACCAAACGTGCATAAGTGCGCGGATGTGAACGAACCATGTCGCAAAACCATGCGACCTCTACTCTGTTTTGCCTAAAGGAGAATAGCTCTCTGTGTGAGACTCTAAAGACTCGACACTACTTTGGCAGTGGGTTTAACCACAGGCCGCAAGCAGTACTAGCTGTACGTAACGGTCCCCAGGTAGATGCCGATAAGAATACTGATTAGGTGAACCCATCCGAACTCCTACTGAGCCTGAATGTGACAATCTCCATACAGTCCGGTCTGTTCATCTGAGAGTATCTCATGTCGGGCCTAGAGGGCGGTAAACGTCAGTCCCCTAATAGCGGTACAAGTCGTGTCGGAGTGTAGCCCAGAACACCCTGATATAACACTGGAAACGCTACCAGTATATCTCGCTAGCCCTGGCAAGGGACTTTGTGTAATGGCTCTCTTAGACACAGTGCGATATCAACCCCCAATACCGGGAGAGACGAATCCTGTCTAACCGTCACTGCCTCCAAGTGCTTCGGTACTGCACCCAACTACTACCTGTTTGCACGACTCATTTGAGCCGGGGTAGGGTAGTAATCTAAGAACAGTGAAAACACACTCGAGGCGAAGTGACAGTGTCAAGTCAACGGACAATGCTGTACTCATGTCACCTGAGAACTGATAACTGACGATAGGTATACTACCAAACCAATAGTTCCCAGTGAGTCCTGTCCAGTGTACTCGTAACCTAACGAGCACCTGCATACTATCTCCAGTACGACGTACTGATGGCTGTGGGACAGACCATCTCCCCTCCTGGGATGAGAAGCGTATACACTAGTCTACTCTGGAGTATCGATGCCCTGTATCGATAATCCTACGACTAGGGACCTGTATAAGGATGTGCTTGTAGGTTACCCAGCCCCCACTAGTGTGACTGCCATCACAACGCTGGTAATCAAGCAAAGATCCTAAGTGCTCCACTAATGTTTATAGGCGATATGCTAAAAGAAACACATGCACACATTAAAGTAGATACAAACCAAGTAGCTTACTACTATTTCGAGCAAGATTGTCTATACAACTGTGAATATCCCAAGCTTCCATTAAGTAATATACGAACTAGTATGATACAGTAATGGCCCTTAGGGCATATACACTAACAACTGAGACAAAGATATTATATTTACAAAGTATAATACGTGGATCCGGCTTAAACCAAAGCCCACCAGTATTATCTGTCCGAAATATGACACATGCGTAAACGCACGTGCATTTTCCGAACCCTGTCATAAAACCATACGGCCTTTACAACGTTTCGCCCGAACTTGGGAAACTATCTGTGGGGAACTCTAATGACTCATCAGTACCCTTGCAGTGGGCTTAACCACAAGCACGTCAGCGGCTCTAGCAGTGCGTACCGGCTGCCCATGTACTGACCTCAAGGGAAGCCGATGAGCTAACTCATTCTGGAACCCTACTGAGCCTAACAGTGACAATATACATACAGTCCGGTCTGTTCGTCTATGAGTATCGCATATCGGGCCTAGGAGGCTGGTAACGTCAGACCCCCAATAGCGGTATAAGTCGTGTCGGAGACAAGCCCTGAACACCCTGAGAAACTACTGGAATACTTACCAGTAATTCTCACCTGCCTTGGCCAAGGACTTGGTGTAATGGCTTTCCTAGACACAGCGCGATCTCACCCCCAATACCAGAAAAGACGAATCCCCTGACGATCCGCTCACTTGCCTCCATGTGGCTCGGGACTGTACCCAAAAAGACATGTTTGCATGACTCCTTTGAGCCGTGGTAGGGTAGAAATCAAAGCACAGTGGGAATTCACATGAGACAAATGACGACCTCAGGTTGATGAACTAACCTGTACACATGCCACTAGGGAATTGCTATCTAACGCTAGGTACAATACCAACTAGCAGGTTCCCGGCAAGTCCTGTCCGGTGTACTCATAACCCCATGAGCACATGTATACATCTTAGGTGATCCAACTGACACCAGTGGCTTGTGAGACCGGCCACCGCCCCTCGCCGGGGTCTCGACTGTATACACTAGTCTACTCCGGAGTATCGATGCCCTGTCTCGAAACTCCCACGACTAGGGACCACAATTAAGGATGTCCTTATAGACTACCCAACTCTCATGTATATGATCGCCATCATACTGTTGGTAGTCAAGAAAGATCCTAAGGGCTCTATCAATGTGTAATAGCGATCAGTCACCTGAACCTATACACGACTAATAAAGGCAAACCAGATAGTATACTATCATCTCGAGTAAGACTGTCCTGTCGATATAGGTCCTCCTCAATCATTGCAATCACGTGCCTGCGATCCAATAATTGACTTTGAGGGCACTATATCCAACAAACGGTCTCCCTCAACGACGTGAGTAGGCCACTAAGCACTTCAAAGTACCCAGTAGTTTGTGCACCCCACCTTGGGTTTATCCTAGGAGCAGAAAATAGTAAATGAAATAATACAACGGTGGCCACAACCTCAACCCGGATGTGCCCCGCAAAAGAATATTACAACAAATTACAATTTACATTTGAATGAAAGAAATACTCATCTCACATCCCCGGCTATCCATTCACGACAATCCACCAAGTTCATATTAACAAACATAAAGTAACCATTACAGAAATGTGCAACTCCCTGCTAACCGACATACTAGCAATTAGGGGAGGTTTACGAACACATTAATCACAACACAGATATAATCCAGTTAGCCAAAGTTCTTAGAATTTCGATCAAGCAACACATATGAATCTACTCCAAACAATTCTCTGTGCACATAAAACCTGAGCAGAAACAAAACATCCCAGAAAACACAACATCAACACAGAAGAATAACTGAGCAAATTTGGGTTGACTCGGTGTCAACTCGGCCGCGGATCCGCTGCGGATCGCTTTGATCGTCCGCGGTTCTGCGGTGGTTTGGACGAGTCACGATCCCAAATTTCTTCACAATTCTTAAAAAACCCTGCTTGTATTTTTAAGGGTCCCTGAAAAAATTTTAGACCCCAATTTAAAATCGGCAGAAACTAGGTGAAAATGTCGTTTTTTCGGGATTATTTTGCGATCGAATTTCTAAAGACTTTGCTAACATGTTAGTTATGGTTTAGCTAGGCTCTGATACTACTGTAAGTTGACGTTACACACCCCACTAGATGTGGGGAGACGGAATAGGTAAAACAATCATTTTGTTCACGGTAACATCGACTAACTTTACAGATCTTTACTGAACCCTAACTGACAAATTATCTAGAAGTGCCAAACTACTATGATAGATGATTATACCTCAAGATACTAGTCCTTCTTGTTCTTGTTGTTCACCTTCTCGTCGGCCCCCTCGATATAATAGAAGATCCACCCGAGAGTTCCTTCTCCAAGCTTTAACCTCTAACTTGAGGTAACTAAGTGGCTAGGATTGCTAATCCAAGTGACCTAGAAGATATTGAAGTGGATTAAGGATCTATTAGTCTTTCTAACCCTTGAGATCTCAACACATGAGAGGATTAGGATTAGGTTGAAGAAGATGAGAGCTTGAGGAGAGAGAGTGTGTGTGTGAGAATGAAATGAATTATTACTCATTTGTGAATATATGAAGCATGATAATTATCCAAATAATAATATACAATAACAACAACCATGCTTCATTAACTCACTTTGGATGAATCATCTCATAAGTCATTAATAAAACAATTAATGCTTCATTAACCCACTTTGGATGAATCATCTCATGAGTCATTAAAACATTTAATGCAAATAACACATCATCTCTCCACCTCATTTAGTTTAATTCATAAATGAATTAAAACTAAATGAGTCACCATTCTTCTAGAAGCTTCTCGACTAATTACGAGAATGCCCCTCCCATCCGTATTTACGAAAAACACGGATATACTGAGACCGCATAAATTGAATAATCTAATACTAGAATCTGGTTTAATCCAAAGCCCGCTGGTATAATCTGTCCGAACATCATACATGCACAAGTACACGTATATGTCCGAACCCTGTCGTAAAACCATATGACCTCTATATCGTTTCGCCTGAAGCAGGGAAACCCTCTGTGTGGGACTCTAAGGACTCGACACTACGTTGGTAGTGGGTTTAACCACAGGCCGCAAGCGGTACTAGCTGTACATAACGGTCCCCAGGTAGATGTCGATAAGAAGGCCGATGAGGAAACCCATCCGAACTCCTACTGAGCCTGATGTGACAATCTCCATAAAGTCCGGTCTGTTCATCTAATACTATCGCATATCGCGCCTAGGGGGAGGCAAGCGTCAGTCCCCTAAAAGCGGTATAAGTCGTGTCGGAGTGAAGCCCATTATACCTTGAGAAACTACTGGAACACCTACCAGTAAATCTCGCTTGCCCTGGCCAGGGACCTTGCATAATGGCTCTCCAAACATAGCGCGATATCAACTCCCAATACCGGGAGAGACGAATCTTATCGAAACGCCACTGCTTCAAGACTGCACCCAACTACTACCTCTTTGCATGACTCCTTTGAGCCGTGGTAGGGTAGAAATCTAAGAACAGTAGGATCACACTCGAAAGGAAGCAGCAATGTCAAGTCAACGGACTATGATGTACTCATGTCGCCTGGGAACTGTTAACTGATGACGGGTATAATACCAACCAACAGTTCCCTGCGAGTTATGTTCGGTGTACCCGTAACCCAACGAGCACCTGCATACTATCTCCAGTACAACGTACTAATGGCTGTGGGACAGACCATTTCCCCTGCTGGGATGAGAAGAGTATACACTAGTCTACTTTGGAGTATCGATGCCCTGTCTTGATAATCCTACGATTAGGACCTGAAAAAGGATGTGCTTGTAGACAACCCAGTCCCCACTAGTGTGACTGCCATCAAAACGTGTTAGTTATATGTATGCCCTAGAGGCCATTACTGTACATACGATGTATATTGTAGTGGATGCTTGGACATATATAGGGAGGACTTTCTTGCTCGACATGATAGTACGCTATCTGGTTGCTCTTTATCTTAACATGTACTCTGATTGTCTCTATGTTACATGTTGATAAAGCCCTTAGGATATGTACTCGACTACTGGGACTATGATGAGATCATACTAGTGGGGCCACGGTAGTCGACGAGTACATCCTATAACTGTTCCTAGTCGAGGGTGTATCGAGACAGGGCATCGATACACCAGAGTAGACTAGCGTATACGCATCTTGACCCATATGATGGGCGATGGATGATCCCATATCCATCGGTGTTTGGCATCAAGGATGGTGTACGGGTGCTCAGTGGAGACTGGGTACACTGGACGGACTAGCCGAGAACTCCCAGATGGTAATATACCTCACGTCAGATGGCAGTTCTCCGGTAACACTGGTACCGGTTAGTCCGTAGACCCGAGATCGTCATAGAGTCTTGTGTGATTCCCACTTTGCTTTGATTTCCATCATACCACATCCAAGAGGGCGTGCAAAAAGGTGGCTTTTGGGTACAATCCCGAATCACATGGAGGCAATGAGCGATAGGAGGGGATTCGTCTCTCCCAGTATAGGGAGTTGATGTTGCGCTGTGTTCGATTGGCTATAACTGGAAATACCTGGCCAGGGTTGTTGAGATTTACTGGTAAGTGTTATCAGTAGTTTCTCGAACTGTTATAGACCTCATATCGACATGACTTATCAAGCTACTGGGGTCTGACGTTTACCACCCCTAGGCAAGATATGCGACATAGCAGACGAAGAGACCGGACTGTATGGGAGTGTTACTGATTGGATTCACAGGAGAATGTACAGGCTTGCTTGTTAATCTTCTGATCGCTCAATACCTGGGTGGCTGTTACGTTTAGCTGACCGCTTGCAGCTTGTGGGTGTTTGATATAATCATCACCTACTGCCGGCGTATTGATGATTCTTTAGAGTCCTACACAGAGGTTTCTTAGCTCAGGTAAAACGGAGTAGGAGCACATATGTGATATGTGCGGGACCGAGAACAATACGTGTATGTGATACCGTATTAGATTCTCGCGATATGAGATATCGGCCGGGTATATGTGATATAGCCGTGTCATCGAATCAAGTGTTGATTCGATGAAATAATACAGATTATATTAGTCAGTGTCATGACCCGAAAGTACGGAACATGACCAGCACTTAAACTACGAACGTCCCGAGGCGTACGTAATCTAAGTAAACCGAAAACCCAGAAATCCAGACCAAGAAAAGTAGTAGAGTGAAGGAAAACCAATTTAAATCAAGTAGTTTTAATAGCATTGCCGAATTATGCGTTTAAAAAAAACATCAATATTTCCTGAAAATTTTGGCAGAGTCTCCTTTGTAAATACTGGCCCCCAAACGGGATACAACATGAATAGTATACGAAATCAATAAAAGGGCATCCCCAAGCGGGAGCTAGCTCTTCGTCAATCGACTGTCACAACCACACAAACAATATAATATACAACGCCAACGGCGAGGATCAAAAACTCAAAACCACAAGAAAACCACAGAAATAAAACGCGCGACTCTAAGGTCGAAAGAAAAGCATCTCTGGTCTCTATCTCAAAAAAACATTTTTGGTTGATGGAACTTCTAGATACAACAGAGTAATAATATACAAGTTATATAATGGGGGTACGATACAAGTAAACCCACCTACTAGCAAATCACCCGAAGGAAACTATGCCCGCAAAACCGTAAAGAAACCTGTACGGCAAACCTGCAAGAAACTGGGGCACAACGGGGGTGAGTTGCCAACTCGTGAATAGAAAACATCTACGAAAAGAAATCGCATAAATAACGCAATCCTAGGTCAATGATCGTAATATATCCTCAAATATAAGAATAACATGCAACCTATAACAAGGCTAGGGTAAATATCTAACCCGGGTGTAATCTCATGTGCCCGTGTCAGTGCCTCAGGTAGCAATATATCATATGAATGAGGTATGAATGCATGGAAACAGAATACATATAAATGAAGAACTGTTTTCATAATTTAGTGAGATTTCCTTTGTATTTTTAAAATGAGGTATCACAATGAAATCAGCATAAAACAGTGCCTAGCATCGGCACAAAATGTAATCCCAATATCTCGCTATCTCTGTATCACAGTCTCTGTACCTCAATATCTCGAAATCTCAATGTCTCAATCACAATATCTAGGGCGTCGTCAGTCCAGACTGGCCCCTACCATCCATCTCAAGACCACGACAGTATCCTCCGGATATCCAACGCGTCGGGTAAAATCACCGGTAGGTAGTGCTCCCCTGCCAGGCTCACATCGTCATCATCACGCGCTTCTTGTCCCGGGGTACCTTACCGGGTCCACCATGTACCCGAAACGGTTCATCCGTCTCCTCGAATCGGGTCTCGAAATCCATCAGCAAACTCATGGTGGACGACTCATACATCATGGGAAAACCGCACTTTTTATTTTAAAAGAGAGAAAAGGTTTATTTATGTTTTTGCGGTTTTCCTCCAAATCCAGAAAAATCTCATGGAAATCCGAATCCGAAACCTCAATAACACGTAAAATAGTGAATATATGCATGAGAATCCATGAATGCGGCATAACAATGAATAACAGTATGCATGAAGTAGCAGGTAATAACTATAATGTCTAACTAACATATAAGGCAAGTACGCTAATATCATGTCTAAACTATTAGCTAACAGGCTATGTCAAGCAACAATATTTTCTAAGGTGTACGTGACATGGCAATTACCGATGAAGATGTGTGTGAGCCGGCAAATAAGTGTACGTAGTACATACGCATCATCGGTAATGGTGCTCGTGTCCTAACGGCATGATATCAATAATGGAGTATTAAACATAATGTAAACATGCGATGCGAAGCGGACCACAAAAATGAGCGGGAGCTGAAAACTAGACGCAACTATAACTAATCTGCATTAATCTAATATAAGTCCTACAAATGGTGCCTTTTGAAATAACACGAATCATGGGGTTTTGAAAATCGGGGCTACGGTGTTTTTATGAAAAGATACGTCTTTTGAAATATCCGTAGGATCCCTTGGGCTGTCTTTTAAAATACCCACGATTCGTTAGTTTTTGAAATAGGTAAGAATCGAATCTAATCTAACAACTAAACTAAACTAGAGGGCTAAACTAACAAGCTGGACTACAGGTAAGGAAACCGCCTAACATCTGAGTCGACCCATATACATACCTCTATATATATTAGTCGGTGATCCCTCCTCAATAATATCATATCCGATACCATATCTATAATCAGACATCCCAAGTCAAGAGTGCGGATCAATCATCAAGATATAGCTCGTACGTAAATCCGTCGTACGGCATCCCCAAATCTGGGTACGGATCAATATCATATTCCTCACACTATTCCTCTGGTATCCTCTTTAACCAAGATCATAGTCTAGGGTACTGACCTATGTCTAGTGCAATACTAATATCCTCAATATACTCATGATCTGACTACAGATCGACAATCTCGTACAAACCGATACCGTCAGTACATAGCATCATCAAGGGTATACATCGCCCAATACGGCCTAAAATCAATATCCTAGCATATCATGCCTTATATCACGATCACATGTCGACCATTTTATTTATAACACTATTCACCCGTATCGCCGCCCCAAGATCCGCTATAGCCCCAGGACGTACCTCAAGTACGAATCCTGCCATATCACCGATATCACAACCACAAAATAAATCTCATCGACTCAGCTCAATCCCAATATCATCCTCAAATCCGTATGTGAACACATAGTCCCATACCCATGTGAACACATAACTATAAAGAATCCCATGTGCACATATAAATAGGAATGTATGCAAGTATGTATGTGTGTATGTGTAGTGCAACACTAAAGTAATCCAACACACCAATATCCATCATAACATCGTTATTAATCCCAAATAACATATAATCGTTGGTGTGTATACGCATCTGTATACACCACCACGGACTGCGGGGGTGCTATACGCAATCCACCCGACTTCTCCCCGTAGATATAAATCTACTCACCTGGTCCTCGCTCGCCGGTGCCGACGTCGCCACGCGCTTGCTTGTCGTCTCGAAGTCCACATGGGGTACCTACATATCATAACGCATCGTATCGCATTAAAACCAAATTCGAAATCGAAACGTCACACGAAAATCAAATCGGCACGCGTATCACGCATAGCTCAAAACCTATCACCTACGCATGCCAAAATAGCAAAACCAACCCTCGATGTCGATGTACAAACGTCAATCAATCGAGAAAAACCCAACATACCAATCACGCGTTCATAACGCACTAGAATTTAATTGAAAATATAGTGCAATTCATAAAAACCTTAAATTTGCTCAAATCGATTTATTTCACAAAACCTAGAAAACACTTAATTACCGTTTTAATTCGAAACTTGATGTTTTAACCCAACTAATAGCCATAATATTCACTAAGTATCATAACCAGGTCATATAAACCATTTCCATATTTTTAATCTCACTAATTATCATTAACCCAAAATTCAAGTTTGCAAAAACAACCAATTTTAACAATTTTTAAAGCAAAATTCATAATTTAACAATTAAGCTTGGTTTTGCATATTTTAAATGGTTAAACCACACATGGAAACCTTAATGATGTGCTAAAAACCCTAACTAGATTTTAATCCCACATTTTAATTAAAATTCTAAAACCTAGTTAACAATTTAGCATAATTATTACAATTCCAAACTAACAATTTGCAAACTAGAAATTTGATTAGGTTATCATTTCACAATATGAAGAACTACAATTGCAACCACAATTACATAATAAAAAAACTAACTTGAATTTCATAAACCCTTACTAAATTTTTCCAAGCATACAATTAAACCCAAATTAATAACTAATAATGATCGATTTAAGGTATTCAAACAACAATTTAACAAGAGGTCTTGATTTATACCTCACAAAACTTGAATCAAACATCCAACCTAGCCTCCCAAATTAGCTTCTATACCCTAAGATCCATGCTAGATGAACTAAAGAATAATGGGTAAGTGTTGGATTTGGATTTAGCTTTGATTTTTGATGGAATTTGGACATTTTTTTTGAGGAGAAAAGAGGTGGGGTTTTGTGGGAAATTTCTAGACAACAGAAGAGGGGAGGTCGGCTGCTTGTGGAGGAAAAGGAGGAGAGAGAGGGAGGTGGAGAAAATGATATGTAGTCAAAGTCCACCTTGGTTTCTACATTTCCTTTTCTTTTCTTTTCTTTTCTTTGTTTTATTGTGTGAAATGGGAGGCTCAAGAATGTTGGGCTGTTCAAGGGGGCCGGCCAAAGCATGTTGGGCGAATGGGTGTGGGTTTTGTTTGGGTGAGAAAAAGAGATAAGTGTAGTAACCCACTTCCATTACACTAATTTCACCGGAAACAAAAGCATTTTTCTTCGATATTTTCTAAACCGTTTTGGCAAACGATTTCATTTCAAAAAACACATGTTAAAATTTTATTTAATGTTTTATGATGCACAAAATTTGTTTCAACTCATTCCAATTGTAATTTTCCCTAATTAAATGTATTAGTGACGGCTTAAAATAATATTAAAATAATTAATTTCGGAAAATTTGAAATTTCACCAGTGGCTCAATAAACACCAAATACTAGCAATTACATAGCTAGAATATATATATTTAATTTTATAATAAAGATATTTGTATTTTGACTTTTTACAGAAAACCCCCTTATTTTACCTTTTTTTCGAAATTTCACCGAAACGATTTTCAAAACGTTACAATCTTCCCCCCTTAAAGAAATTCGGTCCCCGAATTTAAATTAAAATTTCCCCCAAATACTAAAATATTTCAGCCAAAACCATCGAATCGCCGGGGCTCCGAAATCATAAATACATAAACCAAATCGTAGCGCAACGCATGCGCATGAAAAATGAGCATATAACTCAAATCAGAACTCCGTCAAGCATCCCGCAGTTATCGGAGTCATGGGGAAGACATCAATACCATATCCAAAGCAAAACCAATGTGATATAACTCGAAACTATACATGTAAAATATATTCAGGTACTGTCCTCTGACTAGTCCTGCCCAGTACAAAAATACATAGCAATATCATAAAAACGTACTGCTCTATAAGAAAAATCAATCCCAAAATACGCGTATGAATACTGCGCGCGTCTTGTGCGCACGGAAATCAAAATCCAAATATGTGCCATACATATGCACAGAAACAACATCTAAGTGCATCGGGTGTGCACGAAACATCTGTCGTAGGCAACATGTGTGCATCACAGTAAAATCAGGTGCATCTGACATGCACGAAAAATCTTGATTTAGTGCATCTGGTGTGCACCAAAATCACACTTCAAAACATGCGCCCAACATGCACGAAAATCCAATCAGGTGCATCCATCGTGCACGAAATCATGAAATCCAATATCAAGTGCCGAACATGCGCAAAATCAAATCAGGTGCACAAGGTGCACAAAACAAATATCGAACATCACTATCGAAATCAAAGTCCAATGCATCTAAGTGCACAAAAGGCGTATCACTGCACTGCAAGCATATATAAACTATAAAGAGTGCAAGAACCAAATCGTGTGCGTATATACGCACAAAATCAACTCAAATGTCTAAAACTGTAAAATCACAAACATGTGAAACCAAGCACGAAAACGATATCAAGTGCAACACTGTGCAAAGATCGTAAATCCTCAATCATCGAAATCAAATCTTGCGAATAAATCACCCAAAACATCGAAATCAATAATGGCGGAATAGTACCGCTCAAGCGCATCCTCTAAGAATCTCGGGCCAACTGTCGCGGTCACTAGTGGGACGTCTCGTCGATGATCATGAACTCTGGCCTGCTGGTGTGCGTAACAATGACCACTCCTGGGTCAAGGTCTTCTTGTAATTCATTCCAGAAAGGTCCTGTCGGGATCTCTCCCAAATCTCGTCTCTGCCGAACTGTCCGGGAGTCATCGTCCCGTACTAGATCTGTTCATGTTTCGGAAGGGCTGCATACTCATCGCGACTCCTTCTGGAAGGTATATCCAAGTACAATGCCTCGGCATTCGTATCGCATCCCTGATGTCGGCGGAGGGGAACATCATCATATCCAGATCTTGTACGAACCTCTTACTCCATTTTTCTAATGTCGACTGCTCTGGACTCGTCTCGTCGTGGCTGCATGGACTGAGCTCTAATGACTATCCTCGTATCTGGAGTCTCCCAAGAAATGCATCTCACCACCTAGCATCCAAATTAAGTCGACCCATCCGATCGAGTCGTCAAAACCTCATAATCCCCCAAGAGCTCAACATCTTGGGCACAGTTTAATAGTATCGAGTACATACCACAGTATCGGTGGTCCAGCAGTAGAAGGGCAAACCCAAGCCTCACTAATGGCGCCGTAGAACTGCCGCAAACCCGAAGGTTCAATGGCTTTCACACGGTCATTAAGTCGAGTTAGGGTTTCATTCTTTTAGAGGGACCATAGAATTGCCTGCATGTCTTTCCGACTACTTTAAACTTGGAATAATAGGTTTCTGACATTCGATCGTTTCTGTCGACTCTCAACGTCTCCGCGTGAAGTCGTCTCTTGCTGGAATCAATCTATCTGATGACCTCTCATCGGGTAGGCGAACGAACCACATATCCTAGTCATTCATCCTCGGGTGACTAGCGACCTTCTATCATCTATTAGTACAACTTGTACTGCAATAGCTCCAACATATAGGGCGATATCTCGTCGCTCGCAGCAACAACTGGCTCACTCGTCTGCACGCTGAACAGTGCCTCAATCATCATGAGTAAGCAATACACCAACGGTCATCAAAATCTGGCTGGCCTCTATCATTGGCTCAATCCTCTAGTGTCGATCCGCACATCCGAGTAACCTCATAAAGGCGATCCGCCAAACGCTCGTGGCGCGGAAACATAGTAAAAAGACACATCTCTGCAATCGTGTGTTGCTGGAATTTCGCCCTGGTCAGTCCTCGTTCATGACGAGCTCGTGCTGACCGCAACTCTAGCTGCAGCTCTCCCTGCCCGTAATCGTGGTAGCAAAACCATAACTGGTACTGATGAGGCTAGATCGGAATGAATATAATACTGAGCAAAGAAATATACATCCTAAGGCTTCTTAAGTGGAGTAGCGTATCGTAAATATGCCGCGGAACATACCCACGGTACGTCACTCTACTTTAGTCACCTATTCAATCAACCAAGGGTCATCCTACGCTCCGAAGGTAAAACCTAACGCTCTGATACCAACTTTGTCACGACCCGAAAGTACGGAACATGACCAGCACTTAAACTACGAACGTCCCGAGGCGTACGTAATCTAAGTAAACCGAAAACCCAGAAATCCAAACCAAGAAAAGTAGTAGAGTGAAGGAAAACTAATTTAAATCAAGTAGTTTTAATAGCATAGCCGAATTATGCGTTTAAAAAAAACATCAATATTTCCTGAAAATTTCGGCAGAGTCTCCTTTGTAAATACTAGCCCCCAAACGGGATACAACATGAATAGTATAAGAAATCAATAAAAGGGCATCCCCAAGCGGGAGCTAGCTCTTCGTCAATCGACGGTTACAACCACACAAGCAATATAATATACAACGCCAACGGCGAGGATCAAAAACTCAAAACCATAAGAAAACCACAGAAATAAAACGCGCGACTCTAAGGTCGAAAGAAAAGCATCTTTGGTCTCTATCTCAAAAAAAACATTTTTGGTTGATGGAACTTCTAGATACAACAGAGTAATAATATACAAGTTATATAATGGGGGTACGATACAAGTAAACCCACCTACTAGCAAATCACCCGAAGGAAACTATGCCCACAAAGCCGTAAAGAAACCTGTACGGCAAACCTGCAAGAAACTGGGGCACAACGGGGGTGAGTTGCCAACTCGTGAATAGAAAACATCTACGAAAAGAAATCGCATAAATAATGCAATCCTAGGTCAATGATCGTAATATATCCTCAAATATAAGAATAACATGCAACCTATAACAAGGCTAGGGTAAATATCTAACCCGAGTGTAATCTCATGTGCCCGTGTCAGTGCCTCAGGTAGCAATATATCATATGAATGAGGTATGAATGCATGAAAACAGAATACATGTAAATGAAGAACTGTTTTCATAATTTAGTGAGATTTCCTTTGTATTTTTAAAATGATATATCACAATGAAATCAGCATAAAACAGTGCCTAGCATCGGCACAAAACGTAATCCCAATATCTCGCTATCTCTGTATCACAGTCTCTGTACCTCAATATCTCGAAATCTCAATGTCTCAATCACAATATCTAGGGCGCCGTCAGTCCAGACCGGCCTCTACCATCCATCTCAAGACCACGACGGTATCCTCCGGATATCCGACGCGTCGGGTAAAATCACCGGTAGGTAGTGCTCCCCTGCCACGCTCACATCGTCATCATCATGCACTTCTTGCCCCGGGGTACCTTACCGGGTCCACCATGTACCCGAAACGGTTCATCCGTCTCCTCGAATCGGGTCTCGAAATCCATCAGCAAACTCATGGTGGACGACTCATACATCATGGGAAAACCGCACTTTTTATTTTAAAAGAGAGAAAAGGTTTATTTATGTTTTTGCGGTTTTCCTCCAAATCCAGAAAAATCTCATGGAAATCCGAATCCGAAACCTCAATAACACGTAAAATAGTGAATATATGCATGAGAATCCATGAATGCGGCATAACAATGAATAACAGTATGCATGAAGTAGCAGGTAATAACTACAATGTCTAACTAACATATAAGGCAAGTACGCTAATATCATGTCTAAACTATTAGCTAACAGGCTATGTCAAGAATTAATATTTTCTAAGGTGTACGTGACATGGCAATTACCGATGAAGATGTGTGTGAGCCGGCAAATAAGTGTACGTGGTACATACGCATCATCGGTAATGGTGCTCGTGTCCTAACGGCATGATATCAATAATGGAGTATTAAACATAATGTAAACATGCGATGCGAAGCGGACAACAAAAATAAGCGGGAGCTGAAAACTAGACGCAACTATAACTAATCTGCATTAATCTAATATAAGTCCTACAAATGGTGCCTTTTGAAATAACACGAATCATGGTGTTTTGAAAATAATGGCTACGGTGTTTTTATGAAAAGATACGTCTTTTGAAATATCCGTAGGATCCCTTGGGCTGTCTTTTAAAATACCCATGATTCGTTAGTTTTTAAAATAGGTAAGAATCGAATCTAATCTAACAACTAAACTAAACTAGAGGGCTAAACTAACAAGCTGGACTACAGGTAAGGAAACCGCCTAACATCTGAGTCGACCCATATACATACCTCTATATATATTAGTCGGTGATCCTGCCTCAATAATATCATATCCGATACCATATCTATAATCAGACATCCCAAGTCAAGAATGCGGATCAATCATAAAGATATAGCTCGTACGTAAATCCGTCGTACGGCATCCCCAAATCTGGGTACGGATCAATATCATATTCCTCACACTATTCCTCTGGTATCCTCTTTATCCAAGATCATAGTCTAGGGTACTGACCTATGTCTAGTACAATACTAATATCCTCAATATACTCATGATCTGACTACAGATCGACAATCTCGTACAAACCGATACCGTCAGCACATAGCATCATCAAGGGTATACATCGCCCAATACGGCCTAAAATCAATATCCTAGCATATCATGCCTCATATCACGATCACGTGTCGACCATTTTATTTATAACACTATTCACCCGTATCGCCGCCCCAAGATCCGCTATAGCCCCAGGACGTACCTCAAGTACGAATCCTGCCATTTCACCGATATCACAACCACAAAATAAATCTCGTCGACTCAGCTCAATCCCAATATCATCCTCAAATCCGTATGTGAATACATAGTCCCATACCCATGTGAACACATAACTATAAAGAATCCCATGAGCACATATAAATAGGAATGTATGCAAGTATGTATGTGTGTATGTATGTGTGTATGTGTAGTGCAACACTAAAGTAATCCAACACACCAATATCCATCCTAACATCGTTATTAAACCCAAATAACATATAATCGTTGGTGTGTATACGCATCCGTATACACCACCACGGACTGCGGGGGTGCTATACGCCATCCACCCGACTTCTCCCCGTAGATATAAATCTACTCACCTGGTCCTCGCTCGCCGGTGCCGACGTCGCCACGCGCTTGCTTGTCGTCTCGAAGTCCACATGGGGTACCTACATATCATAATGCATCGTATCGCATTAAAACCAAATTCGAAATCGAAACGGCACACGAAAGTCAAATCGGCACGCGTATCACGCATAGGTCAAAACCTATCGCCTACGCATGCCAAAATAGTCAAACCAACCCTCGATGTCGATGTACAAACATCAATCAATCGAGAAAAACCCAACATACCAATCACGCGTTCATAACGCACTAGAATTTAATTGAAAATATGGTGCAATTCATAAAAACCTTAAATTTGCTCAAATCGATTTATTTCACAAAACCTAGAAAACACTTAATTACCGTTTTAATTCGAAACTTGATGTTTTAACCCAACTAATAGCCATAATATTCACTAAGTATCATAACCAGGTCATATAAACCATTTCCATATTTTTAATCTCACTAATTATCATTAACCCAAAATTCAAGTTTGCAAAAACAACCAATTTTAACAATTTTTAAAGCAAAATTCACAATTTAACAATTAAGCTTGGTTTTGCATATTTTAAATGGTTAAACCACAGATGGAAACCTTAATGATGTGCTAAAAACCCTAACTAGATTTTAATCCCACATTTTGATTAAATTTCTAAAACCTAGTTAACAATTTAGCGTAATTATTACAATTCCAAACTAACAATTTGCAAACTAGAAATTTGATTTGGTTATCATTTCACAATATGAAGAACTACAATTGCAACCACAATTACATAATAAAAAAACTAGCTTGAATTTCATAAACCCTTACTAAATTTTTCCAAGCATACAATTAAACCCAAATTAATAACTAATAATGCTTGATTTAAGGTATTCAAACAACAATTTAACAAAAGGTCTTGATTTATACCTCGCAAAACTTGGATCAAACATCCAACCTAGCCTCCCAAATTAGCTTCTATACCCTAAGATCCATGCTAGATGAGCTAAAGAATAATGGGTAAGTGTTGGATTTGGATTTAGCTTTGATTTTTGATGGAATTTGGACATTTTTTTTGAGGAGAAAAGAGGTGGGGTTTTGTGGGAAATTTCTGGACAGCAGAAGAAGGGAGGTTGGCTGCTTGTGGAGGAAAAAGAGGAGAGAGAGGGAGGTGGAGAAAATGATATGTAGTCAAAGTCCACCTTGGTTTCTACATTTCCTTTTCTTTTCTTTTCTTTTCTTTGTTTTATTGTGTGAAATGGGAGGCTCAAGAATGTTGGGTTGTTCAAGGGGGCCGGCCAAAGCTTGTTGGGGGAATGGGTGTGGGTTTTGTTTGGGTGAGAAAAAGAGATAAGTGTAGTAACCCACTTCCATTACACTAATTTCACCGGAAAAAAAGACTTTTTCTTCGATATTTTCTAAACCGTTTTGGCAAACGATTTCATTTCAAAAACCACATGTTAAAATTTTATTTAATGTTTTATGATGCACAAAATTTGTTTCAACTCATTCCAATTGTAATTTTCCCTAATTAAATGTATTAGTGACGGCTTAAAATAATTAATTTCGGAAAATTTTTCGGAAAATTTGAAATTTCACCAGTGGCTCAATAAACACCAAATACTAGCAATTACATAGATAGAATATGTATATTTAATTTTATAATAAAGATATTTGTATTTTGACTTTTTACAGAAAACCCCCTTATTTTACCGTTTTTTTCGAAATTTCACCGAAACGATTTTCAAAACGTTACAGTCGGTTATTCGTGAAATAGCCGGATTATCGGATCAAGTGTTGATTCGATAATTTAATGTATAATTATATATATATATATTTGATATATTAAATTAAATTAACTAATATAGGGTCGCTTTATTGATTCATTTTTGTAAGTCCACGTTACCCGTCCCCGGTTCTTTGGGGTTGCGGAAATGGTGAAAAACGATTTTTCTTTGGGGGTAACATGGACTCAAAATACAGATCTTTGATAAACAACTATCTAACAACCTAACAAGGAGTTTTACCTACTCGGTTAGGGGTTATACCTTGACTTGAACTTCTTCTCTTCGAATCCTTGTGGTGGTCGGATGGTTCTCTCCTCGTCGTCTCCCTGTGTCGAAGATGGATCCACCTGAAAGCTTCTACCTTTGGCTCCAACCTCAATCTAGAGGAAACTATAACACTTGGCTTGCTAGACCTTGTATACTAGGATGAGTAGAGAAGTGTTTTGGGTTTTATCTCTATGGTTCTTGTTTCTCAATACATGAGACAATAGAACCATGAATTAGAGAGAGAGCAAGAGGAAGAGGGAGAGCTTGAGGTTGAAGAGAGCTTTCATGAGAGAGAAAGAAAATGATAGAATGAGCAAGACTTTTCTCACCCTTGCTCTCATAATCCAAAATAATCATAACCAATAACAATAATTGAGTATTATGTGATGGTTCAAGTCAAATGGCAATATCATTTCATGCACTCATTTTGTAAAGAATAACAAGCAAGGAAAAGTCTTTGCCAAGAAATGATAGCCATTGTAATGATGATGGTCAACAAGTCCAACCTAGTCAACCGGTCAACAAAGTCAACAAGTCAACAAAGTCAACCTTTCAACCCAACCATGGTACAATAATACTTAATTAATATTATCATTAATCATATTTCTTATTCTCATTAGGGTTTAACAAAAGTCAACAGTCAACAACCCTAATGAGAATCCTCTGCCTTTGTCTTTGTCAACCGTGCATACACACCCGCATCCGCGTTCCGAGGAACACGAATACAAACGAGATAAAACCAATCCCAAAATGTACACTAGGATCTGGTTTAAACCAAAGCCCGCTAGTGATAACTGCCCGGACACTAAACGTGCACAAGTGCACGGATGTGACCGAACCCTATCGCAAAACCATGCGACGTCAACTCTTTGGCCTAAAGGCGAAGAGCTCTCTATGTGGGACTCTAAAGACTCGACACTACGCTGGCAGTGGGTTTAACCACAGACCGCAAGCAGCACTAGCTGTGAGTAACGTCCCCCAGGTAGATGCCGATAAGAAGACGGACGAGGTGAAACCCATCTGAACTCCTACTGAGCCTGAATGTGACAATCTCCGTACAGTCCGGTCTGTTCGTCTGAGAATATCGCATGGCGGGCCTAGGGGCGGTAAACGTCAGTCCCTTAATAGCGGTACAAGTCGTGTCGGAGTGTAGCCCAGAACAACCTGAGATAACACTGGAAACCTACCAATATATCTCGCTTGCCCTGGCCAGGGACTTTGTGTAATGGCTTTCCTAGACACAGCGCGATATCAACCCCCAATACCGGAAGAGACGAATCATGTCTAACCGTCACTGCCTCTAAGTGCTTAGGAACTGCACCCAACTACTACCTGTTTGCATGACTCCTTAGAGCCGTGGTAGGGTAGTAATCAAAATACAGTGGGAACACACTCGAGGCGAAGTGACAGTGTCAAGTCAACGGACTAAGCTGTACTCATGTCACCTGGGAACTGATAACCGACGATAGGTATAGCACTAACCAACAGTTCCCGATGAGTCCTGTCCAGTGTACTCGTAACCTAACGAGCACCCGCATACTATCTCAAGTACGCCATACTGACGGCTGTAGGACAGACCGTCTCCCTTGCTGGGATGAGAAGCGCATACGCTAGTCTACTCTGAAGTATCGATGCCCTGTCTCGATAGTCCTACGACTAGGGACCTGTATAAGGATGTGCTTATAGATTACCCAGCCCCCACGAGTGTAACTGCCATCACAACGCTGGTAATCAAGTAAATATCCTAAAGGCTCCACTAATGTGTATAGGTGATATACTAAAAGAAATACATGTACACATTAAAGTAGAAACAAACCAAGTAGCATACTACCATTTTGAGCAAGATTGTCTATACAACTGTGAATATCCCAAGCTTCCATTAAATAATATACAAACTAGTATGATACAGTAATGGCCTCTAGGGCATATACACCAACAATCACTCACTTGCACTAAGGCCATGTACTGGCGTATCGAAGACCTATCATCTCGATCAGCCGCTCGAACTGAGTCTGGGGTAAGGCCTTCGTGAGTGGATCAGCAGTGTTTTCTTCCATAGCAACTCTCCGAACCTCGATCTCCTAGCGACCCACGATCTCCCTGATCAGGTGATACCACCTCAAGATGTGTCTGGACCTCTATGGGACTTGGGTTCCTTCGCTAAAGCTATAGCCCCATTGTTGTCGCAATACAGAGGTATTGGATCAACAATGGACGGAACCATCTGAAGTTCCGTTAAGAACTTCCTCATCCAGACGGCTTCTTTTGTGGCATCTGCAGCAGCGATATATTCCGCTTCCATCGTCGAGTCAGCAATGGTTTCCTATTTGAAACTCTTCCAACACACCGCCCCTCCATTGAGTGTAAAGAAATAACCCGACATAGACATGGAATCATCCTTGTCACTTTGGAAGCTGGAGTCAGCAAAGGCCTCGATCTGGAGGTCTTTTCCACCATACACCAAGAACACCTCCTTAGTCCTTCTCAGGTACTTGAAAATGTTCTTTACTGCTATCCAGTGCTTCTCCCATGGGTCCGACTGATACCAGCTTACAACGCTCAATGCGTATGCTATATCTGGTCTGGTACACAACATCGCATACATAATAGAGCCTACCACAGATGCGTAGGGTATTGATGACATGCAAGCCATTTCCAAATCAGTCTTGGGAGACATCTCTTTGGAGAGGGTGATTCCGTGACAAGCTAGTAGATTACCGCGCTTGGAATCTTCCATACTGAATCGTTTCAGTATGGTGTCAATGTACTTGGACAGTGAAAGTCCCAACATTCTTTTAGATCTATCACGATAGATCTGGATCCCCAGAATGTAGTTGGCATCACCCAGGTCCTTCATGGAGAACCTCTGTGACAAGAATCTTTTGACTGACTGTAGCATAAGAATATCATTTCCTATTAGGAGAATGTCATCGACGTACAAGACGAGGAATGCCGCATTTCTCCCTACAATCTTACTGTAAATGCATGGTTCATCTGGGTTTTTGACATAGTCAAATTCTTTGACAGTATCATCAAAGCAGATGTTCCAACACCGCGATGCCTGCTTCAGTCCATAGATGAACTTGAGCAACTTGCACACTTTACCGCTGCTCCCACTCTGAATGAATCCCTCTGGCTGAACCATATAGACGCACTCTTCTAAATTTCCATTTAGGAAAGCCGTCTTTACGTCCATCTGCCAGATTTCATAATCGTGGAAGGCAGCAATGGCAAGAAGGATCCGAATGGATTTGAGCATAACTACCGGAGAAAAGGTCTCGTCATAGTCCAAACCAGGTCTTTGACGAAAACCCTTTGCAACAAGCCTAGCTTTATAGGTTTCAACCTGCCCATCTACACCAATCTTTTTTCTGAAGATCCATTTGCAGCCTACGGGTTTTACCCCTTCTGGAGCAAAGTCCAAAGTCCAAACTTTGTTGGTGTACATGGACTCCATCTCGGTCCGCATTGCATCCAGCCATTTTACTGAGTCACCGCTCTGAATGGCTTGCTGGAAGCTAGTAGGCTCATCATAATTAATGACGCAATCCTCTCTATCCCCGTCTATGAGAAAACCGTAGTATCTCTCGGGCGGATGAGACTGCCTACTACTCCTGCGGAGTGGCGCAGGAATGTCCGGTTCCCCTAAACCCTCTGGTTCTACTAAGGTTTCAGTAATAGTTTGTGGTTCTGGAATTTCTTCCAGTTCTATTGCGCTCCCACTTATCTGATTTTCTAAAAATTCAGTTTCCAAGAAGCGGGCATGACGAGAAACAAAGACTTTTTGCTCCTCTGCGTAATAGAATAGATACCCCTTGGAGTTCTTTAGGTATACCACAAACTTACACTGTACCGAGCGTGCCTCGAGCTTGTCCGCATGCTGCTTTTTGACAAAAGCTGTACATCCCCATGTCATAAAGTGTTTAAGACAGGGTTTCTTCCCACTCCACATCTGATATGGTGTGGTAGGCACTGTCTTAGTAGGAACTTGGTTCAAGAGATATGCAGCTGTTTCTAGTGCATAACTCCAGAAAGATCGCGGTAATTCAGCCTTACTCATCATGAAACGAACCATATCCAATAGAGTTCGATTCCGTCTTTCCGATACACCGTTGTGTTGTGGTGTGTATGGAGGAGTAAGCTGCGAGAGAATTCCATTCTCTTTCAAGTAGTCCAGAAACTCAGCACTCAAGTATTCTCCACCTCGATCAGATCTCAGTGTCTTGATACTTTTGCCTGTTTGTTTTTCAACTTCATTCTTGTATTCCCAAAATCTCTCAAAGGCCTCGGATTTATGCTTCATCAGGAAGACATGTCCAAACCTAGAGAAATCATCTGTGAAAGTAATGAAGTATGAATAACTACTTCGCGCATTGTAGACATTGGACCACACACGTCACTGTGTATGAGTCCCAAGAGCTCGCTTTCTCTTTCTCCGTGTCCAGTGAACGGAGTCTTTGTCATCTTTCCCATGAGACAGGATTGACAAGTTGCATATGACTGATATTCGAACGGATCCAAATATCCTTCTGTATGTAACTTCGTCAACCTTCTCTCATTGATGTGACCCAGTCTACAATGCCATAAGAAAGCCTGATTTATTTCCGTAGACTTTATTTTAAGTGTGTTCTGGACACTGAAAATCTGAGTTTGATTCAATACGTATATCCTGTTATTTAATGTACCTGACCCAATCAGAACTTGATTTAGGTGGATGTGGACCACATCGCTTACAAAAGTAAAATCATATCCTTCCTTAGAAAGTAAGGATACAGATATGATATTACAAGTCGTACCTGGTACATACAAACAGTTACGCAGAATCAATATCTGCCCAGTTGTCAGTCCAAGATGATATTCCCCTAAGGATTCAGCATCCATGCTCATTCCGTTAGCAACCCTGAGAGTCATATCACCTTTCTTGATAACCCTACGATTTCTCAGAGCCTGTAATGAATTACAGATGTGAGATCCCGATCCGGTATCCAATACCCAGGAAGTAGGGTTAACTGACATACAGTTCTCTATTACAAACACACTTGAAGCCGAAGCCACAACATGTTTCGAATTCTGGCTACTGGCTTTGCTAGCCCTGCAATCCTTCTGCCAATGTTCATTCCCGTAACAATAGGAGCGTCCCTCTTTTATGACATCCAGTCCCGAAACTTTTGCCCTTCCCTTTCCTTCTTCTTCCCTGGTTTCCTTCAGGGTACAAGCAGAGGGCGGGGACTGTAGAATCAAGTCAGTATTTGACCCGTTCTCCAACGTTGTCTTCAGGTCCGTGAGCTCAAAATAGCTGGTCTCTGTAAGGATGTTGCCCCTTACAGATGACCCGACAGCCAACCTCGCTTGAAGCAATTCGTTCGAGATATCATATCTTGCGATACGAGATTGCTCTCCACATAAATCTTTGTTATGGAGGAAGATAGAAACTAAGTCCATCTTCTCGCGCTGCCTCTGGTTTGCACCATCAACTGAGGCTAACACGAGGCACTTGGCTTTCGCACAGTCTTTTTCCGATGTCATACGGATGTCAATGTCCGTAACAGGGGAAACTGGTCCTGAGACGGCAGGGGTTTGATTAGTTAAGAGGTGTCCCAACTTGTCATGGGCAATGGACATCTGGACAGACCTTTGCCAATCAAAACAGTCAGATTCAGTCATTTTATTATCTAGATGTAACCTATGTGTGGTCACTGAGTCGCTGCAATTTAAGAGAGAGAGAAGAAAGCACTCAGCATGATGCTCTTGCAAGTTTAGATTGGTTTTTAATTTATCTAAACA
Source organism: Agapanthus africanus (assembly GCA_030015575.1). Taxonomy (NCBI): domain Eukaryota; kingdom Viridiplantae; phylum Streptophyta; class Magnoliopsida; order Asparagales; family Amaryllidaceae; genus Agapanthus; species Agapanthus africanus. Next base: position 249,953,251 of record JASDDO010000022.1, on the reverse strand, counting down.
GGATGGCTCCCACTGTCTCTCGAATCCCTCCTCAAACCAAAAAGGAAGAATTAGTCGGGATTAATCTCACCGTACAATACATGCTTAACCGTTCAGCCAGGCCAGTGTTGGTACTTCGAGGGAGATTTTCCAACGCTTTCGCGAAGTTCCTTAATTAAATAACCTCTTTTCCCTGTGGGCGTAGCTCCGCTAACACCTTTCTAGACACCTACTTGGTTTATAGCATTGATCGTTAAGTGAGAAAGTTCCGGAGGAGTAGCATATACTCACAGTAGGATCGGGATCCAAATATCATCGCGTGACAAAGCTGAAGGAATCCTACCAGAATCATCACACTCCAAATTGTATGCAGCGCTAGCAAGTTTCAGTTTCTTTTGAAACTCCCGATGTGGATTTTTGCCCCATGCTCTTATGACCTTGACTAAAGCCGACAAATCATAAGTCACATGTCAAGTTCTACCCGTCGTTGTCCAGGTTGATTTGAACCCACCCGTATATACCCTTGACTATGGCCAACAAAGTAATACGACTGTCCCAAACCAACGCATCTATCTATGCAACATATGAATATCCACCACCTACCAAACACTATGCCTTGACTAAAGCCAACAAACACAGCTTGAATACTGTTGAATATTCATATGAAACGAAGGAGGGCTACGAATGATTTTGGCGAAACCGTGAACGTAGTGAACTTGATATAATTCAAGGAACTTTGATATCTTTTAAAAGGAGTGGCTTAAGCTCCGCGTTTAAAAGTTGTTTTTGAAAAGAAACCGAGTGGTTTTTTGAAATTGTTCCAACGACTTTTACTTGGTTTATTTTCTTCCATTAATTTAATGCGTCACATCATTTAATCCTACCATTGCAGAAAACAACGAAAATATGACTTACGCTTATGCCATCCGCATTCGCCACGGGGCCCCGTCATTACCCGTTAGGTTACTTAACTAACGATAGAGCGAGGGCTGGACTAGCGCGGATGCAAAACATAAGCAACGCCTAAATAGATATCATATATAGATATATACATTCGTCACATGCAATGATAGCCATTCCAGATCACAGATGAACACATTGGATATACTAGGAATCCGCATTCCGTACGAGCCTGTAACGAAGAGCGGATTACACGGTCGCGATGAATAACCAATACCCCACTCTAGACCCCTACGGGTGCGGCAAACTACCCGCTAAATACCCGAAGTGAAGAAACCTCCCTCAACAACGTGAGTGGGCCACTCGGCACTTCGAAGCACCCGGTAGTTTGTACACCCCCTCCATGGGTCTATCATAGGAGCAAAAACAGTAAAAGAAATTATACAATGACGGCTACAACCTCATCCCGGTTGTGCGGCCAAATAAATAATATTACATCAATTTACATATTACATGAATTGAAAGATAAAGAAAACTCTCATCTCACAACCCCCCAGCTATTCATCTGTAACAATCCAATGAATTCATATACACATACCATCAACATTATAGATCACAGATATGTATAACCCCCACTAATCGACGTATAGCGATTAGCAGACGTTCAATACATATATCACATCACAGATATAACCCGTTAGCTTAAGTCTTTAGAAGTTCGATCAAAATACGGATTTTTAAACCCCAAAAACAAATTTTGCTTTCTGGAAAATCTGGGCAGAAAAATCATATTCAAAAAATCCCAAAATACCCCAGTAAATACACTGCAGCAAAGCCGATCCACGGCCGAGTCAACTCGGCCGCGGATCCGCGACAAGAAGCTGTTCTTGCCGCATTTCTGCGGTGCGTTGGTCGGTTCTGTGGATCGTTTTTCTGCAGTGTACACTAAAAACCCTGAGTCAATTTTTGGTATATGTCAAATAATTTTTACAGCAGTTTAGAAATCGACAGAAAGTTTGAATTCTGGGCATGTTTCGTGACTTTTTCTCCGATCGAACTTGTAGTTACTTTGCTGAAATGTTAGATAGTGTTTAACTAGGCTCTGATACCACTGTAAGTCCATGTTACCCGTCCCCGGTTCTTTGGGGTTGCGGAAATGGTGAAAAACGATTTTTCTTTAGGGGTAACATGGACTCAAAATATGGATTTTTGTTAAACAACTATCTAACAATCTAACTAGGAATTTTACCTACTCGGTTAGGGGGTTATACCTTAACTTGAACTCCTTCTCTTCGACTCCTTGTGGTGGTCAGATGGTTCTCTCCTCGTCGTATCCTTGTGCCGAAGATGGATCCACCTGAAAGCTTCTACCTTTGGCTCTAACCTCAATCTAGAGGAAAATAGAACACTTGGCTTGCTAGACCTTGTATACTAGGATGAGTAGAGAAGTGTTTTGGGTTTTATCTCTATGGTTCTTGTTTCTCAACACATGAGACAATAGAACCATGAACGAGAGAGAGAGCAAGAGGAAGAGGGAGAGCTTGAGGATGAGGAGAGCTTTCATGAGAGAGAAAGCAAATGATAGAATGAGCAAGACTTTTCTCACCCTTTCTCTCATAATCCAAAATAATCATAATCAATAATAATAATTGAGTATTATGTGATGGTTCAAATGGCAATATCATTTCATGTACTCATTTTGTAAAGAATAACAAGAAAGCAAAAGTTTTTGCCATGAAATGATAGCCATTGTAATGATGATGGTCAACAAGTCCAACCTAGTCAACCGGTCATCAAAGTCAACCTTTCAATCCAACCATGGCACAATAATACTTAATTAATATTATCATTAATCATATTTCTTATTTTCATTAGGATTTAGCAAAAGTCAACAGTCAACAACCCTAATGAGAATCCTCTGCCTTTGTCTCTGTCAACTGTGCATACACACCCGCATCCGCGTTCCGAGGAACATGAATACAAACGAGATAAAACCAATCCCAAAACGTACACTAGGATCTGGCTTAAACCAAAGCCCGCTAGTGATAACTGCCCGGACACTAAACGTGCACAAGTGCACGGATGTGACCGAACCCTGTCGCAAAACCATGCGATCTCTACTCTTTTGCCTAAAGGCGAATATCTCTCTGTGTGGAACTCTAAAGACTCGACACTACGCTGGCAGTGGGTTTAACCACAGACCGCAAGCGGCACTAGCTGTGCGTAACGGCCCCCAGGTAGATGCCGATAAGAAGACGGACGAGGTGAAACCCATCTGAACTCCTACTGAGCCTGCATGTTACAATCTCCATAAAGTCCGGTCTGTTCGTCTGAGAATATCGCATGGCGGGCCTAGGGGGTGGTAAACGTCAGTCCCCAAATAGCGGTACAAGTCGTGTCGGAGTGTAGCCCAAAACACCCTGAGATAACACTGGAAACCTACCAGTATATCTCGCTTGCCCTGGCTAGGGACTTTGTGTAATAGCTCTCCTAGACACAGCGCGATATCAACCCCCACTACCGGGAGAGACGAATCCTGTCTAACCGTCACTGCCTCCAAGTGCTTCGGGACTGCACCCAACTACTACCTGTTTGCACGACTCATTTGAGCCGTGGTAGGGTAGTAATCAAAGTACAGTGGGAACACACTTGAGGCGAAGTGACAGTGTCAAGTCAGCAGACTAAGCTGTACTCATGTCACCTGGGAACTGATAACTGACGATAGGTATAGTACCAACCAACAGTTCCCGATGAATCCTGTCCAGTGTACTCGTAACCTAACGAGCACCCGCATACTATCTCAAGTACTACGTACTGACGGCTGTGGGATAGACCGTCTCCCATGCTGGGATGAGAAGCGCATACGCTAGTCTACTCCGGAGTATCGATGCCCTGTCTCGATATTCCTACGACTAGGGACCTGTATAAGGTTGTGCTTATGGATTATCCAGCCCCCACGAGTGTGACTGCCATCACAACGCTGGTAATCAAGCAAAGATCCTAAGGGCTCCACTAATGTGTATAGGTGATATACTAAAAGAAACACATGTACACATTAAAGTAGAAACAAACCAAGTAGCATACTACCATTTTGAGCAAGATTATCTATACAACTGTGAATATCTCAAGCTTCCATTAAGTAATATACAAACTAGTATGATACAGTAATGGCCTCTAGGGCATATATACCAACAATTTTCTCATCGGGTAATACATTGATATATATGCGATATATGTTAATTTTATTATTTTATTTTGTTACAATAAATATTATATATATGATATATAATATTGTAACAAGTTATTATTACTAATGCAACATGATTAGTGGAGATTAAATATGGTTAGGGTTTGATTTGGGTTAATGTTTTCTAGAAGCTTCTAGAAGTTTTTACTTTGTTTCTTAGAAAGATATTTGTGTTGATATTTTGTAAGATATTTCCAAACTCAACCCACACCCTTTAACCCTAGTTAACTCTCTACATAGGTTAGCCTTTTCTTTGGTCAACCATGGTTGCATTTGTAGTTATCATAACAATTCATTATTCATCACAAAAGGATTATTATTTTTTCTTCTTCTTCTTCCTCCTTGCAAAGCTTTCTAGCTTTGGGTTTTGTGATGGATTAGTGTGAGATTATGATAATAAATGAGAGCCAAAATCCTACTTTATCATCCTAATCTATCCTAGCCATTTAGATTAGGGTGTTCACTTCATTTGTGAGTGAGAGCTTGCATTAAAGAAACTTCAAGGTAGATCATCTTTGTTATCGAAGATCGGAAGCAAGCTTGCATCATTCACTTCATGGAGCTTCTCTAGAGACCGGGTACATGATGATCGCAGCGAAGGGACCTCAACACGGAGCTTATGAAGCGAAGGACCGGACTACAAAGGTTGTAATCCCAAACTCTTAGATGTTAAAATGTTTAACATGCTTTGTTTCGCATAATCTCTAGTTTAAAGATCTTGGTTAGGGTTGTTCGGCACGGCTAAAATTTAAATCGGGTATGGTTGATGCCTTGTAGAACCTTATTAGAGTGCCTAGTAACCCTACAGTGGTATCAGAGCCAAGCTAGAGATTTAGGCGAAGTCTAGGCGAAATTTAAAGTACGATCGAACTCCGAATACCCGTAAAACCCTAGTTTCTGGAAAAAAATTTAAAATGTTGATTTTTTCGTATTAAAAATACTCAGAAAAATAAGCAGGAAAATCTAAGAATTACTGTGAAGTGCGGACCACCAAGTCGATCACGTGACCGCGGAACCGCGGCTAAACCACGCACGTGGCGGGGTTTCCGCGGCCGAACAGTGTCGTTGGGGCCCACCGCTTCACAGTATTATTCCTGGGTTCTTTTGCACTATTCTGGGAATTTTTAATTCCACTCAAGTGTTGAGTTTTCTGGGTTGTATTGGGAGCTCGTTGATTCGATCGGAAAGTATAACTTCGTTTAGTTTGTCCGGGTAATTTTTAGAACGTGTTAAAAAGTTCGAACGGATATCAATAACTCACTTTTTCCTCTGCCGGAAAATTTCCAAGTGTTGGATTTTTCCGTAGTTTAAGAACATTCTAAGTCGTGCAAGTAACGCCGTGGACCCTCTAGAAGACAACAAACCTTAACTCGATTATGTAACCGTCTGAACCTCCTCTAAACCTTAGGGTTTGGGGCAGTACGGCGTGCAACCTGTGAGGCGTTGGCTTGACCCTTCTACGGCTGGACCATTGGTACTGTGGCATCTGATGGATGCTTTTAAACTAATTTCAAGTGTTGAGAACTATTTGGGAAATCTTGGGTGTTTGATCATTCGATCGGAAAGTTTAACATTGTCTATTTATCTGGATTGTGATACAATATTTGGAATCTATAAGTAGTTATGAGTTAACTAATTTGAATGTTATAAATCTAGCAGTTCAGTCTAAATTGATCGGTTGCCACGGAATTTTGATGTGATCAAAATTCTGTCGCAATCACGTAGCGTACACGGATACTCGCCGGGTAAACTTAATAGACAGCCACGCCCCATAGCCCCGACCAAGTGACTGTAGGAGAACCCCGTCGCCAAAAGCATCCGTTTGGGTGCTCGCGGCAGCGGTGTTCCGCCTTAGTGCACTTCGTCGACGACATTCGGGGGTGCGGCCGTCTACTAAAGTTTGCGACGAGCATTCGATCAGGATGTCGGGAATCTTGTTGAATTGCCCGACTTGATATTGAAAAGAGTTTTCGATAATGAGACTAAAATGCGGGGTTTATAATTGTTAGGCATAAGATGTCTAAGGAATTCATTTGGTTAGGCATGCGATGTCTAAGGAGGTTGCGGATTCCAACTGTTGTAGTTTTACACTTTCTTTTCTATGACCGTAAGTGTAGTATGTAGTTGTATCGCCGGTTTTCGTTTCTATACATCAACGACAATCGGTGTATGCATACTTACTTACGTTGATGATATGAGATATTATGTGTTGTTGTGATATGTTATATTGGATCGTCGTGTTTTGAATAGCCGGGGGTTTTATGTGAGATGAGGGTTTTTATTTTCATTCATGTAAAATTCATTGTATATAATATTCTTTTATTGGGGCACTTCCGGGCTGAGGATGATGTCACCATTGTATATTATTTATTTTTCCGCATTAGGTAGACCCAAGGCGGGGAGCATAAGTAACCGGGTTCTAGGGTCCAGTGGGAGACCATCTCGAGGAGTCGAGACCGGGTCTCCTAACCCTAGAATTGGCAGTGTTTCTTGCCGCTCTCATAGGGGTCTAGGGATGTGGGTTTGGTTATTCATCGCGACCATGGAATCCGTGTTTTATACAGGCTCGTATTAAAAACACGGACGTCCTAGTATATCCAATATTTCATATATGTTCTTCTGCTGCAATGTTCCATGATGAGATCATATTACTGCCTGAGACGACTGTTTATATTATATATATGAGATATATATTATATATTGTTGATTTCGTTTCATATCTGATGCTTGTGTAGCATAATTAAAATGGGACTTCATTAATGAGATTAATGAAATAAAAGAAACCTAAGATGTTGTAAAAACTTGTTTAAAAATTGGTAGCTCTAGTTCTTGCTTTTCATAGCGGTGTTCCTTGTAGAACATCCAGCACCTTATTCGATAAGGAAAGAGCTGAGATCCCTTCACCGGGAGTGATCTCTTTAGCGAAACTTGCAGATGCTGCATACTCGGTTTGTCTTTTGATTGCTTCTATAGTTTTTGCGTTGCATAGCGATATTTGTGAAATATCCTGCACCTTATTCGATGAGGAAAGAGCCGACGATCCCTTCACCGGGAGTGACCTCTTTAGCAAAACTAGAAAAGGCCTCAGAAACATTCCATTTAAAATCACTCGATTCTACAACGATATCAAGTTCATTACGCAAAGGGTTTTCTTAAAAACCTGTCGTAACCCTCCGTCATTTCAGATAAGTACTAATTAGTATTCGTGCTACGTTTGTTGACCATGTTAAGGCATAGTGTGCAGTAGCTGATTAGTGCTTATCTGTATAAGCATATGATGCGATTGGATTAGGGTAGTCGTGCGACTTTGTTGACCATGTTAAGAGTCGTGCGGGTGGGTTTAATTCAATCGGGAAATGACGGGTTGAACTTGACTAACACTTATAATTTGTTGACCATGTTAAGGTCATATAGCTGCTAGGGGTAAAATATTATTGGGAATTTCAAGTGTTGAAATTTGCAATGAGTTTGCATACCTTCTATGAGATAGTTGGATCCCGAGACCCGCTGCGAGTAAGAGTTACTCCTGCGAGAGTTTTACACATTACAATTAGCCGATCAAGTAGGTGTCTAGAAAGGTGTCAACGGGGTTAAGCCCCTGGGAAAACAAGGTTTACTTTAATTAGGTTCGTGCGAAAGCACGGGGAACCTCCCTCAAATTACCGATACTGGCCTGGCTGAAAGATTGGCGAAATTGTAGCGTGTAAATAATCCCGGCTAGTCTTTCCTTTTAGGGTTTGAAGGAAGATTTGACTAAAACAGTGGGAGACATCCTGATTAGATATATTAGATAACCAATCTAATCTTGCATGAGCATACGCTGAGTGTTTTCTTCTCTCTCTCTCCAGGTAGCGACCATATCACGCCTTAATCAAGATAATAATATGGATGTATTGACCGAACCCGCTTGTTATACTGAGCTGGGGAACGTTGGTCCCGCTCCAACTTATAAATGTTATAAGACAGAGCAGGAAATAGGGGATTACCAGAATTTTCGTGCCGCCCAAATGAAGAAAGTGCATGCTGATGCATCTTCTTCGGGTGTGTTCATTACAAAGAATTGTTTCTCAGTATCCTTTACGTCCTGGGTATGAGATACCGGATCAGGATCCCACATATGTAATTTGTTACATGGGCTACAGATAGGTAGAGAACTGAGAACGGGTGATAAATTTCATGAGATAGAAACGGTGCAAGTGTTGCAGCCAAGTCTGTTGGTAGTTATCACCCTGTATTAACAAATACATTGATTCTGAACGAATGTTATTAGATACCAAACGTGATGCACAACATCATATCAGTCTCTTTATTTATTAAAGAAGGATATAATTTTGTATTGTTGGATAATGTTTTGAACATTTCCTATATCAAGAGTTGATCGGTTCAGGTACGTTATATAAAAGCATTGACGTTCTAAATCAAACCACAGTTCTTAGTATACAGAACACACACAAGAGGAAGAGTTCAGAAATGAACGAATCCTTCTTGAGGTATTGTAGACTAGGTCATATCTAGGTGACCTGACTTGCTGAAGTTTCATTTAGATGCATATTTAAATTAGTTTGAATTTACATCTTGTGAAACTTGCCGGTCATATCACAAAGATTAGATGACCACAGCTCTGTTTATTGGAAACAGAAAAAGAGTTAGTGAACTCTTGAGATTGATACATGATGATGTATGTAAGGTCCCCTGTCTACATATGCCAAGACCGGTTCTTTATACTTCATTACATTCACTGTTTATCTCTCAAGATTCGAACATATGTTCCTGTTGAAACACAAGTCTGAACCTTTTGAGAAATTCAATGAATATGAGTTAGAAGTAGAGAACCAAAAATGGGTATAAGTATTATGTCCTTTGATGAGATCAGGGAGGAGAATACTTGAGCTTGGAATTCCTGGACTATTCTAAAGGAGAATTAGATTCTCTCTCAGCATTACTCCTCCGTATACACCATAGCACGATGGTATATCGGGGTGGAGCAATAACACCCTATGTGACATGGTGTGCTCTATGATGAGTACTACTGAGTTTCCTTTTGGGAGTTATGCACTTGAGAAGCTGCATAGCTATTGAATAGGGTTCAAATCAAATCAGTTGTCTATCACTTCATATGTGATATGGAAAGGGAAGAGCCCATATCTTAAGTTTGTTAAGATTTAGGGTTGTCCGGCCGATGTCTAAAAAGCAAAATCCGGACAAGCTCAAGGCAAAGTCAGCTCTATGGAAGTTTGTAGGATATCCCAAGAATTCGCAAGGGAATATCTTCTACCAAACCGAGGAACAAAAGATGTTTTGTTTCTCAGCATGCCACCTTTGTGAAAGGGAATTTCTTGTGAAGAAATTAGTGGTCATGAGGTAGAACCGAAAAGAGTTCCAGCTATACAAAACTGCAGCTGATAATTTGTTAGAACCCGAAGGATTCAATAGTTTCCAACGAACCTCAGCCTCTCCGTCGATCTAGTAGGGTTCCTCACCCACCTGAGAGATACTTCGATTTCTCTATAACAGTGGGAGCGATGATTGCATCATGAGATGATGACCCAACTAGTTTCGAGCTGGCCATCAAGAGTAGGACTCTGTAAGAATGGCTGGATGCTTAGCGATCAGAGATGGAATCCTTATACACCAACAAAGTATGGACTTTGGTTGCTTTATCTGAAGGGTTAAATCCCCATCAGGAGCAAGTATATTTTAAGAAGATTACTTGGTGTATATGGAAAGGTTGAGACTTTCAAAGCTATGCTTAAGTCCATCCAGATCCTTCTTGCCACTGCTACATACCATGATTACAATATCTGGTGGTTGGGTGTCATGACTGCTTTTCTAAATGATGTTTTGGAAGAGAGCGTCTATAAGTACACAGCCAGAGGGTTTCGTAGATAGTAAGAGCAGCGGAAACGTGTGCAAGATGTTTTATGTGATAAAGCAGGCATCGCGGAGTTGGAACGTCTGTTTTGATGTGGTAGTCAAAGAGTTTGACTTCATCAAAATGGTAGATGAACCTTGTATATACAAAAAGGTAGTAGAGAGTACAGTGGTGATCCTCATAGAGTACGTGATGACATACTCTTGATAGGGAAGGAGTTTCCTATGCTACGCTTGGTCAATCTCCGCTTATCATAAGGATTCTCCATATAGGATCAAGGTGATACCTCCTAAATCATAGGTTTTATATCTATGAGATGGATCTAAATGGATGTTAGGATTCTCACTAGGTGTAGTGAGATAGTATCAACCGATCCTGGGGAGAATCACTGGAAATGTTACAGGGTGATAAGGACGACTGAATGTCAGTCGCAGGCATTGTTTTTACCCTCAGTGGAGGGAGGGTATGCTGGAAGAGTTCCAAGCTAGATACCGTGACTTACTAGATGATTAAAGGCAAGATACATCGTTACCAAAGATGCTACCAAAGAGGCAGTCTGGATATATATAAGTTCATAAGATGAACTTCGTTCCAACTATTGTGTGGCAATGGAGTAATGGCTTTTGCCTAGGAACCCCCGTCCCATCAGAAATCCAGATATAATTCTTAGGCAGTATCACCTGATCAGGGAGATGGTTGATCTCCAGGGAGATCGAGGTTAGGAGAGTAGACACAGAGGACAACAGCGCGGATCCACTCACAAAGGCCTTTTTCCCAGTAGAGACTTTTATGGGATGGTTGAGTATGAAATACTTCAACCGCAGCTAATTGTTGGGTATGTGATACCACAACAGATGGCCCTAGTGCAAGTGGGAGATTGTTAGTTATATGTATGCCCTAGAGGCCATTACTGTACATACGATATATATTGTAGTGGATGCTTGGACATATATAGGGGGGACTTTCTTGCTCGACATGATAGTACGCTATCTGGTTGCTCTTTATCCTAACATGTACTCTGATTGTCTCTATGTTACATGTTGATAAAGACCTTAGGATATGTACTCGATACTCACGCGACTAGGGACCATTTAAGGATGTTCTTGTGGACTACCCTGCTTGGGATAAAAGGCTCAGTTGTTGTTGTTGTTGTTGTTGTTGTGGACTACCCTGCTCCCACAAGTATGATCACCATCACAACGCAGGTAGTCAAGCAAGATCCTATGGGGCTTTATCAACATGTAACCGCAATATGTAATAACGAGTATGACATATGCCATGTTAAGATAAAGACAAACCATAATAGTATACTACCACATCGAGTCTTCATCAATATGTGCAAGCTAGATATAACAACAACAGAAATAAATACATATATCCTGATAAAGACAAGTTGAATAATATACTATAAAACTGACCAAGATTGTTCTGTACATGCATATCCCTAGTATCCATATGTATACATATACAATACTGGCCTCTAGGGCATATACATCCAACAATCTCCTACTTGCACTAAAGGCCAGTGATTGGCGTACCGAATACCAAACGTCTGCTCTAAGGCCAGCTGCTGGCATACCGCATATCCAACATCCCAAAAAGTCGCTCGAACTGTGCTTGAGGGAGGGCCTTTGTAAATAGATCCGCTGTGTTCTCTTTCGTATCCACTCTCCGGACCTCGATCTCCTGGCGATCTACGATCTCCCTGATCAGGTGATACCGCCTTAAGATGTGCCTGGATTTCTGATGGGACCGTGGTTCCTTCGCTAAAGCTATAGCCCTATTGTTATCACAATACACTGGTATTGGATCAACAATGGACAGAACTACCTAAAGATCAGCTATGAACTTCTTCATCCAGACCGCCTCTTTTGCTGCATCGCTTGCAGCAATGTATTCATCATCCATCGTCGTGTTTGCGACGGTATCCTGTTTGGAACTCTTCCAACATACCGCCCCTCCGTTGAGGGTAAACACAAAACCCGAGACAGACTTGTTGTCATCCTTGTCACTCTGGAAGCTTGAGTCGGTAAAGGACTCGACCCTGAGGTCTCCATTACCATAAATTAGGAACATCTCCTTAGTCCTTCTCAGGTACTTGAGAATGTTCTTTACTGCTATCCAGGAGTCCTCACCTGGGTCCGACTGATACCGTCTCACCACGCTTAGCGCGTAAGCTACATCTGGTCTTATACATAGCATCTCATATATTATAGATCCTACCGCCGAAGCGTAGGGTATAGTGCTCATGCGAACCCTCTCCTCGTCAGTCTTGGGAGACATCTCCTTGGAGAGGGTGATTCCGTGCAATGCGGGTATGTTACCGCGCTTGGAATCTTCCATACTAAATATCTTTAGTACGGTCTCTATGTACCTGGACTGTGAATGTCCCAGTAATCTCTTGGATCTATCTATGTAGATCTTGATCCCCAGAATGTACGAGGTATCACCTAAGTCTTTTACAGATAACCTTTGTGATAAGAATAGCTTGACCGATTGTAGCATAGGAATGTCATTTTCTATCAAAAGAATGTCGTCCACGTACAAGACTAGGAACACGACAGTTCGTCCTACAATCTTCTTATAAATACAAGGCTCATCCTCGTTCTTGATGAAGTCAAAGTCCTTGACTGTCTCATCAAAACTGATGTTCCACCTCCGCGATGCCTGCTTCAATCCATAAATGGATTTGAGCAACTTACACACCTTCCCGTTGCTCCCATTGTCTACAAAACCTTCTGGCTGATCCATATAAACGCACTCTTCTAAACTTCCGTTTAGAAAAGCAGTTTTTACGTCCATCTGCCAGATCTCATAGTCATGGAAGGCAGCAATGGCAAGCAGGATCCTAATGGATTTGATCATAGTTACTGAAGAAAAAGTTTCGTCATAGTCCACTCCTGGTCTTTGACGAAAACCTTTTGCAACGAGTCTAGCCTTATAGGTTTCCACCCGCCCATCTACACCAAGTTTCTACTTGTAGATCCATTTGCATCCAACGGGTTTTACCCCAGGTGGAGCAACTTCCAGGGTCTACACATTATTGGTGTACATAGACACCATTTCAGATTGCATAGCATCCAGCCACTTATTAGAGTCCCTACTGATAACGACCTGCCTGAAACTAGTAGGATCATCTTCTTCCAAGATGCAATCCTCTCGATCCCCATCTATAAGAAAACCGTAGTATCTCTCAGCCGGATGAGAAATCCTACTAGATCTGCGGAGTGGCTGAGGTTCGTCCGGGGTTATTGAATCTTCTGGTTCCTCCAAACCTTCATCTATAGTTTGTTCTTCTGGAATTTCTTCCAGTTCTACCGTGCTCCTACTAATTTCTTTTGCAAGAAATTCCTTTTCTAAGAAGACAGCGTGGAGAGCAACAAACAACTTCTGTTCCTTAGTGTGGTAGAATAGGTATCCATGCGAATGCATTGGATATCCAACAAACTTACATAAGACTGATCGTGCCTCTAGCTTGTCCGGTTTCTGTGTTTTTACATAGGCCGGACATCCCCATATCTTAATACCCTTAAGACATAGCACCTTTCCTTTCCATATTTCATACGGAGTTTTAGGCACAGATTTGGAAGGAACCTGATTCAAAAGACATGCCACTGTTTGAAGCGCATGTCCCCAGAATGAATAAGGCAACTCAGCATCACTCATCATGGAGCGAACCATGTCCAATAGGGTACGATTCATCCTCTCTGACACACCATTATGCTGTGGTGTATACGAAGGAGTAAGATGAGAGAGAATTCCATTCACTTTTAAATATTCTAGGAATTTCGTGCTTAAGTACCTCTATCAGATCGGAGGATCTTGATACTTTTGCTAGTCTGGTTCTCTACTTCGTTTCTGAATTCTTTGAATTTCTCAAAAGCTTCAGATTTGTCTTTCATAAGATACACATATCCAAATCTAGAGAGATCGTCAGTGAATGTGATGAAGTACGAGAACCCACCCCTTGCATGTACAGACATCGGACCACACACATCACTGTGTATGAGCCCCAAGAGCTCTGCTGCTCTTTCTCCATGCCCGGTGAACGGAGATTTAGTCATCTTTCCTTTGAGACAAGACTGACAAGTTTCATAAGATGAAAATTCGAACGTATTCAAGAGTCCATCTTTATGCAACTTTCTTAGTCTTTTCTCTCCGATATGACCAAGTCTACAATGCCACAAGTAGGATTCGTTCGTATCTGAACTTTTCCTCTTGCGTGTGTTTTGTGTATTGAGAACTTTGTTTTGATTTAGAACATAGATACCATTACAGTTTACCTTCTGCAACCAGTACCTTATCAAGGTAAATGTTCATGATATTTCTATCAAAAACAAAGTTATATCCATCTTTATTAAGTAAAGAAACTGATATGATGTTGCAAAGCATGGAAGGCACATAGTAGCAATTGTTCAAAATCATAGTATTACCATTTGGCAATACTAGGTGATATTCACCGACGGCTGCTGCATTAACTTGTTCTCCGTTCCCTACTCTGAGGGACATATCACCAGGTCCAACTATCCTACTTTTTCTTAGTCCCTGCAATAAATTACAGATATGAGATCCTGATCCGGTATCGAGTACCCAGGAGGTAGGACTGACCGAAAAACGGTTCTCAATAACAAGAACGCCTGAAGAAGATCCAACAGTATGTTTCTTCTTCGATGGGGTTGTCAAGGAGTTCAAACTTTCCTCTTTTCCTTGCTCATACTCATGACCGTTGTCATAAGTTAGAACCGGCGTTCCTCAGCCCAGAATAAGAATTCGGATCGGTCAAGCGATACATTTTATTATCTTGATTAGGGCGTGAAATGGTTGCTGCCTGGAGAGAGAGAGGGAAAACACTCACCGCGCACTCTTGCAAGATTAGATTAGTTTATTAATTTATCTAATCAGGATGGCTCCTACTGTTTCCTTAAATTCTTCTTTAAACCCTAAAAGAAGAACTAGTCAGGATCAATCGCACGTCACAATACTTGCTTAACCTTTCAGCTAGGCTGGTGTTGGTACTTCGAGGGAGGTTTTCCAACGCTTTCGCGAAGTTCCTTAATTATATAACCTCTTTTCCCCGGAGGTGTGGCCCCGCTAACACCGTTCTAGACACCTACTTGGTTTATAGCATTGATTGTTAAGTGAAAAAATCTCCCAAGAGTAATCCTACACATCAGTGGGATCGGGATCCAACTATCATTGTGTGATGCAATAGATGGAATCCACTCTAATCACCACACTCCAGAAGGTATGCTAAATCTGCAAGTTTCCTGTATGTTTGAAACTCCCGATATGGTTTTTGACCCTAGCGGTTTATGACCTTGACAAAGGCCAACAAATCATAATCCACTAGTCAAGTTTAACCCGTCGTTATCCTGAATTAATCTAGACCCACCCGTACATACCCTTGACAAAGGCAAACAAGGTTGTACGACTGTCCTAGAAAATCGCATCTTACTATGCAACAAACAAGCAATATCTAGCTACCGTACACTAAGCCTTGACAAAGGCCAACAAACGCAGCACGAATACTAGGTACAACTCATTTGAAATGACGGAGGGCTACGGCTGGGTTTTTGGGGAAAAACCCGTTAACGTAACGAACTTGATATCGTTGAAGGAACCTGAGTAGTTTTGTAAATTTATATAGTGGCGAAAACCTTTGCTAAAGAGGTCACTCCCTGTGAAAGGATCTCGGCTCTTTCCTCGTCGAATGAGGTGCAGGATATTCCAAACTGAATACCACGATGCAAAGCAAAAACAGTCGACTATA
Source organism: Agapanthus africanus (assembly GCA_030015575.1). Classification (NCBI taxonomy): domain Eukaryota; kingdom Viridiplantae; phylum Streptophyta; class Magnoliopsida; order Asparagales; family Amaryllidaceae; genus Agapanthus; species Agapanthus africanus. Next base: position 249,937,483 of record JASDDO010000022.1, on the reverse strand, counting down.
TTAAAGTTATTACGTTGACGCAAAATTTTTACTCAAGGGGTCACTCCCGGTGAAGGGATTTCGGCCCTTGCCTCGTCGAATGAGGTGCTGGATATTCCAAACTGAATACCACTATGCAAAGTAAAAGAGAACGTCTGTAATGTCAGTTTTAAAATCCGGTTCCGACAACATCTTTTATGTTTTTTATCTTGCATTAATTAAAATTAATACGGCCCCATCAAATTTGTAACCTATCACACCAGAAAAGAACGAAAATACGATGTACGTATATGCCATCCGCATTCGCCACTGGGCCCCGTCATCACCCGTTATGTTACTTAACTAACGACAGAGCGGGGGCTGGACTAGCGCGGGTGCAAAACATATACAATATCTACTAGTATATATATAAGTATATATAACATTCGTCCCAGGCATGATAATAAATAACATCATAGATAACATTACAGAATGGTGGATAATCTTGGAGCCCCGGGATTCATTTGAGCCGCAAATAAAACCCGACATTCCCGGTCGTGCGGATAGCCTGTGCAATGAAAACCTGTACCCCCTATGAATGCGGCGAATAGCCCGCCAATTCTAGAATGAAACCCCCTCCGTCTCTGCGCCATGAGATGCGGGCTTGTTACCTTCGAGATTCCGTCTATTCATGCACTCTGCCGTGGGGTAATCCTAGTACTGAATATTAAAAAAAATATATACAACCAGTGACATCTACCTCAGCCCGGTCGTGCCCTAAAATAATATACAAACGGCAAAGACGGCAGTCCACATGTCGGACGCTCGTACCGCAATAACAAATGTACAAATAAATAATAAACTGTATTTCTAATATTGCACCACACGCTATCCACCACGACAATCCAACCACAATCACAGCACAAGCACACAACATCAACGCGAATGTCACGTTTGCAAAACCTGTCTAATGGAACATATAGCAATCAAACGAGTTTTACCGATCGAGTGACATTCCCGGTCGCAGATAAAAGTGAATGTACTGGAAAAAAAATACGTATTTTAAAATTACGATCGACTAAACTTTCCAAGTGGCCCCAAGTATTAAACCAACACTGTAACAAATCTGGGCCCAAAACAAATTATTCCAGATACCAAAATTCCAAAAATAAGAGGCCCAGAAGAAATTTTGTCCACGTGGGCCCCAAAACGGCCGCGGAACCGCCGCTAATAGGGGGTTTACGCGGCGGTTCCGCGATGCTTTGGAAGGATCACGTGACCAAATTTCATCAGGGGTCTTAAAAAAGCATGCATTATTTTCTGAGACCATAAAATTGATTTTTCGAGCACTTTTAAAAATCAACAGAAACTACATGAAATGAAATGCGGTTTTTGGAATTTTCAGTCGATCGTTATTCTAAACACGTTAGAGCTAGCTAGTGTAAGTTTTATGGGTGGCTCTGATACCATGAAGGGTTACCCGAGCGTCCCGGCCAACTACCATGACCAAATGTAGAACGAAAATTTTCTTGCGAACAAAAACTTGGCGCTAGACTAAACCCTAAAACCGGATCTTTCCATAAAACCTACTTAGCAAGAGAAGGAGTTCTATCTACTATGATAGAAAGCTCACCAAACGAACCAAGTCCTTCGGTCTTCTTTCTTCGTCCTTAGCACCTAGCAAGCGCCTTGAACATGCTTGAACTCCAAATCCGGCTCCATCGGTCCATCGGGATCGAGCTTGTTCTCCGGCCTCCTTTTGTAGTAGATGATCCACCCGGGGAGTATGATCCATGGCTCTAGCTCTTTGTAAAGTGTCAAAAGAGCAACTAGAGAACATGGGATGCTAGTCCAAGTAATCTAGGATATAGGTTGGATTTTTAAGTGTTCTATCTCCTTCTAGCCTCTTCACTTATATCTCAACACATGAGAAATGTAGTGAAAAGGAAGAAGATGAAGGTGGAGGAGAAAGCTAGAGGAGGGAGGAGATGAGAGATCAAGAGGAAAAAAATGAATCAAGTATGAGAGAGAAAATAACACACATAGGTTTTGTACGCCATTTTCTTTCATTAAACAATAGCAACCATGCTTCAATAGTAAACCCAAAATGAATTATAAATTCATTTGACTACTATTGAAGCATGGTCACCTCTTTTCCTCCCATACCCTTTACTTTACACCTCATTTCCAATTATCAAATAAAAGGAAAATACATAATGAGGTGGCCACCTTCTAGAAGAAAATATGTAGTAAATACGAATTTCTGTCTACTGTACAAATATACCGGCAATCGGATAAAAATCCGAACGCCCAAAAGAGATAGAATAACACAAAGAACTTAATACTAGAATATATATATCGAAATACATATACGTAAATTATTAAATCAATACCTGATTTAATAATCCGGCTCAAACCCGAGCCGGCTAGTATTACAAAATGTCCGATCGAAAATCCGAGTACCAAGTACATCAATCGATCGAACCCTGCACGTATCCAATACGGCTACTACATCATTTCACCTGAATCAGGGAACCCTCTGTGTGGGACTCTAAAGACTCGACAGTACTCTGGCAGTAGGTTTAACCACAAGCACGTCAGCAGTACTAGTTGTACGTAATGGCTACCCAGGTATCTGTCGAAAAGAAGACCGATGAGCAAACGCATTCGTATCTCCTACTGAGCCTATCCGTGACAATATCCGTATAGTCCGGTCTCTTCGTCAAAAAGTATCGCATACCGGATCTAGGGGATAGTGAACATCGGACCCTAATAACCTGATAAGTCGTGACAATGTGGCTCAGGACCAATCTGGGAAACTACTGATCAACCTATCAATAAATCCCAAGTGCCTTGGCCAAGGTCTTATGGTCCTGACCAATCGAATCACAGTGCGATATCGACTCCCTATACCGGGAGAGACGATTCCCTGACAATCGCTCACTGCCTCCATGTGGCTCGGGACTGAACCCAACCAAAACCTGTTTGTACGACTCAGTAGAGCCGTGGTAGGGTAGTGATCAAAGTTCAGTGGGAACTCACACGAGACAAATGTCGATCTCGGGTCCAAGGACTAACCTGTATACATGTCACCTGAGAACTTCTATCTGATGATAGGTATAGTACCATATGGAAGTTCTCGGCGAGTCCGTCCAGTGTAGTCACCCCAGTGAGCACCTGTATACGATCTTGGGTACATCAGACCAATGGCTGCGGGACCAACCATCCCCCGACGGGGGTCGAAACGTATACACTAGTCTACTCTGTAGTATCAATGCCCAGTCTTGATACTCACGCGACTAGGGACCATTTAAGGATGTGCTTGTGGACTACCCTGCTCCCACAAGTATGATCGCCATCACAACGCAGGTAGTCAAGAAGAATCCTATGGGGCTTTATCAACATGTAACCGCAATATGTAATAACGAGTATGGCATATGCCATGTTAAGATAAAGACAAACCATAATAGTATACTACCACATCGAGTCTTCATCAATATGTGCAAGCTAGATACAACAACAACAGAAATAAATACACATATCCTGATAAAGACAAGTCGAATAATATACTATAAAACTGAGCAAGATTGTTCTGTACATACATATCCCTAGTATCCATATGTATACATATACAATACTGGCCTCTAGGGCATATACATCCAACAAGACTAAGACGATATGAGATACCGTATTCGATTATTGCGTTATGTGATATCGGCAGGGTATATGTGATATAGCCGAGTCATCGGATCAAGCGTTCGATGAAACAGTACTTGTTATATTAGTCGGTTGTATGTTAATATAGCCGGGTTATCGGATCAAGTGTTGATTCGATAATTTAATGTATAATTATATATGTGATATATTAAGTTACATTAACTAATATAAGCTCGCTTTATTGATTCTTTTTCTCACTTTGATAATACGTTGATGTATGTGCGATATATGTTAATTGTATTATTTTCTTTTGTTACATTATATATTATACATGTGATATATAATATTGTAACATGTTAGGATTACAATTGCAATTAAGGTTTTGAGATTAAACCATGCTAGGGTTTCAATTAGGGTTAACATTTATTTTAGGTTAATTCTAAATGGTGGATTTAAAATGAGATATTTTGGAAGTGTTGACTTAGTCCACCCTTTAGATAATATCTAGATATTTGTTAACCTAACCATTGAACTCTAGCCTATGGTTTATTCTATACATGGGTTAAGCTTCTCATTCTTAACCTTGGTTGCATTTCTAACCTCAGATAACAATTCATTATTCATCACAAAAGCTTTTTTCTTCTTCTTCTTCCTCTCTTGGAAAAGCTTCACTAGCTTTTTGATTTGTAATAATTTTAAGTGAGATAACGAAAACAAAAGAGAGTAAAATTCCTACTTCATCATCCACATCTATTCTAGCCACTTAGATTAGGGTGTTCACTTCACTAATACTTCATTAGAGAAGTGTAAGCTTGGGTTTGAGATTCTTCAAGGTAGATCATCTTTGAAAAGGAAGACGTCAAGCAAGATGCCTCATTCATCTCATGGAGCCTCTCTAGAGTCCGGGTTCATGATGATCGTAGTGAAGGGACCTCAAAACAGAGCTTATGAAGCGAAGGAACGGACTACAAAGGTTGTAATCCCTAACTCTTAGAAATAAAGTTGTTTACTTTCATGTTTTATTTGATTATCTAATTAAAGATCTTGTGTTTGGGTTATCTAGAATGGAAAAATTTAAACTTAGCATGTATGATGCCTCACGAAACCTTGCTGCTGTTGTAGGTATCCCAACATATTTTGTATCTTCCCTCTCTTATAATGTGAGAGCAAGAGAGAGGGATGAAAGAGAGATTGTTGAGTAAAGCGGGTGTTTTGTAATCTCTTTTGTGTGTTAATGGGATTCTTGTATATAGCCCCATGGATGTAGGTCAAGATGGTCGAACCACATTATATCGGTGATGATGCTCAGAAGTGGGAATTCCCCAGATAATGACACATAGTAGATGACGTGTCTTGAAGGCTACAGAGATGGAGTAAATATGATGCTTTTGTTGGAGATAGTGCCCTCATAGTCAATTATTGGATCGCAGGTACGTGATTGCAATGATTGCGGAGGACCTATCCCGGTAGGACAGTCTTACTCGAGATGATAGTATGCTATCTGGTTTGCCTTTATCAGTCGTGTGCATGTTACACTTTGATAGAGCCGTAGGATCTTGCTTTACTACCAACAGTATGATGGCGATCATATACGTGAGAGTTGGGTAGTTTATATGCATATCCTTTATTGTGGTCCCTAGTCGTGGGAGTTTCGAGACAGGGCATCGATACTCCGGAGTAGACTAGTGTGTACAGTCGAGACCCCGACGAGGGGCGGTGGCCGGTCTCACAAGCCACTGGTGTCAGTTGGATCACCTAAGATGTATACAGGTGCTCATTGGGTTATGAGTACACCGGACAGGACTCGCCGGGAATCTGCTAGTTAGTATTATATCTACCGTCAGATAGCAGTTCCCTGGTGACATGTGTACAGGTTAGTTCATCGACCTGAGGTCGTCATTTGTCTCGTGTGAGTTCCCACTGTGCTTTGATTTCTACCCTACCACGGCTCAAAGGAGTCGTGCAAACAGGTAGCTTTTGGGTACAGTCCCGAGCCATATGGAGGCACGTGAGCGGATCGGCGGGGGATTCGTCTCTCCCGGTATTGGGGGCGAGATCGTGCTGTGTCTAGGAGAGCCATTACACAAAGCCCACGGCCGTGGCAGGAGATTTACTGGTAGGTACTCCAGTAGTATCTCAGGGTGTTATTGGGCTTCACTCCGACACGACTTATACTGCTATTGGGGGTCTGACGTTGCTAGCCTCCTAGGCGGATATGCGATACTCATAGACGAACGGACCGGACTGTATATACATTGTCACTGTTAGGCTCAGTAGGGTTTTCGGAGGAGTTCGCTCATCGGTCTCCCTTGAGTTCGCTCCTCGGCCACCCTTGAGGTCAGTCCGTGGGCAGCCGTTATGCATAGCTAGTGCCGCTGACGGTTTGTGGTTAAACCCACTGCCAGGGTGCTGACGAGTCATTAGAGTCCCCCACAGACAGTTTCCCAAGTTCGGGCGAAACGTTGTAGAGGCCGTATGGTTTTATGGCAGGGTTCGGAAAATGCACGTGCGTTTACGCACATGTCGATTTTCGGACAGATGATACTGGTCGGCTTTGGTTTAAGCCGGTTCCGAGTATTATATTGAGTAGGTATAATATCTTTGTCTCAGTTGCATTTGTATTCGGTCGTAATACAAATTCGGGTATATTTATACAGTTTCGGGGTTTTCCTGAAAGTCGTTTCAGGATCACTTTTGGAAGTTGCCAGTTTCCAGTTTTCTATCAGCCGTCTTTTAACATTCGGTTAAAGACGGATTTATCTTTTCTACAGATGAGGTGAGTCAGTGTTCTAGAATATTCTAGATGAGGTGACTAGGCTTATTGGTGTAGGGTTTTCATTGGTTGCATTTATTAAAGGGTGACTAGGTTTAGTGATTCATGCTTTGTTATTAAAGCTTCTTGGATTGCTTAAGATATTTTAGAGTGAGAAGCTTTCTCTTATTGTCACCTTTTGCTCCTACACTCACTCTCCTCCTTCATATATGAATAGAAAGCCTCCTCTCTCATTCATACTCTCACTTGATAGTTTTTCATGGTTGGAAAAAAGGTTATGATAGATTTGGGGTGTATGGAATCCACAGCTCATTTCATTCCATCACCCAATTCCCTCGGCAACTTCATTAACCGATCGTCCACGGATTTGGACGAAGTGAGACAAAGTCATCTACTCATTCTCTACATCATTCTTGGTCGTCTCTTTTAGCAAACTTGACGATCGAGTTGCCTCGAGTCAGAGGCGGGAGCCCGTTTAAAGAACCGATCATGTGGTGCCACCTCGACGAGGAGATCGGAGATCGACGAGATCGGAGCAGCCGCAACGGAGCGTGGGATGATGGTTGAAGAACGAAGGACTCGGATCGTTCGGTATAACCATTCTACACTTTTTACAGTTTGTTAGTTTAGCAATAATGGCAGATCCGGGTTAAAGTATACGATAGCGCCAAGTTAAAAGTTTTTGTTCCGCATTTGGCGTCTGTAGACTGCCGGGGCGCTAGCGTAGACTTACAGTGGTATCAGAGCCTCACCATTTTGCTATACTAACTTGTGCTAACGCGTTTAAAACATCGATCCGACCGGAAATCGAAAATTGCAAAAATCACAAAATTCAAGCCCGACAGTTTCTGTTAAATTTAAACGGTCTCAAAATTTATTTCTGGATGTCTTAAAAATCTGTGCAGGGAATTATAAGAGCCACGACAAAATTTGGGGTCGTGATCCCTCCAAGCCGCCGCGGAAGGGCGGCCAAACCCATGGTTTGGCAGCGCAACCGCGGCCACGTGGGGAGCACGTGCTCCCAAATTTTGTCAGGATGTTCTTTGTTGGATTTTGGGGTTTTTGGTATATATCATTTTGGCCCAGGTTTTATTACTGTTCACCAGTAAGCAGTGGGGCCCACTTTTTGATAATTGGTCTTTGGTCGATCGTAATTTAAACACGTTAGTTTACAGTGCTTACATTATATCTCCGACCGGGAATGTCATTTGATCGGTAAACCGCGTTTAACTGCTATAGTTCTTTTAGACGGGTTTGCGAACGTGACATTCGCGTTGATGTTCTGTGTTGTGCTGTGATGTTGCGGATTTGTCGTGGTGGATAGCAGTGTGCAATGATAGTACAGTTTGAGTTTATTTGTACATTTGATATTGCGGGGCGAGCGTCCAACTTGTGGACTGCCGTCACTGCCTGTTGTATAATATTCTTTTGGGGCACGACCAGGTTGCGGTCGATGTACCTATTGTACTATTTTTCATTACTGTACTAGGTTTTGCCCCGAGACGGAGTGCACGGATAGCCGGGTTCGGGAGGGTAACGGGTCCGCATCTCATGGCTTTGAGAGGCAGAGGGGTCCCACTCTAGAATTGGCAGACTATTCGCCGCACTCGTAGGGGGTACAGGTTGACCCAAGGAGGGGTGCTCAATTTACCGGATTCCGTGAAGTGCCGGGTGTTCCATTCACAATGCTGTGGGGACTGCCTCGCTTCAGGTTTTGGCAGGTAACTTGCCGCACCCGTAGGGGTCTAGGTTTCATTGCACAGGCTATCCACACGACAGGGGAACGTCGAGTTTCAGCAGCGGCTCTGTGAAACTCGGGGATCCCAGATATCTGTATTGTTCTGTGATGCTTATTACTTTTCTGTAATGTTGCATATTATCACGCCTGGAGCGATTATGTATATTGGTTTATATACTATTAGATGTTGTATATGTTTTACACCCGCGCTAGTCCAGCCCCCGCTCTGTCGTTAGTTAAGTAACCTAACGGGTGATGACGGGACCCAGTGACGAATGCGGATGGCATATACGTACATTTTATTTTCGTTCTTTTCTGGTGTGATTGATTGATGGGACTGCGTTGATTCTGATCAACGCAAAGTAAAAACAAACCTGTTACAGTTGTTGGAGCAATTTAAAAAGTGTTATTGCAAAGACGTTTTCTTTTGTTATGCATAGCGGTATTCAGTGGAATATCCTGCACCTCATTCGACGAGGCAAGGGCCGATATCCCTTCACCGGGACTGACCCCTTGGACAGAAGTTTGCGTCAGAGTAATAACTTTACTATAGTCGATTACAAGTTGCTTTGCATAGCGGTATTCAGTGGAATATCCTGCACCTCATTCCACGAGGAAAGAGCCGAGATCCCTTTTACCGGGAGTGACCTCTTTAGCAAAAGGTTTTCGCCACTATATTTTAAAAAGCTATCAGGTTCCTTCAGCGATATCAAGTTCACTACGCTAAAGGTTTTTCGCCAAAAACCAGCCGTAGCCCTCCGTCACTTCTTTTGGGTATTCAGTAGTATTCAAGCTATGTATTTTGACCTAACGCCAAGGCATAGTGTTTGGTAGCTGCTGGGTATTCAATTGTTGCATAGATAGATGAGTTAGTTTGGGACAACCGTTCTGCCATTTTGACCTAACGCCAAGGGCATGTGCGGGTGGGTTCAAATTAACAAGATAGTGATGGGTAGAACTTGGCATGTGACTTATGACATTTTGACCTAACGCCAAGGTTATAAGAGCATGGGGCAAAAAAATAATATCAGGAGTTTCTAAAGAAACTGAAACTTGCCGAGTATGCGCATACCTTCTGGAGTATGAGTAACGTGTATGCATTCCATCACGTTATCATGCGATGAGAGTTGGATCCTGATTCCCACTGATGAGTTGGTTTACTCTTCGGGTGATCCCGATTGATTCTTCTTTAGGTTTGGAGGAGAATTTGACAGGACAGTGGGAGGTTTCCGGATTAGATAAAGTGATGACCATTCTGATCTAGGATAGAGTGCACGCAGAGTGTTTCTTTTCTCTCTCTCTCTTTGGCAGCGACCTTTGACCGACCCTAGACTATGACTCAGTGACCAGGTTGACCGAACCTTCTTAAAATACTGGCTTTTGGATTGTCTGAGTTGCATAAGTCATTGCCACTCCTTCTTCTACCCTTTGAATTTCTCAGAACACCCGTATTACTACGGATATCCACTTCCATTGGATAGAGCCATCGTATGGTTATATACGAACTCGAAGGGACTTCTTCGAGGATGGATCAAGGTTCAGGAGAAATAGAATTGGTTTATTCAGTTGTCTTTTATTATCACCTTCTCTCAGGTTGCGAGAGCTCCTTGGTTTAGGAGAGTACACCTATTACGCCTATTGGATAGTCTTATTCCAAACCATAGGCTGGTGCCGAAAGGTAGGGAATGAAGAAAACCAATTAGCCTAAGTAGGGTGTGCAGAAGGTAATATGTAAAGACAAAATAAAGGGATTAGAAAGAGGGCAAAGTAAATTGCGACTGATATCATTCACGACCAAAACCGCGTACTTCATCGCCGCTCCTATTTCACCTTTAAAAAGAATAAGGTATTATTCAGTTGTCTTTTATCGTCACCTTCTCTCGGGAGGATGCGAGTACTCCTTGGTTTAGGAGGGTACACCTATTATGCTTACTGGATAGTCTTCTTCCAAACCATAGGCTGGTGCCGAACGGTAGGGAAGGAAGAAAACCAGTTAGCCTAACGATGGTGTACAGAAGGTAACGACTAAAGACAAATAAAGGGGATTTGGAGAGATGGCAAAGAGATATACGGTTGAAGTCATGAATTGGATTATGGAAGAGGCATTGCTATGAATACCAGGATACCCCTACGAAACATTTTCATGTTTCAGTGCATTGTTAAAGGAAAAACTGTTTTCCTGATTAGACACTTACTCCAAGGATATGTATTTACCAGGTTTCATTCTCATATCTGTATGGTTTTACAGATGATGAGTGGGAGTAAGATATTGGGAATTAGGTGATCATCCTCATTATATCGGAATTCGTTGTAATTGGTGATAGTTGAGGAAATCGCCAGGGTATAGTTTTCCACCTACAACGCACAGGTTTTGAGTTGTTCAACTCAGCGGACTTATACAGAGTATTGTATGTTGTCCAAGTGTCCTTCAGGACAAAGGGGTAGGTCCTCGTGTTTTGTTCTGTTTACTTATAACTTCTCTAGTTTTTAGACAAGTGTTTCGTAGAAATACATGGTCTAAGTTTTGAGAAGTTGTGGGTATAAGAATAAAGTAGAGAACCAGGTATCACAAATATCGGGATTCTTCAAAGAGATCGAAGATGTAGATTCTTGTGATTGGTATTCAGATGATAGTGATGGTTTTGAGAAACGTGTTTCTCTTTCAGGTTACTCATAATTGGATGGATTCCTAAGTTGAGTAATGCTGATTAGCCTCTTTCCATTAAGTTGATATGCACTGGAGACAGCTGCATGGATTGAATATGGTTCCAATTAAATTAGTGCCAAGGTTTCTATATTGGATATAGAATAGTTCGTACCTTAAAAGATATTGAGGTACGGGGAGCTGTCCAGCTTATGCTTAAAACCAGACTCTGGATAACTCAGGGCACGTTTCTGTAATGGCTGTTTGTGGGTTGACCCTGGCTATGACGAGGGTTGATATTCTACCATTTGGAAGATCAATAGTGATATTGTTCTTGACTCGCCACAGTTTTAGTAAAAATGGATCTTTTTCAGAAAACAGTAGTGGGAGTATGGTAGAACTGGAAGTGATTCCAGAACCGCGAACGATTACGGAAAAATTTAATAGGACCTATACATTCAATCAAGTTTGACATTCCAATAGCCACTCCGCAGGTATGGTAGGTAACCTCAGACACCCGAGAGGTACTTCGGTAGGCTCAAGGACGGTGACAGGGAGGTTCTTATCTACCCAGACTTGACACTACTGTTGTTCCAGGTTATGAGACCCGGTAGGAGGGTTGTCGTAGTCAGTGGGAGCAACGGAAGCATAGTGGGCAAGATGCTTATATCTATTTATAGACTTGAGCAGTTATAGCGGAGATAGATCATCTAATTTTGATGTGACAGTCATGGGTTTGACTTCAATCAGAATAGGGGATGGATCAGTTAAGAAGGTAGTAGGGTGTGATGTCAAGGTATCTGGATGACATACACAGAGTGGGAAGTAAAATTCCTATACTACGATCGGTTGTACTGTGGTCGTCACACAGTTGTTTCTCCAGACAGGATATGGATATAATATTTGACATTCTGGTTTCTGGATCTATGGTTTTAGATCTGGATTTGGGTAGTTTCCCAATGTGGGTACTTTGACAGATATTCTAATGGTTTTTGGAATAGTTGACTCCTAGCATGGTGGTGTACCTGCAGGTGATGGAGTCACCCTCTCTAAAGATGTCGTATAGACTAAAGAGGAGAGGGATGTGCATGATTGGCAGATCACTTGCTTAGGCAATTGAGTCAATCATGAGATATCAAGTACCACACCAAATGTTGGTTTTGCACTAGATGCAATAAGTTTGTATTAATCCAATCCTGGAGAAACATAAGGAAGCAGTTTTAGAACATTGGTACATGTTCTACGGATTTGATAACGGCAGCCTCTTTCGGGAGACGGTTATCATTCCAGGCTTCAAAGGTGACATGGATGACAGAGTGATTGTCAGAGTTTTTAGTTTTCCCTCTGACGAGGGACAGTATTATGGACAGGTGGTCCAAGAGGATACTGTGGGTGGCATGGTGCCGGATACTGATTAGGTTCAGTGATCCGTACAGTCTAAGAAGTTTTGGATATGGAGTTCATTTATGAACTAAGGTCCCATCAGATATCCAGACATATTCTGAGACAGGTACTACTCAATTCGGGAGATGGCTTTCTCCACGAACTTGAGATTAAGAGAGATACAGAAAGAAACTTCTAGGCGGATCCACTCACCGAGGCTATTTCTCGAACACAATAGTTTTACAAACGGGCTTTGTGAAACTGATTAGTAGAGGAGTTGGATGTTCGGTTTCACACAGGCTGTGAGTAGTCGACATCGCAATATTAGCCTTGAGTGCAAGTGGGAGATTGTTGGAGATAGTGCCCTCATAGTCAATTATTGGATCGCAGGTACGTGATTGCAATGATTGCGGAGGACCTATCCCGGTAGGACAGTCTTACTCGAGATGATAGTATGCTATCTGGTTTGCCTTTATCAGTCGTGTGCATGTTACACTTTGATAGAGCCGTAGGATCTTGCTTTACTACCAACAGTATGATGGCGATCATATACGTGAGAGTTGGGTAGTTTATATGCATATCCTTTATTGTGGTCCCTAGTCGTGGGAGTTTCGAGACAGGGCATCGATACTCCGGAGTAGACTAGTGTGTACAGTCGAGACCCCGACGAGGGGCGGTGGCCGGTCTCACAAGCCACTGGTGTCAGTTGGATCACCTAAGATGTATACAGGTGCTCATTGGGTTATGAGTACACCGGACAGGACTCACCGGGAATTTGCTAGTTAGTATTATATCTACCGTCAGATAGCAGTTCCCTGGTGACATGTGTACAGGTTAGTTCATCGACCTGAGGTCGTCATTTGTCTCGTGTGAGTTCCCACTGTGCTTTGATTTCTACCCTACCACGGCTCAAAGGAGTCGTGCAAACAGGTAGCTTTTGGGTACAGTCCCGAGCCATATGGAGGCACGTGAGCGGATCGGCGGGGGATTCGTCTCTCCCGGTATTGGGGGCGAGATCGTGCTGTGTCTAGGAGAGCCATTACACAAAGCCCACGGCCGTGGCAGGAGATTTACTGGTAGGTACTCCAGTAGTATCTCAGGGTGTTATTGGGCTTCACTCCGACACGACTTATACTGCTATTGGGGGTCTGACGTTGCTAGCCTCCTAGGCGGATATGCGATACTCATAGACGAACGGACCGGACTGTATATACATTGTCACTGTTAGGCTCAGTAGGGTTTTCGGAGGAGTTCGCTCATCGGTCTCCCTTGAGTTCGCTCCTCGGCCACCCTTGAGGTCAGTCCGTGGGCAGCCGTTATGCATAGCTAGTGCCGCTGACGGTTTGTGGTTAAACCCACTGCCAGGGTGCTGACGAGTCATTAGAGTCCCCCACAGACAGTTTCCCAAGTTCGGGCGAAACGTTGTAGAGGCCGTATGGTTTTATGGCAGGGTTCGGAAAATGCACGTGCGTTTACGCACATGTCGATTTTCGGACAGATGATACTGGTCGGCTTTGGTTTAAGCCGGTTCCGAGTATTATATTGAGTAGGTATAATATCTTTGTCTCAGTTGCATTTGTATTCGGTCGTAATACAAATGCGGGTATATTTATACAGTTTCGGGGTTTTCCTGAAAGTCGTTTCAGGATCACTTTTGGAAGTTGCCAGTTTCCAGTTTTCTATCAGCCGTCTTTTAACATTCGGTTAAAGACGGATTTATCTTTTCTACAGATGAGGTGAGTCAGTGTTCTAGAATATTCTAGATGAGGTGACTAGGCTTATTGGTGTAGGGTTTTCATTGGTTGCATTTATTAAAGGGTGACTAGGTTTAGTGATTCATGCTTTGTTATTAAAGCTTCTTGGATTGCTTAAGATATTTTAGAGTGAGAAGCTTTCTCTTATTGTCACCTTTTGCTCCTACACTCACTCTCCTCCTTCATATATGAATAGAAAGCCTCCTCTCTCATTCATACTCTCACTTGATAGTTTTTCATGGTTGGAAAAAAGGTTATGATAGATTTGGGGTGTATGGAATCCACAGCTCATTTCATTCCATCACCCAATTCCCTCGGCAACTTCATTAACCGATCGTCCACGGATTTGGACGAAGTGAGACAAAGTCATCTACTCATTCTCTACATCATTCTTGGTCGTCTCTTTTAGCAAACTTGACGATCGAGTTGCCTCGAGTCAGAGGCGGGAGCCCGTTTAAAGAACCGATCATGTGGTGCCACCTCGACGAGGAGATCGGAGATCGACGAGATCGGAGCAGCCGCAACGGAGCGTGGGATGATGGTTGAAGAACGAAGGACTCGGATCGTTCGGTATAACCATTCTACACTTTTTACAGTTTGTTAGTTTAGCAATAATGGCAGATCCGGGTTAAAGTATACGATAGCGCCAAGTTAAAAGTTTTTGTTCCGCATTTGGCGTCTGTAGACTGCCGGGGCGCTAGCGTAGACTTACAGCTTTGGGGACGTACCTCGGGACCTCGTCACCGAGGATACACCCGACCTATCAAAGACCTCCCTAAGTACCTTCCATACTCACCTAGCAAAAGGCCAACAGCTCACCTCCGAGCAGTCCAGCGAGCTTCCTCAGCCCTCCGACTCTTTTCCGAGCCTCCTGACATGCCGAACTTCCTCGGTCCCCCGGCTCGTCTCCAAGCCATCTGACAGGCCGAGCTTCCTCGGCTCTTCCGATCAACCGAGAACGCGGAGCCCAAGCGCCTCCGCAATGGCTCCGCGTATCTCGCTAAACCGAGATATCCGCCGCCCCACGCTCCGCGTCCTATGCAGGCTCGTTCCCCCATTAATATGCAAATCCCGCCATTAACGCGGGCGTAACGTAAGGCCGTAACTGACGGCGAGGATCTCACACCGACTCGCTCCATACGACCAATATAAAAACTCCTCCTTCAGATGACTCAGGTAACTCGAATTGATTCCAATACGCCGCTACTCTGCCAATATTCCTCGGCACTAACTTGATCGTCGGAGGGTCATCGGTGGTACAACCACCCCGGGACTTCCTTTCTAGGAAGCTCGGCGCAACACCAACCCATTGAGATCGACACGCTCAACAACTCGCAAACCAAATCTCGACCGCTCAAATCCTTCATCACAGGATCGGCGGATGACAACATCTGAGGGAGATTCTAACCTTCATCAATTGGCGCCGTCTGTAGGAATGCTTCAGAAGCCTCTCCACCCATAAAGTTGATCTTCCGCTCTCGACCCGATGGCGAGCGACAACCGCGATGGTCCAAATATGAGCCGCCACAACGGAGGTGGGAGCGTCTCGTTTCCACCTCTTAACATCATCAACGCCATATCCGTTCGGATAGACAGGCTCACATCACTGGTGGATGCCCTCATCCGTGTTCAAGCGGCGGGCCCTACCTACCAGACTATGGTTCCCCCTCCCCGGGATAACGAAGTCAGAGAAGGACGGATGGGCACGCTCAAGCCCTCGATCTCACTCATGCTCATCTCAGCGTCACTGAACGCCGGCGTGCCGAATCCGGCCACCGCGACCCGCATGCAGAGAATGATTCTATAACCCGCTGGGCGCCGGACAGCTCCAAACCCCGATCTCATGGGAGAATAGGTCGTCGCTCCAACAACCGCCGCACGCTCAAACTCCCTGAGGAGATGTCGGTCAGTTCGCCTGCTTCCAGGCACAACCGACACCCCCACTCCTGCCCAGGCTGCGCACGTGGAGAACGTCGGGACTACTCAAGACCGGCCTCGCCCGAGGATTTAAGAAATCTGATAGAACATAATCGAAGCCGCACTACCGCGAAGACCAGGAGCGGGGATAGACACCACTCCGACTGTGCAGAATCCTCGGGGTACCACTACCGGCTCGCAGCCCTCAAAAAGAAAATCGAAGGCATACGACGAGATGGCCAAAAGTCCAGCGAAGGGGCCAGGTATTCCGCCGATTCACTCACAATGCCCTTTACAGAAGAGCTGCTAGCCAAACACGTCTCATCCAGGAACAAGCCGCCCAAATTGTCTCTCTTCGATGGGAAGTCCGACCCGAAAGACCACTTGGACGTACTTATAGTGGACATGAGCTTCCAAGATAACTTGGACGCGACTCAATGCCGAGATTTTCCTAGTACCCTAATCAGGGCTAGCCGGGACTGGTTCTAGGGACTTGCGCCTCGCTCCATCTCCACCTTTGACGAGCTGGCTACCCAATTCCTCGGTCATTTCATCGGAAACCGATAACAGAAGAGGACGGTCGACTACCTGTTCACTGTCAAAAGTGCAGACGAGGAATCCTTCAAGGGGGACATCCCCATTTTTACAATGCCTTCTTGGAGGTTCCCGAGCACCGCGATGAAACAGTTGTCACCGCACTCAGGTCAGGTCTTAGGCACAAAGAGTGGCCCACTCTTTTGCATTGGCGCAACCTAAGACCATGGACGAAGTGAAAGCGTGGACCGAGCAAGAAATCCAACTTGAGTCCGAGGTGAACTCCAACATGCCCGGGAGCGACCAAGCAAATCGGAAGAAGAGGACAGGGAAGAGAAAAGGAAAGACGATCGTCCGAAACCTTACTCCCCGAGATTTCACGAGTACTCTCCTCTAAACATTTCCCAGACCAAGCTGCTGGAGGATGTTAAGGGTGAAGAATTCTTCAGGCTCCCGCCATCTACCCGATGGGCGGGCAAGCGGCTCCGAAGCTCATATTGCGCCTATCATCGAACGCAAGGACATCCGACCGAGGATTGTAAATAGCTGAGCGATTATATCGAGGAGCTGATCTACTCTGGTCACTTGGCAAAGTACCTGTGAGATAAATTTCAAGAAGATAGGGGTAGGCCGATCAAATTAAAGATGGAGTGGTGACGATCGGGCAGATCATGGTTGTCACCGACTGACTCGAGTCCAAGCAACACGAGAAGCCGCCAAATGCGGTCACTAAATACAGGAGAATCTAAACTAAATCATATAATTTGTATTTTATTTAATAATAAATATTCTTTCTTCTCTGCAATCTGATCTGCTTCTCTTTGTTTCCATGCTAAAACTCCTTGCAGGGCCGACGAATGTGTTCTTACTCATCCACAGCGGGTAGATTCCTGCCAAACAATGTTGTGGATCAAAAGCCCTCATCACGAGGCCGCCGAGCAATTTCCTGCTGGCCAATCCCTTGCGGATAGCTTCCTACCAAACTACGCTAAAGATCAAAAGACCACATCACGAGGCCACCGAGCAATTTCCTGCTTGGTTCATCCGCAGCGGGTAGCTTCCTGCTCAACAAACGTTGTGGATCAAAAGCCCTCGTCACGAGGCCGCCGAGCAATTTTCTGCTGGCTAATCCCTAGAGGGTAGCTTCCTACCCAACTACGCTAAGGATCAAAAGCGCTGCTCACGAGGCGACTTAGTAGCTTCCTGCTCGGTTCATCCACAGTGGGTAGCTTCCTGCCCAAATAACGCTGTGGATCAAAAGCTCTCATCACGAGGCCGCCGAGCAATTTCCTACTGGCCAATCCCTAGCGAGTAGCTTCCTACCGAACTACGCTAAGGATCAAAAGCCCTCATCACGAGGCCACCGAGCAATTTCCTACTGGCCCATTTGTAGCGGGTAGTTTCCTACCAAACAACGCTGTAGATCGAAAGCCCTCCTCACGAGGCGACCGAGTAGCTTCCTTCTCGGTTCATCCGCAGTGGCTAGCTTCTTGCCCAACAAATGCAGTGGATCAAAACCCCTCATCACGAGGCCGCCAAGAAATTTTCTGCTGGCCAATCCCTAGCGGGTAGCTTCCTACCCAACTATGATAAGGATCGAAAGCCCTCATCACGAGACAGCCGAGCAATTTCCTGCTGGCCCATCCGCTACTAGTGGATTCCTGCCCAACAACGCTGTGGATCGAAAGCCCTCCTCACGAGGCGACCGAGTAGCTTCCTGCTCGGTTCATCCAGAGTGGATAGCTTCCTGCCCAACAAACGCTGTGGATCAAAAGATCTCATCACGAGTCCGCCGAGCAATTTCCTGCTGGCCTATCCACAGCGGCTAGCTTTGTGCTCAACAACTCTGTGGATCAAAAACCCTCCTCACGAGGCGACCGAGTAGCTTCCTGCTCGGTTCATCCACATTGGGTAACTTCCTGCACAACAAACGTTGTGGATCAAAAGCCCACCTCACGAGGCCGCCGAGCAAAGTCCTGCTGGCCCATCTGCAGCGAGTAGATTTCTGCCCAACAAACACTGTGGACAAAAGCCCTCATCGTGAGGCGACCGAGCAGTCTCCTGCTCGGTTCATCCACTATAGGCAGCTTCCTGTCCTACAAAAAGATGGATCCAAAGTCCTCATCACGAGGCCGCCGAGTAGATTCCTGCTCGGGCCATCCATAGTAGGTAGCTCCCTACCCAACAGTACGGTGGACCTAAAAACCCTCGTCACGAGGCCGCCGAATATCTTCCTGCTCGGTCTCAACGGTGGATCCTTGAGCCTCACATTAAACAAGCTGGCAAGCCTCTACCTGGCGCATGTACTCGAATAAGGCAAACTCCTAACATGGCCCAAGTAAAAAAAGCTCAAGTTCGGTAGATAGCCGGCCCAAACAGACGAAGCGACGTCTCCATTATGGTGCTGCCCTTTCGATGATCCATTAATGTCATCGGGGATACGCGCGAAAATTAATGCGCACGGTGAGACGCCACGTGGACTCGAGGATCGAAACGACGCAACCGCCAAAATCCATGTCGTTCCCGGGTAATCCACACTATGATTCTCGGCACCAAACTGAGCAGTAGAAAACCGAACAGGACACTCTCGAACTGACCCATAAATAGGTCAGAACGAGAGTAAGGGCCTAATGATGATGCTCAGAAGTAGGAATTCCCCAGATCATACCACGTAGCAGATGACTTGTCCCGAAGGCTACGGAGCTGGAGCAAATATGATACTTTGGGGACATACCTCAGAACCTCATCTCTGAGAACACACCCAACCTATCAGAGACCTCCCTTAGTATCTTCCATACTCACCTAGCAAACGGCCAACAGCTCGGCTCTGAGCAGTCCAGCGAACTTCCTCGGCCCCCTGGCTCGTCTTCGACCTCCTGACATGCCGAGCTTTCTCGGCCTCCCGGCTCGTCTCCGAGCCATCTGACAGGCCGAGCTTCCTTGGCTCTCTCGATCAACCGAGAACGCTGAGTCCAAGTGCCTCCGCAACGGTTCCGCGTATCTCGCCAAAGCGAGATATCCGCCAACCCATGCTCCGTGTCCCCCGCAAGCTCGTTCCCTCATTAAGGAGCGGATCCCGCCATTAACGCGGGCGTAATGTAAGGACGTAACTGACGGCAAGGATCTTGTACCGGCTCGCTCCATGCGACTACTATAAAAACCTCTACTCCAGACGACTTAGGTAACTCGAATTGATTCCAATACGCCGCTATTCTGCCAATATTTCTCGGCACTAACTTGATCGTCGGAGGGTCCTCGGTGGTACAACGATCCCGGGGCTTCCTTTGCAGGTGGCTCGGCGCAACACCAACCCATTGAGATCCACACACTCAACAACTCCCAAACTAAATCTCGACCGTTCAAAGCCGCCATCAAAGGATCGACGGAGGACAACATCTGAGAGAGATTCCGACCTCCATCAATCGGTGTGTTCATTTTCTTCATGATGTGTTACGATTTTGCTAGCTTGTGAGCTTGATATGTTTTATGCAATGAATGGGATCGGAATCCCTAACATACAGGACTGCAACATTTCAACGTAGGAAAAAGAAGATTTCATTTTTTTTATTTTTTATATTTTGATGAAGCCAAGGAGTGTTAGCATCAGCGGTAATGCAAGGTGAAGGTTTTAACTGCTTCCTGGTTTAATTTGTAGGATTTTAGTGGTCAAATCATTTAGCAGTCCTATCTTTCCTGTCTGAGTCAACTTTGATTGCCAAGTGATTATAATTAAGTTTTCTAGTCATCTCCCAAGGGCTCTTCGATTGGTTTGTTTATAAAATGCATCATTAATTAATTATTTCGTGTATATATTTTAGCCAGCATAATGGATGAATTGGGCAGTATATTCAATTTCGATGCGCACATAAATTGCGTAGTATAAGATTATAGTCAGCACGATACTAATTATGTCATATGATTTTTGTTGACAATTGATGACATGAAATTAAATTGAGTAACAAAAACGAGTGGAATTAAGAGATATGAACCACATATAATGCGATGACCAACACAAAGAGATGACAGACTTGAGAAATAACAAAAGAGAATTGACTTGGAGTAATGATAAATTAAAAATAGAGAATGGACTTCGTGTAATTAAATTTAAAATAGTCACCAGCTGTAGAGCAACGCAATATTTTCTCAAAAATAGAGAAAATATTATGAATTATGGTTAGCACAATTGCACATCTATAAACATTTTTACCAAATAATTAATTAAGACAATATTAGTTTTTCATTGTGTGCGTGTATATAAAAAGAAAACGGAATCTTAGATGCCATAGGAAGGGATTTGCTCCCTATGGAGTCGAAAAAAGTCAAACCGCCATTAATTTTGTCTACGATCGGTATCTACCATCTTCATCTTTGTTGTGTAAGATGTGGATACATCAAATTTTATAAGAATCCAACATTTTTTTCACCGTTGATGTAGTGAGTACAAAATTAAAGGTTTTCCGACAGTATAATATTTTTAGTATTTTTACAACATAAAATCAATGGTGAAAGGATATTGGATTCACATCAAATCTGGTGTATCCACGTCTTACACGATGAAAATGCAGAAGTTGGATACCGATCGTCGAAAATATTGGTGGAGATTTAAATTTTTTCGACACCATAGGAGGAAATGCTCGCCTATGGCACCTGAGATTCCATTTACTTCCTATATGAATGCTTTCATACATTCTCTCACTAGAGTTAAAATACTTTCACTTAATATGCATGTCATGAAGAAACCCAACATTTTTCTGAACAAAGTCAATATACATGGAATAAAATGTTACAGTATTCTTATGATTATCTATATAGACAAGGGAGTTAACCCGCGTCATGCACAGGCATGGGAAGTTGCCCAAAACATATGGTATTGCATAGATAATCAGAATCGTAATTCAATTTTATTGCAGTTTAATTTTTTAGACTTGACTTAAATTCTATTGGAATAATTTATAAAATTTCTACATTTTTTCTTAAAACGATTACATCGCAGACATCATCAAAATAATGTGTTCCACCAATGCTACTTATCAACATAACAAAAACGATTAATTTATTTAAAAATAATAATCTAATATCCTAATAAATACTTGATAAAAATTCCATAGCCATGACTTTTGTAAATCCCCAGTCTCTTGTATTTATTTGTATTTTTCCTTACAACGATTATCCCCAATTATTCTTTCAAATATTTTCCTAATTTAATCTTATATATATATATATATATATATATATATATATATATATAACACCAAACCCTAACCCTTTCCCAGCCCCAGCCCGAACCCGGCCCAAACCCACCCACCCGACCCGCTTCTCTCTCTTTATTTCTTCCTCTTCTCTTTCCCTCCCGCTTGAAAATCCCACGTCCCCGTTCTTTGCCATGAGACCCGCTCACCCTCGTTAACCGCTCGCCTCACCGATCTCGCCCTCGCCTCAACATTCGCCGAAGATCCCCTCCCGCAAATCCTCACCTCTCTGACCGAATTCCTTCCTCCATGTCCTATCTCTCTCTATCTTATCTCTCATTCTCAAATCTCTTTCTCAAACCCACTCTTACCAGCTTACGACCGCCGACGGTCACCTCATCGACCACCGAACATCCCTCTTCCCCTCTCATACGCCTCCCCTCTCTTAAGAACCCATCCACGACCCCACTGCGTGATCACTACCTCACCAACAACCCCTAACCACCTCACTACACCCAACCACCCCACCGACCCTCCTCCCATCGCCATCATCACCAGAGGCTTTCCCGCACCACCGTTGACCACCTACTCCCGTCCACATCGCAGCCCAAATCCAAAGCTCCACCATCGCCGAGTCCATCTACCTCCAGCACCCCAGAGCACCGCTTGTTTCTCTCACCACCACTTCTCCTCAGCCATCGACCATCTTCATCGCTGGGTGAGCACCACGCCGGCCACCTCCACGTAGGCCAACTCTCCGTCACCTAGCTCCAACCACCCGCAACTGAGCTTCACACCAAGCCCTCACAACCTCCCCTCGATTCAAGCTGTGCCGCCGCTAATTGTAGTCTCAATCACCTTCGCCTCCTCAAGGCATCGCTATTGCTCCGTCACCAGAGCCACCGACATAGCCGTCGACCTTCCTTGAACCAAAGCCCTAAGTTCCCTTACAAAACTCAGCCCGAGGCCACCGCAACCCATAGCTGCGCATTGCCTTGCTCGTGGCCGTGCCTTCCCCATGTCCGTGTCCGTGCGATCATCGTCGTTGTGCCGTCATCACTGGCAAGTGAAAATCATGACATGTTTTCATGCTAGTATAGAGAGATCACGGTAGAACTAGTTACACAAACAAATGACCTATATCGATATATATATGTATATGTTTAAAAAACAATATAACGGATCTTCATGCCATTGAAATCTGAATAGAGCCCGGTTAGGGTTTATTACTGTACTGGTAATCCGTATGAGTCAAGTGTTTGACAACTATTTAAATCAGCCAGGGGAAACGATAAACTCGATTGATAACTAAATGGTTGTTTTGGGTGTTCAATGCGGTATTTGAGTGGAAATCTAATCACATATGGCAGAACATAGATCTATTGGTTTACCTTAGCGATAATGGATAACGCCTAAAAATTTAAGTGGAAGACACGGGCTTTAACACCATAGAATGTCAACCTCTATTAGATCCACCAAATCTGAAACTTTCCGTACATGTAACTTGTGAAAATAATAGTAAATTAGATACACACCGGAATATTGTGTTTGAAGGCTCTTATCGAAGCCAACTCGACAACCTAGAACCACCTATAATTCATGTTTCATTTCTGTTTAAAACGATGACGAAAACTATTTGGGAGTACGGCTCTGGACTGCAGTCCAGAGCAGTACTGCTTGATGACACCTGTTTTAATATGTTCTTATAACTCTATGTGAAAAATGATATTATGCGGAACGCTAAACCTTTACTAAGATTATCCCGTTATCTAACTGTCGGCTGTGGTTTCATTTGTTCTTACAATCGTTTGCTATTTTAATTATCTTTTAAATCGTCATTACGTACTGCAGTCCCAAGCAGGGACAGAACGTATACCCTAATCTTAAACAGTGTATATCTTCCAGCACACAGTGGATATTATCAATCCGTTTGGTGCGTTGAAAACCTAATTCATATATATAAATATTACTCAACTGTAGAATTGCTTAACTATGATCCCAACAGGGTGAAAACTGCGTTACGAGATGGACTTTCGGTTCAGGAACTGAATTTCCAGCAGAGAATACTTAAAATGAAATGACCGCATCTCACAAATCTGAAACCCGATTGACCCAGAACCAATTTTGTTAGATCGCTGCTCAAGTTTACTTATAGCCTCTTTTATAGAATTTTTTCTAAATATGATCATGTAAATTAATATGTTTTTCTGAAATTGTAAGGTGCATTGTGTTTCATATCGTGCATGACTTGCTATGTCGCATCATTCTTGTATTTTACCCGAGCGTGATGCCTTTAGCGAAAGCGAACGTTCATAGTGATTTATAGCGAACTATGCATTGTCTAATTTGAGTGGTATTGGATTATTTATGTCAAGTACGCCAATGATAAGGGATTGATTCATGAAATTGAACAGTGCAGTGAAAGTGAATAAGACCGTGATTTGGTGCGTGCTTGTATACAATTAGTCCTATACAGAAATCAAGGTGGAATCGAACTTGTATTTAGCGAGGTACGGTGACTTAGATGATGATCATTCGATATATATATATATATATATATATATATATATATATATATATATATATATATATATATATATATATATATATATATATATATTAGGTCATGGGCCTAGCAGCACGGTTGCAGGATATGTCCCGGGAAACAGTGGACCGTAGTCTCGGGCATGCATGAGACCCTTGTTTAACACGAGCATCCTTTCTACCGATTGATTTCATTTGACTTAGCGACTGATAGGTAATAACATACAAATGGCGTGGATTGCTGACATGATATATATACCGTACAGTTCTTATTCACTCGATATTTCTTATTCTCATGTTTTCTGTATTCTGTTGTACATTTCATGTTTAATAATATAGTACACACACCATATATTTATTACTATATGTGTCGTCCTGATGACCTGAGTGTGCATGCTCAGAGGACGAAGTGGGCCCAGCTCAGGAGCAGGACCTGCCATTCGAGATCGTGGAGGTTTATATAACATCATCAGCGTTACCACCTTTTGCTTGTGATAAGAACACTGTTATTTTTTTGGTTAGTTATTTCTCTCGTGCAAATAAATGTATCCTAAACTCTCTGTTATTTTAATATAATAAAGTTGTGAGCTGTGATTTCCTTTACTATAATGTTGTGTTTACTGATTAGCATGTAATGCTAGAAACCGAAGTGTGACTACAACGTGATTAGTCCTTGACCATAGGAGCATAGCTAGCCTAGTCACCCCTTGCATTCCGTATTTTGGAAAGCGGAGCGTGACATAGTTTTGTTGGTATCAGAGCGAGGTTTAGAATGAAGTCACAGTTCCATCAAGGGATCCATAGACTAAATTACACCCTTGACTTATACTTTATTATATTGGACTCTCACTTCTTATAATCCTCGTTTAATCATCCTATAATCTTTGCTTGAATCCGATTCCTTTCCTTGATCATCTTTCAGAGATATGGACTCCTCAGGCAACTCCTTAGGTATCGGTTCCCATGATCGTACAGAGAAGATCCTCAGCACACTGACGACCCTAGCACAGGCTCAGGAAAGGTAGACCGATCTCTTGGCTGAGGGATTGAAGGTGGTGCAAGAGACCGCAATTTTCACTCTGGAGAGATCTACAGCTATCCCCGCCGCCCCCGAAGGTGCTCCCGTACCAGCTACTTAGGCTAGAGTTGATACCGTTTCTGATTTCTGGAGACTTCACCCAGCGGTTTTCACAGGAGAAGCAAATCCACATGAGGCCGAGCAATAGCTAATCAATGTGGAGAATCTTTTGACGGCCGCTTGGGTCCCTGAAGATGACAGAGTAAGCATGGTGAAGATCCAGCTAGAGGACGAGGCTCGCACGTGGTGGTCTGTAGAGGTAAGCCGGCTAGAGTAACCTATCGGATGGGACACATTCTTCTCGTGCTTTATAGATCACTATTTCCTGGCCACTTCCAAGGCCGAGATAGAGGAGAAGTTTATAACATTGAAGAAAAATGAACGCTCAGTGGATGTCTACGCTGCAGAGTTTAACCGACTGAGTAGCTTTGCACCGTACATGGTAGCCACCGAAGCCGCGAGGGCCAGACGGTTTCAGCAGGGGCTCGATATCGAGCTGCAGCAGTTTATTGCATCCCTCGACTTATAGACCTTTGCACTGGTGTTGAACGCTGCCCGAGTACAGGAAAGGTTGGAAGAGAAGGCCAAAGGCCAGCGATCGGAGGACAGGAAACCCCATGTAGTTCCATCACGAGCTACCATTTCCCCTCGTTGGACAATCCCAGTTCACAGGCCGGGTGTTACGTAGATGAAACGTACTTTCTCACCTCAGCAGCCGTAGTGGAGAGCCCTGATTTGCGACTTTTGCCAGAGGACAGGGCAAATGCAGAAAGATTGTCGCAGAGCCAAGGGGCAGTGCCTGATTTGCGGGTCCAGCGAGCACAGGGTCAGTGGGTGTCCCCAGAGATCCGAGCTATAGGCAGGGTCCAAGCAACAACTACCGTCGTTCGACACTTCAGCTCAGAGGGGTCCACCTCTTGTATCCCAACGGCAATTATTCGGACAGAAGCAGACTGGTATGAGTCAGAATTAGAGGTGGGATTTCACCCTGACCGCCGAGCAGGCAGATGCTTCTAGAGAAGTGGTTGCAGGTATGCCCTTGTTTATTCTGTACCAGTTAGAGTTCTTTTTTATTCGGGTGCTTTGCATTGCTTTATTTCTGCACGGTTTGTTGAAACACACTCTATACCTCATAAGCCGTTGACCAAGAGTTGGGAGATACATACGGGTAACTGAATCATTGTGTCCAACCAAGGGTGTAGGTTATTCCCTGTGGTGGTTTGTAGCAGAGAGTTTTATGCAAACTTCTTTTTGATTATGACTGGCAGCTATGACGTCATTCTGGGGATGGATTGGCTGAGCACATTCTATGTTGTCATCAACTGCTGGGCTAAGAGTGTGACATTTCGTTCTCCTAATCATCCGGAGTTCGTGTTCGTGGATGGTAGAGAGTTTCTGGAGCCAGCTAAGTTCCGAGCGAAGCCGTAGACCGTGATCGCTATGGAGATAAATTAGAAGCCAGCACCGGAGGTAGTTCGAGAGTTTTTTGATGTGTTCCCCGAAGATCTACTTGGTTTATCCCTGCATCGCATATTGGGCTTCTCGATCGACCTAGTTCCAGGGACAATACCAGTTTCCATGGCTCCCTACAGGATGGCGCCAGTTGAGTTGGCGGAATTGAAGAAGCAGATAAAAGACCTACTGGACAAGGGATTTATCCGTCCAAGTGCTTCCCCGTGGGGTGCTCCTGTGTTACTGGTTAAGAAGAAAGACGGTTGTTTACGCATGTGCATCGACTACCGTGAGTTGAACAGGGTGACCGTGAAGAACAAGTATCCCATTCCCCGCATCGACGACTTATTTGATCAGCTGGGTGGTGCTCGGGTATTTTCTAAGATGGACCTTCGGTCATGGTATCACCAAATCAGGCTCAAGGCAGAGGATGTATGTAAGAGGGACTTCCGAAGCCGATATGGCCACTATGAGTTTCTTTTGATGACGTTCGGTGTTACCAATGCACCAGCCATATTTATGGACTTGATGAACAGGGTCTTCTCCAAGTACTTAGACCAGTTTGTCGTTGTATTCATTAACGACATTCTATTCTATTCCAGGAGTCGAAAGGAGCATGCTGAGCATTTACGAATTATATTACAGATTCTACGGGAGGAGAAGATCTATGCTAAATTAAGCAAGTGTGAGTTCTGGCTCGACAGGGTATAATTTCTAAGACACGTCATTTCGAGTGACGGCATTTCAGTGGATCCAGCGAAAATTGATTCTATCAAGGAATGGCCAACACCGAAATCAGTTGCTGAGATAAGATACTTCCTAGGATTGGCTGGGTATTATCGGCGGTTCGTCCAAGATTTCGCCTGAGTAGTGGAACCCTTGACAAAGCTCACATGGAAGGAGGTGCCTTATATTTGGTCGGAAGAGTGCACCCAGGCATTCGAGCTGTTAAAACTAAAGTTGACCATGACTCCAATTCTAATTGTTCTAGATAATTCCGGTGGCTTGGTTATTCATAGTGACATGTCGGGAAATGGTTTAGGCTGTGTTTTGATACAACACGTTCGAGTGGTGGCTTACGCCTCTCGTCAACTAAAGACTCACGAGAAGAACTGCCCCACGCATGACCTGGAATTAGCGGCCGTTGTGTTCACCTTAAAGATATGGAGGCATTACTTGCCGGGCGAAAGAGTGGAGGTGTACACAGATTATAAAAGTTTGAAATACGTGTTCGCTCAGAAATAGCTGAATATGAGACATCGCAAATGGCTGGAGCTGATGGCAGACTACGATATTGATCTGCAGTATCACCTGGGGAAGGTGAACGTCGTTCCAGATGCTCTCAATTGCAGGCCATCAACTTCGCTGCTGACTTGTTAAAAGAATATTCTTAAAGATCTTCAAAGACTCGAGTTAGAAGTAGTTACACCGGGTGTGCCCGGACAGCTCTGGCAATTGCAAGTTCAATCATCGCTTATAGATCGCATTAAAGCTGCACATGATGGAGACTCTTAGTTGTAGAAGTTCAGAGGGTTAGTTGAGGCTGGTTTGAGGATGGATTTGCGGATTCACGAAGATGATTCCTTAAGATTTAGCGGTTGACTCTGTGTTCCAAAGTGGAGTATTTGAGATGAAGTTCTAACTGAGGCACATAGTTCCGCTTACTCGGTGCACCCAGGAGGCACTAAGATGTACAGAGATCTGAGGCAGCACTTCTTGTGGAACGGAATGAAGAGGGAGATTGCTCGGTTTGTCTCCAAGTGTCTGGTATGCCAACAGGTGAAAGCCGAGCATCAGAGAGTAACTAGGTAGTTGCAACCGCTTCCAGTGCTAGATTAGAAATGGGAGCACATCACTATGGATTTTATGACGGCACTACTTTAGAGTCTAAGAGGCAACAATGTTGTCTGGGTAATTGTTGACCGTCTCACGAAGGCAACACATTTCATACCTTTCCGAATGGGACAATCGACGGAGTCTCTTGCGGAGAGGTATATGCAGGAGATTGTGAGGCTGCATGGAGTGCCCGTTGGTATCGTATCCGATTGAGACACCAAGTTCATTTCCCACTTCTGGAGGAGCCTGCAGGAGAGTTTGGGCACTCATCTCAAGTTCAGCACGGTTTATCATCCATAGATGAACAGACAATACTAACGTACTATCCAGACGCTCGAGAATATGCTGAGGGCATGCATGCTTGATTTTCAGGGCTCTTAGGAGGATCATCTCCATCTGGTAGAGTATTTCTATAACAATAGCTATCAAGCCAATATCCAGATGGGACCATTCAAGGCTCTGTATGGACGGAAGTGTCGATCCCTTCTTTGTTGGGATGACGTTGGTGAACGAAGGTTGTTGGGTCCTGAGCTTATAGTGTAGATAGTGAACAAGGTTCAGATGATCAGGTAAGGTATCAAGACTGCTCAGGACCGACAGAAGAGTTGGGCAGATGCCGGTAGAAGGACGTTGGAGTATGGTGTTGTTAGTGGATGTTGCATACCCTCACAACATTTATGAGGAGGCGGAAGTGGCAAACGAAAAATTTCTTGCATGCAACACCCACATTAAAACCAAGATCATATACTTAAACCTTAACTAGCAAACCCTATCTAGAGTTCTTAACTACTATGAAAGGGTTATACCTAATGAACCGGTTCTTCGGGTCTTCTTTTTTATGCAACTCCTAGGCTCATTTGGATGCTTGCGATGTCCTCGATCTCCGGCCACCTCAAGAAATAGATGATCCACCCGAGTGGTATGGAACAAGCTTCAAACTCTTCTCAAGAGTAAATGTTCATATCAGATTTTTGCATTTTTATATCGCCCATTCTTAATCACATTGCATATAAGTAAGTACTTTTGATCCATGTCTGCTAAATAGTTGCAGGTTATAGGTTCTCAGATCGTTACAGTGAAATTCATGAAAAGTCGCTACAAATGTGAGACTACAACCAACAAACAGAGAAATACGGGTTTCCGTACACTATCCGTATAATACCGCCTACCAGTTCAAGGAACAAATGGAAAATCATTGAGCATTTCAATGCACAAAGCAAAAGGGCAACACAAGATCCAAGATTTCAGCACGGAGCTCAAGACAAAAGTTCACATCATTCTGCACTGTTGGAAATCTGGAAGGAGATTGAAGAGATTCTGAGATACCAGATGAAGAAAACAGAAGATAAAAGCAACATGAAGAAACCCTGAAGAAAAGAGCCCATGAATCCACAAAATGGCCGCGGAACCACGGCCAAACAGGTACTTCTGCCGCGGTTCCGCAGCCATACTCTGCACGTGTAGGTAGGGTGTCGGTGCTTTGACTCGGTTTTTGGGGTTGTTTTGTAATTTCATGTATGGATCAGAATGTAAACCTAGGGTTTTTCCTATCTATAAATAGGAGAGTTCAAAGCCAAATGAAGGGTGCCTCTTTTAGGGTGCCTTTCTTAGGATGCCTCTCTTTAGTTTTTATGTCTCTTTTTAATTCTTAGATCTAAATTTTAATTTCAATTGTAATGCATTGTTGAGAGGTCATTAATAAAATAAGTTTTTTTTTATCTTGCATTCTTTTTATCTGAATTTTATTTCCTGCAATTTTTTATCTGTTCTTTTATTATCTGCAATTTAGTTCATCTATTAAAATAAAAAAAATGAATTTTATTGTTATCTTCCTAATGAGTGAGTAATTCCTCACTTGTTAGAGATAGGAGAGGGAAGGTTTAAGAGAAGGAAATCTCTCTCACTCTTTTCTTTGCCCAAGTAATTTTAATTAAGGACGTTTTTTAAATCAACAATAATCCGCTCACTACGGTACCCTATCCTACATTATAGCGGTAATTCCCTAGTTAGACCGGTTGTGGTTGAATTAACCGAAGGTTAGGGCTAAGAGCCAAGAACGGATGGACAAAGACCAAAAGGAAGAAACTAAGTTTCTTCCCAGTCGTGCTAATCCCCGTTGTTGCCGATTACCCTAACACTTTTATTCATAACTAAGGCATTGAAAGATGTGAGAAGTTCCCTATCTCAAACTAACCTAATCCTAACCCTAGCAAGCTTTTTATCAACTTATTCTCATTCGTAGATCTTAAAACAAAACCCAACTTAATTGGATTTAATTCGTTAGAACATAAAGAAAAGAATTCTTTGTCCCTGTGGATAGACCCGTACTCAACCGGCTAGCTACCAAGCGACACCGTCTTGATTGCGGTAAATTTAAACACAGAAAAACTCGAACAATCAAATGGCGATGTTGCCGGGGAGACGGTAGTCTCTTTCTTTGTGTAATTTCGGGTTAAAAAAATATTTTAAAAATTATAAAAATTTAAAATTTTAAAAAAAGAAAAGAAAAAGAAAACAAAAATAAAAATCATCTTGTTATTTTTGAAAGATTTTTGTGCAAGTGTGCAGGCTTGGAGAAAACTCTGTTTCAGATCTGGAGCAAATTCAGTGAACAAATTAATATTCAGGAGATCTAGACAGAAAGAGGAAAACAAACTCAGCACAGCGAACAATTTTGAAGCAGTCAAACGTCTAAACAGCCGTAGAACCGCGGCATAATCGACAGTTTAACCGCAGAACCGCGGTCAAAGGGTGACATCAGCAACCCAAAAATCTCTGTGAGTATCTCATTTCTCATCTACTCTCCTCTGCACTCTACTGAAAAGAATTTCCTGCAGGATTCTTTGTACAGATTCTCTTTCTCCTATCCAATAAATTGTTTTTGTGCAGGTTTCTTTGCGCTGCCAAATAAAAAAAAATTTGCCAGTGTTTTAGATTTTTTGTATGTTAACTGCTTTGCATAATTAATACGGAATCTAAGGGGCTATAACACTAATCAAGATTGGGTGTGGATTTCATTACTCTTCCTAAGACCCCAAAAAAATCACTAAAAAGCATATGCATTAACCTTGAGCAAAATTAAAAAATACCTAGACTCGGCCAACTAAGGACTATCGTGCTCATTAGGACAGAGGAAGGTTGTGGGTATTCAATCGTTTATCTAAACTTGACTTTGTAGTGCCTAAGCTAGACAAGTGAGAAAGGTAATTTTAAAAGGCCCGTCTCACGGTGATTTGTGAGCGGAACCCCCCTTTCTTCATTTGTGCTTATCTGGCCACAATTGGCAGTGAAGAGATGATTTGAGGGATATCTCACAATTTGTCACTTTCGAACAGTTAGGAGCAGTCTAGTGGACTTAGAAGTCCATAGCTCTAGATTTGATTGTGCATGTTTTAACTGTGATTGTTTGAAGTAAGTCTGTATACATTCTTGCAAAACTCTTTCAAAAATTTCTAAACTCCAAAAACAAACAATTTTTTTAAAAAAAATAAAAAAAAAAAGCACAATCT
This sequence comes from Agapanthus africanus, assembly GCA_030015575.1. Taxonomy (NCBI): domain Eukaryota; kingdom Viridiplantae; phylum Streptophyta; class Magnoliopsida; order Asparagales; family Amaryllidaceae; genus Agapanthus; species Agapanthus africanus. Next base: position 249,905,517 of record JASDDO010000022.1, on the reverse strand, counting down.
TTTTCTTCTCCTTTCTCTTATCATATCATGGGTACCCCATCTCGCAAAACTCTTGCCGAACTTTGGTACCTAAAACCAGACATTAGTTCCTACGGTTCTTGTTTTGGTCGAATTTCGAACAACCCCTCCATGACCAAATTTTCTTTGAAAGAACGGATAGACGCGTCTAGGGCAACCAATTGGACTCCACAATCCACCTTATATCAACCATTTCAACATTCACCACCTTCTTACATTGATACTCCTTTTTCGAGTCCTGTTGTAACTCCGAAACCCATGTCTATTGCTGAGTATATTGAACAATCTCGTAATCCGATCTTTCACTCCTTTCACCAATGCGAATTCTTTGGATCAACAATTCCATTCACCTTCTTATCCGTATTTTGATCCTACCCCTGTCCAAACATTCTATTCCTATCCATCCTACCCAACTTTTACACCATCCCTGGACATTGCTTCATTTTGCAGTTTTCAGTATCCAAACAAATTTGAATTTTTTACTGAAACTCCTTCACAACCCATGTCTAGTCTGGAACAGTCGTTGGAAGACTTTAGAGTAGTGTCATGCTAACAGATGATGGATCTGAATGTGTCCAAGGCCGCCCTTTTACAACCTAGTAACCCGGTGGCTAGTTTCCAACTAGCTCCAAATTTTTTATTGTATGATGAGGCGGTTGGGCAGATTGAGAATTTGAGTGGTTAGAGTGAGCTGTACACCCTTCCAAATCAAATCTACCCATCCCCAATTCAATCTCACAACTCCGGTTTTGAATGTCTATCGAGTGTCCCACGTGATTCATTAATTGAAGATAGAATGAGTAATGAGTTGTGCGACTTTGTAGTGTTTGATTTACCTGATTATGAAGGGTCCCTTTCGAGTGAAACCATCACAAATCTTTTTGACCACTACACCTCCACTCTAGAACCCGATTTGATTAATATCCATGCTTGTGATGAGGTGTCTAAGAAAATTGATTTTCACTTGATTGAGGATATTGACGCTGGGAATATTTTGGATGATGAACCCGCAGATTTGACTGAATTTTTCTCTCCAATTCATCATCCCGAGTCATTAAATGTTTCTCCAAAATTTCATATGCGTCTTGATTTTGATGAGAATTGCATGGATAAGCTAAATTTTGAGGAGAGTGTTGAAGAAATTATTGAGAATGAAGCAGTTTTACTTGAGGAGTCGGATTTTCTAATTCATTCTATCCATTTCATTGACTGCGCACACCCTCCTGAATCTTTAACCGATACCCTTCCTCAATCACTTCCCTCCATCCTCGTTCCGACCTTGCAAGAAACCGTTAAACTTTCATTTTCAATGTCTGGTCTCCCAAGTTCGACGTACCAATTTTTTCTCACGAATCTTGAGAGATTTGACCTCATTTCTCAGTGCGTTAATAGATTAGCACAATCTCTTTTTACACATTGGTCATTACAAATTGTACTAATTTATACACTCCATTTCCACCCTCAAGTTTGTATTCAACTTCTTTCTTCCACTTTCTCTGGTTCTTCTTCTAATCTTCCTTTAATGATAGCAAGTGTTAATGAATCACAATCCGATATTTTGAGTTCGATAATTCTAGAAAAATAACTTGACTTACACTGTTTTGAGAATAAGGTAGATGGGCCTTACGAGTCTCCTACCTCCATAACTTTTGAAAAATCAAGTGTGTTGAATTCTGGCGCGACACTTATTGACATTGAAACCTTCAATCGGACCATCGATGAAAGTTTCGAAGATATTTTCGCAGACAAACTCGCATTCCTAAACGACACGGATTTTGTGATTAATCAATCTCCACCTGAAGAAGTCGAACCACCACCATTTCTTCTTATCCCATACGTGAATGTGACCATTCTTCCCATTCCTAATCATCCACATTCTCGTTTCCGTTCACCATTATTGTTTCGTCTCTATAAATCGAGACGTAAACCTTTTCCATTACACCACTTATCTTTACCCCATTTCTTCCTGACTGTATAAAATATGTTCTTCCACCAACCGGTGCGCTTCACCGATAAATTCTTTAAATGGTTGGTGCTAACTTTTGGCTTGTGTAAGACTTTGTATAGCTTGATACCGTGTTTTTCTCCTCCCTAACTCTGAACTTTAATGCTTAAACAGTGGAAACACTGTTTCACTTAAGTTTGGGGGGAACTTTTTGTGTATATATATATATTTTTCTTTTTCTGTTAATAATAATAAAAAAACAGGGAAGTGCCGACAATTTTGACCCTCTTAGTGTAGCCTAACAGTGAGGGCACTGTCAAGTTTAAGTTTGGGGGTGTGCTCGGTAAGCTTTCTTCCTTCGCATTCATGTGTATATTTTTTGCATTTGCATACTTATTTTAAAATCCATAAAAATCAAAAATTTTAAAAATTATAAAAATTGAAAAGTTCAAATTTGGCCATATTTGACTTAAGATTCAACATGACGGTTGATTAGTTAGAAAAAACTAGACCCTAAACTTAGTAAATTAAAACCCTAAAAAATAATCTTTCTTAAAGTTTAACTGTAGAAAATATACGTCCTTGTAGTTTATTTTGAAATAGGCAAATTTTGAGCTCAGTTCTTGGGCTAAATCGAAATAAGGGAAGAGTGTTGAAAGCTCTATTTGAAATATAAGTCTGAAAAATAATTCTGAATCTTAAGTTCAAATTCTGAAAGTATATATACCGTATTTTACGCACTCACACATATCTTGAAACTTGGGATAGTAGAGGATATTTTGAAATGCTCTTGTCTAAAATCCTTAGTATGAAGGAAAATAAAATAAAAGTATAAGTGTTGAATAAAGAGATAAAAAAATGAACACTGGTTTTGTAATTACTTAAGGCAGCATAAATAAAAAAAATATAACGAGGGTTCTTTATCACTTAGTGCCTTAGACCAACTGGTCACTGCTAAGCCTTAGGTATTGCAAGACGAGGAATTACGCCTAAATGTGCAAGCACATTTTGTAATCGGTCGTTTAGTACCTCAAGAAGTATTA